>CM053571.1:16145202-16219189 GCA_028646485.1 Cryptoprocta ferox
GAACAGAATAGAGAGCCCAGAACTGGACCCACAAATGTACGGCCAATTAATCTTTGACAAAGGAGCAAAGAGTATCCAACAGAAAAAAGACAGCCTCTTTAATAGGTGGTGCTGGGAGAACTGGACGGCAACATGCAGAAGAATGAAACTAGACCACTCTCTTACACCATACACAAAAATAAACTCAAAATGGGTGAAGGACCTGAACATGAGACAGGAAACCATCAAAACCCTAGAGGAGAAAGCAGGAAACAACCTCCTTGACCTTAACCACAGCAATTTCCTACTCCACACATCCCAAAGGCAAGGGAATCAAGAACCAAAATAAACTATTGGGACCTCATCAAGATAAAACGCTTCTGCACTGCAAAGGAAACAATCAAAAAAACTAACAGGCAACAAATGGAATGGGAAAAGATAGTTGCAAATGACATACCGGATAAAGGGCTAATATCCAAAATCTACAAGGAACTCACCAACTCCACACCCGAAAAATGAATAATCCAGTGAAGAAATGGGAAGAAGACATGAAGAGACACTTCTCCAAAGAGGACATCAAGATGGCCAACAGACACATGAAACAATGCTCAGCATCACTCATCATCAGGGAAATACAAATCAAAACCACACTGAGATACCACCTCACGCCCGTCAGTGTGGCTAAAATGAACAAATCAAGAGACTATAGATGCTGGTGAGGATGCGGAGAAATGGGCACACTGTTACACTGTTGGTGGGAATGTAAACTGGTACAGCCGCTCTGGAAAACAGTGTGTGGGTTCCTCAAAAAACTATCAATAGAACTCCCCTATGACCCAGCAATAGCACTGCTGGGGATTTACCCAAGGATACAGACGTACTGATGCATAGGGGCACATGTACCCCAATGTTCGTAGCGGCACTTTCAACAATAGCCAAATCATGGAAAGAGCCTAAATGTCCATCAACTGATGAATGGATCAAGAAGACGTGGTTTATGTATACAATGTAATACTACATGGCCATGAGAAAGAATGAAATGGACCTCAAGGGTGTCATGCTAAGCAAAATAAGTCAGGCGGAGAAGGACAGGTACCATATGTTTTCACTCATAGGTCTAACAGGAGAAACCTAACAGAGGACCATGGGGAGGGGAAGGGGGAAAAAGAGTTAGGGAGTGGGAGGGAGATAAATCATGAGAGACTCTTGAATGCTGAAAACAAAGTGAGGGCTGAAGGGGGAGGGGGGAAGGGGGTGATGGTTATAGTGGAGGGCACTTGTGGGGAAGAGCACTGGGTGTCATATGGAAACCAACTTGACAATAAACTATAAATAAAAATAAATAAATAAATAAAGAGTATGTTCCCCACTGTATATTCCTGCCTCCTTTGTCAAAATTGACCATATATTTGTGGGTTTATTTCTAGGGTTCCTATTTGTTCCACTGATCTATGCATCAATTTTTGTGTCATGTCATATTCTTTTATGATTCAGGCAACATGCTTAAAACTTCCATGAGTAAAACTTTACTAATACTTAAGCTTCTCATTTTCTTCTTCTCTCAATACATGCTAATTTTTAATAAAGTTTAAACATATTGGGCATTCATAAAGTTATTCAGAAATTTCTTTCAATGGCTAATTTCCTTAGCCAACTGACAGATAAGTACACTTTCCCACAATTTTTAATTCTCATGTTCAAGAAGTCAAATATTACAAGAGCTCCTTAATTTAAGCACAGGTCAATTCTCAATTATAGTGGCAAGGTAAAATAATCTTATACCTACCTTGAGAAGTTCAACAAGCCGGCATAATGCCTTAACTGAGGTTTTGGTCATTGGCTTTTGCATCGACATGTAGAGATTCATGGTGGTTTTAATAATGGTACTAATACTGTATGCATATAAGAAGCCCTACAAAAAAATAAAACACTGATTATAATCACAAGGAAGTTTCATTTCTTCAACATTTCATTCTCTATGTAACAATAATTATTCCTCAACCTGCCAATAACTATTGTTTTTAAAGTTCATTTTAAATCTCAAGATTTTGAAATACTCTTCTTCACACAACGTTATATATGATGGTGACGTTTCAAAGCAACCCTTAAAGGTGTATTTAACCTATTACATACCATAAGTTTATTACTGTTGAAATTAAAGGATATAATCACAGTTATAAGAATCTTCCCATTAAAAACAAACTCTTCAGAGAAATGATCTGAAAGTCCAGAAGTTATCTATTCATCCTTATCTTACCCGCCAGACAAAACCATAAAGACTCCTATCTACTGCAGACAAATGCTAAGTAAGGACTCTAAGGAACCAGGAACTGAAAAGAAAGAAGGAGTAGGAGAGCTGCTATCTGGCCGATACAGATATTGAAAGGTATTTCTCAGTTCCAAGCCAATTCCCCCTTTCCTTTTCACCTGGGCCAATCCCCACTGTTCATCTACTACAATGCCCCCTGCCTACATTGGTCCTAATCAGATCTTCTCTCCTTCCAGCCCAATAAGGACAGATTCTCTCCTACCCTTCTATTCATGAAGGAAGAACAAAGGTCTTGTGAGGTTAAAAAAGATTTATAGTACTAGTAAACCCAAGGAAATGGGATGGAATAAGAAAACAGGAAACAGGATATTACCTCTTAGATATATTTTCATTTAGATCCAAAAAACCACAGAGAAAGAGAGATTCTTTAGGTTTATAAAAGGACCAAAAAAAGATACATGTACAGTTTTGAGATGAACCTAAGCTATTCGATTATGGACATATTCAAGGAGCTGGGGCAGAAGCCATATGCTAGTGATTCTCAACCTTTTCCTAGTCCTCTACCATATGTGAGAGATTAAGTACTCTCCCCTCAGTATAACAGTGGCTCAGTAAAGAAGTAATACTTAGTGTGGGTGGGAGGGGGGGTTTTCTCTGAACCAATAATATCTCTGCGATAAAGAAATGTGCAAAGTTAATAGAATAAGAAATGAGAAGAAGGCAGCATCCTAAGAAAGGTAACAATAAGACCAGAGCCTGGGGCATACACACGGAAAAGAGCCCTAAGTCTTACCTTGTCAACTGCAGGACTATTACACCAGACTCTGCCCTAGTGCAGCAGCATGAAAAGTTTAAAAGCAGAAACAAAGAACAGCAAAAGTATAACTCTAAGCCAAGCAGAAAAAGGGGAGTTTCTTTTCTGAGTGGGAATGGAGGAGAAAGAACTCATAGGTCCCCAGATGGTCATTAATTTGTGAAAGATATATATACGAAGGATGTATTTTAAAAAACTAAACGGGAGAGGTCTAGCTAGGGTCTGTTTTTGTTAATGGCAGAATAAATAATTTGGACTAACCTTCTTAAAAAAAAAAAAGCAAATCTAAGCAAAACATTTTTTTTAATCTCTCAGAAGGTATCAAAGAGCTATCAAGAAGATAAGAGAATATAAAGCCAAAATCTGAAAGAAAGAAACCCAGAGAAGTGAGCCTGGCATTTGAGGCTGCTTTCCCTTAAGAAGCATCTGCCCATTCCAAAAGAGAATAAAGACAGAAGCCAAATGTTATCTTTCAACATCTCACAAAAAGGAGAGGGGGATAAAAACAGGAGTTCATGGCCCATCAAAAGGGAAGGAGGTCCTATAAACCTAGGTTCTGGATTGGGATCCTGAAAAACTAACCCCTAAAAGAAAGGGTGAACTAAAAAAAATAGCCATCATAAGATTTAGGTCCCATTTCAAATCATCTCAATCCATGACTGAGTTGAGGCTATCTGGGTTGCTAGTTGTCCTAGACTAGTGTTTATCAAAAGCTAAGACTGTTAAATCCTCTCTGGAAAAAGAAAAACAACATCCAGATCTTCAAATTATATCCACAGTTTTTCAAATACAATGTGCACATTATTAAAAATAACCAGGCATACAAAGAGATTAGATATATCCAAAAAACAAGAGAAACATAGATAACAGAAACATCCAGATAATGAAATTCTAGACATAGGCTTCAAAATAATTACGCTAAATATGTTGAAGAAAAAGAAAATTTATTCAGAAAAAGAAATGGAAATTATAAAGAAAGCTAAAAAGTAAAATTAAAATTAAGAATTCAGTAGATAGGCCTAACAGCAGATTAGACATAGCTAAAGAGAAAATAAGAAGAGAAAGAGAATAAAACAGAAACAGTACTTGAAGAGATAGTGGCTGAGAATTTTACACGAATTCCAGAAGCTCTACAAATCCCAAGCAGCACTGACACAAAGAAAACTATATCTAGGCAAAGTAATATTGCTAAAAACCAAAAAGTAAACCTTACAAGCAATTAAAGATTCACATTGAGAAATCAAGAAAACCGACAGCAACTTCTCAACAAAAATAAGCCAGAAGACAATAAATGGGAGAAGGAGGTGAGGGATCCTGCCAACCCAGAATTCTCTACGTAGCAAAAATGCCTTCAAAAATGAAGTTGAAGAGTGCCTCAGTGGCTCAGTGGGTTAAGTGGCCAACTCTGGATTTCGGCTCAGATCATGATTTCACAGTTTTTGAGTTCAAACACCAACCACTTCGGGCTGTGTGCTCACAGTACAGAGCCTGCTTCAGATCCTCTGTCTCTTTTTCTCTCTCAAAAGTAAATAAATGTTAAAAAACAAAAATGAAGTTTAAATAAAGACATATTCAGACAAAAACTAGTGATAATTCATCAACAGAAGTACATTTTAAATGAAATACTAACAGCTAGTCCACAAATAGAAGAATGAAGAAATACAGGATGAATGAAAAGCAGAACAGGTAAATACATGGATAAATCTAAATGGACCATGACTATAAAAACAGCAGCAATAATAACCTAGAGAAGTTTAATATATAAAGAGAATCAAAATAAACAACAGCATCAGAAGTGAGGGGGGCATAAATAGAATTAAGGTGGTTTAAGATCCTCACACTGCCTAGAAAGAGATAGAACTTCTCATTTATTTTGGATTTAAAGGTTAAATGATGAATCTTAAAAAAAAAACAGTAAAAGAAAACAATTAGCAACATAACAAAGGGAGAAATAAAATGATGAATTAATTCAAAAGAGAGCAAAAAAGGAAAAGAAAAGGGGCACAGAACAAGTGAGAAAAATAGAAAGCAATTAGGTGGGTTTTTTTATTTTTTTTAATGTTTATATATTTTTGAGAGAGAGAGAGAGAGAGAGAGCGCGCGAGGGGCAGAGAGAGGGGGAGACACAGAATCCGAAGCAGTCTCCAGGCTCTGAGCTGTCAGCACAGAGCCTGACGCAGGGCTCGAACTCACAAACAGCAAGATCATGACCTGAGCTGAAGTCAGATGTTTAACCAACTGAGCCACCCATGTGCCACCAGGTGCTAGTTTTAAATCCAAATATATCAGCAATGGCATACAGAAAATAATTTAAAAAATAAAGATGATCAGACTGGGGAAAAATTTATACTGCTTACAGGAGACACACATTAAATATAAGGAGCCAAATGGGTTGCAAGTAAAAGGATCCAAAAAGACATACTGTGTAAACCCAACTAAAAGAAAACTGGTACAGCTATGTTAGTGTTATACATACAAGACTTATGACACAGCATTACTAGAAATAAAAGGGGCATTTCATAATGATAATAGGTTCATTAGGAAGATATAATAATTCTAAATGTTATACACTCACTTGGTCTCAAAATATATAAAACAAAAACTAGCAAAGGGTAAACAGACAAATCCACAATGCTAGTGGGAGATTCTAATCCAATTCTCTCAGTAACTGACAATATGTAGACAAAATCATTAACAAACATGACCTACTTGACATATACGGAACATTACAACCAACAAATGCAAATCACATATTCTTTTCAAGTGTACATGAAAATGTTTACCAAAGTTGATCATAGACTGAGCCATAATGCAAACCTCAACAAATTTCAAAATATCAAAATTATTTTAGTACTTCTAGAAATCAATAATAAAAGATAACTAGGAAATTCTCATCTTTAGAAATTAAAAATTATCTTCAAAATAACCCACAGATCAAAGATCACAATAAAATTTCTTATATATTTTGAACTAAAGAATAATGGAAATACAACATATCAAAACTTATGGGACACAGCAACAAAAGTCACACTTCAAAGAGAATACAGAGACTTAAATGCATGCATTAAAAATCTATATTAATAAGTCTCATAGATCCAAACATAATCAAATCAGTTTTTACAAACAAAAACATATCCTATCCTTTCCAGTTTTTTCAAAGTGTAAGTTCTCTATACATTGAATTAACAAAGAAATGACTCCCCAAATATTCTAAGTAAGAAGATGCAACTACCTGTATAAAAACATTACATCTATTGGTGAGGTCTTCAGCAAATTTATCCATTCTCTGCTCTTTAGATAAAATAGATTCCATTTTCATCATCCATGAGCTCACAAAGACGTAGTAAGACTGCACATCTCTAACAAAGGAAAATATTGGGGTTACTCAGCACAGGAAAGAAAATTTACTTCCATTTCTTTGAACTGGTTGGGATAAAATATTTCCTTACAGGAGCCACCTTTCTGGTTTTCAAACTATAGACATCCTACACACATATATAATTTACTCATTCAACAAATGTTCGTGCCTATATAGGCCAGTGTTTCTCAGTACTAAAAACAAAAGTTAGCAGTAAAAAACAAATGGATAAAACTCCTGCCACAATAAAGCTTACATTCTTTGAAGAAAGAAGAGTCGTATAACAAAGAAATCAATAATTAGGATCTGTAAGATATTAGATATGTGCTATGGGAAAAAAATGCAGCAGAGAGAAAAAAAAAAGAGACAGACTTGGGTGGCAGGTACATTTTTAATTACAGTGATCAAAGCAGGCTCACTGAAAATATGACTTTGAGCCAAGATTTGAAGAAGATGAATGAGTAATCCATGTAAATATATGAGAAGAGAATTCCAGGAAAGTAAATAACAAAAGCAAACGCTCTAAAACAGTGAGTGTGTCTGGCATGTTCGAGTAATAAAAAGAAGTCAGTATGGCTGGAGCTCAGAGAACAGGGATGAGAACACAGAAGGAAATCAGAGAAGTACAGAGGTGGGGGCTGGGGAAGCAGGAAGGGTGGGGAGTAGAACGGATTCATGTAAGACCTTGTAGGGAGGACTTCAATGGAAATCCACCAAAGGATTTGGGCAGAGTGACTTGATCTAACTTTGAAGAGGACCAATACCACCTTGGATGATATGTTGAAAATAAACCATAAAGGGGACAAGCAGGGTAATAACAGGAAAACCACTCAGGCAGCTACTGTGATAATGCAGAAGGGGATGACGACTTGAACCAGAATGGAAGGCTGGACGTGGTCAGAATCTGGATATAAAAGCTGCATTGATTGAACAGTATATGCCACCCACTGTTTTAAGCACTTTTATACAAAGTAACTCATTTAATCCTCACATTAACCTTATGAGCTAGAAGAGGAAATCGACACACAGAGAAGTAAAGTGCCCAAGATCATAACTGGTACAAGGCCATGCCAAGATAAAAGCCCAAATCTAGGAAGCTTTCCTAGCCAGGAAAGACTAAATCTGATTTAATTGTCCTCTGCAGGCCAATTACAAACACTGAATGACTCTATCAATGCATCTCAAATGGCTCAAAATGGAAATTTTTAGCCCAGAAGCTGTTTAATATACCCTTCTGTTTTATTTTAAAGATTTAGTGTGGAAAAAAAATGAACAAATCCTCTTTGTGGGATCTGAGGTCACCAACTCTTTAAAAACCTCCTCCAGTTAGAGAAACATCCCATTACTGGCAGTCAGAATGAGCTAGAGGGTAGCACTCTGGGCAAGGGACTGCGGAGACTCACTGGTTGAGATCTGAACCTCACACTGAGGTTAACTGGCCAGCCACACTGCCAAAGAGTCTGACAACCTCAAAAACTCAGTCTAAAGAGGGACTACACCAAAATTTTTCATAACTGTCTTTAAAGGAGGTAAAACCCTAGCTAGCATCAAATCTAAGAAAAATCTCTGCTGAGCCAGGATTCCATTAAACAAATGACACCAATAGCTGTACTTTTGGCTTTGCCTCAAATGATACTAACATTATTTGATTTGTTGATTATTTGACTTAAAAGGGTGAAACACAGAGAATGATCAGGGTCCTAGGGCAATGCCTCTACTCTTGAGGAAGCTGTGACCAGATTCAGCAGGGATACAATGTAAAGGAGGGAACAGAAAGGTCATAAGCAAGGCCACAAGGAAGAGGCCTAGATTATAGAGCTCTCCTTGACAGTAATCAAACCCGTAACCATATGAAGAAGGCTGATAACACAGTCAAGGGCACTCACTCAAGTTTTAGATCAGACTATGCAGGATAAAGCAGAGGTTGTCTGTTAGTCCACCCATCACTCCTACATCCAGACACTAGATTATCTTACTCGCTTTTAAATATATAAAAATGAAACTGTTTCAAGTTTTAAAAAGCAAGTTTCTAACAAAGGGAGTCCAAAAATAGCCAAGGGTCCCATCAGATGGCCAGCTTCATTTCAAAGTACAAACAGGAAAAACACTAAGGAAAAAAAAAATCTCCTGTCCTAATATAAATCACAGAATGATACCAACACTTGTGTGTCAGCAGAGGTTTGAAATGAAGGTTCATACCTCGATCCTCCTAAAGTCAGTATTTCCAGTGTCAAAATGGTTGTGAATAAAAAGCAAAACGCAGCAACCTACAAACCGTGTACCCCAGGCAGGAATGTGGCTGGGGCTGGAGTCTAGTGTGTACTGGGGAGCAGGGAAACTGTCCTCCACTGTTTCCTCCTCATTATCTAATGAACTCTGGAGCCTGACTGGGACAGCTCTTGGTCACTCCCTCAATTTTTCCTAAAACATTAGACAAAACTCATGCTGATCACAGTGTCTCCACTCTGCTGGGTTTCATTTTAGTGGAGTGAATTTTAGGTTTCTTTGGGAGAACTGTAAGGAGAATGAAAAAGACACTACCCCCTTCAGCTCTCTGGAGCTCTATGGTAACTATGTATCTTTGGAATCAAAGAACTTAGAAACATAAAATGTTATCATGGGGCAGGAAGGGAGGGGGTCTTTGAAAGTCAATTTATTCAATCTTCCACCTGATAAAACTCACTTCCTACAGCATCTTGGACTGATGGTCATCTATACCTTACCTACGCAGCTCTAGTAAAAAGAGTGCATTACCTCTCAGAACAGCCTCCAGGACTCAGTAGCAGAGGCTCTTCAGCAGGACTGGTATGGGTTTGACACCTAGCACACCTAGCTCTGGGACCTGGCAGAGTTCAGTTCTCTAAGTCTCATTCTCCTTATCTAAAAATGGAATAAAAATAGTACTACGGAGTAGCAGTTAACAGCTTGTGCTCTAGAGTTGGGACTGCCCAGCTCTGCCAAATACTAGCTGTTTATAAATCAGCGAATGATGCTAACACTTGTATGTTAACAGAGGTTTGAAACAAAGGTTCATACCTTCATTTTGGGCAAGTTTAATCTCTCTGTATTTCAGGGTTCTCTCATGATTAAAAGAGATAATAGATGTGAAGTTCCTGGAATAGTTTAGTTATTGGCTTATAGAAAGCACTGGGTTAGTATTACTTGTCACCTTTATTATTTCCCACATGAGAAGACTGTTACAGGGTTTGCATAACACAAAGTGTCTAAAGGCTTTAGCATAATGCCCGCTACTAAGAGCTCAATCATGTTGGCAATTATTATTATCTGTCATCCTCAACTTTTGGTTCTAGTTCAACCTTCGAGACCCACAGAAATCAAATCTGTTCCCTCTTCAACCTGAATGCCCCTCAAATATTTAAGGAGCTCACCATATCATTTCTCAGATTTCTCTTTTAAAGGTCAAACTATGCAGAGATTCTTCAAAAGACATGGTTGTCAGGTCTTCTGACATATCCTGATCAGCTGCATTTAGGGTTGTGGCATTTTGTGTCTCTCTTAAAAATGTGACACCACTGGACTCCTACTATGCTCTGACCCATAAAAATTCAATGAAACTACCAGTTCACATGGCCTAGTACCATTTTCCATAATCTGGATATAATCCAAGTACATATTGGCATTTCTAGCAACTGCATCACACTATTAAAGAATATTAAGACTCTGATAATTAAAATATCCACACACCTTAATTACTATTAACCTGATCCCTGTCTCTCCATCTTATTGAATTCACATCTTTAAATCCAAACTATGTCTTTTTCCCTCCTCAGTTCTGTTTTAAAAGGTATGAGGAAGCTCTGAAATCTCTGTTATGAGTAGTCCTGCCTGAATTGAGTAATTGTCATTTTCCACTGACTCGAATCACAGGACTTGGGAGTACTAAGAGATGTTTTATGGGACCTCCTATATTCCTGATGTACTCCTTCTTCCCCATTCTGCAGTAGTGATCCAATTTCCCCTTGACAGTCAAGACCAAAAGAAAGTAAATAAATATCCCTGTTATCTTTGAATCATGTCACAGATAAAAACTGTGTCCAGCACAGGGCCAGTGGCACAGTCCTGCATCAACTTCACTAAAATCTTCATCCAGGTCAGCATGTGATTTTAGCAGTGCACTCAAGTAAGAATGTACAGTAAATGTTAAGTGTTGAAGCTAGGTGATGAGAACACAGAGACTCATCAGACTATTTTCTCTCTTTTGTTTATATTTGAAAATTTGCAATAATAAGACTTCAACAAAATATAAGGACATAAATATCAGAAGAAACTAAAATTAAAAGTATTCTATTAGGGAATAGGACTCAGATACAGGGGAGAAATGAGCAGAGGACAGTTGTTTTTCCCTTTAAACTTTTAGTACTTCTGGACTTTTTAAATATGTGCATATGCTACTTTCATAAAAATACAAATTAAAAAAAGGAATGCATCAAATTAAAGTCAATGCCTCTAGGAGCGCCTGGGTGGCTCAGTCAGTTAAGCATCCAACTCCAGCTTAGGTCATGACCTCACGGTTTGTGAGTTCAAACCCCGCGTCGGGCTCTGTGCTGACAGCTCAGAGCCTGGAGCCTGCTTCACATTCTGTGTCTCCCTCTCTCTGCCCCTTCCCAGCTCGGGCTTGCTCTCTTTCTCTCTCTCTCAAAAATAAATAAACATTAAAAAAAACTTTTTAATGATAAAAAAATAAATAAAGTCAATGCCTCCAAAAATTATCACTGAATCATGGACACACAATGTTTTTAATGTCATCAAATAACATCTACTGCAGGAATTTCCCTTTACACAAAAAATATTTAACGCGTTTGAGAAAAATTATGTGTATATGCATATATGTATGCAAATTCATGTATATATATGTATGTGTATGTATACATATACACATATCTCCATAAAGTATAATTTTCCTACATAACTGAGTTTAAACCTAAAACAAAAACCAAAAAATCTCCTAAAATTTAAGCCTCCTAGAGATTGTCCAACCTTTTCTCTGGTAATGAGTAAGTCCATTTGATCTTATAATCAAATATTTTCCACGTATTTAGAGTCAGTGTAAGATCCGAGACTATAAAGTATCTAAACACTTTCATTATGGGTACTTATAAAACTTACTTGGTAAGTGACTGAGCTTTCTGCTGTAGGAAAGTATCTCTGTGTATTTTAATGGTTTGAAGACTTTTTCTGTCTAGAAGTTTGGCAGCTGCTGGTATTTTCTGGATCAAAAAATTATCAGGAAACCAAATAATATTAGCAGTTAGAGTGATGGCTGGTACCTGAAACAGTAAATGTAAGGGAGGGAAATCAATAAATTCAGGCTAACGAACTATTTAATAGTCCTACAATACACAATGGAAGACAATTTCCAATCATTTACATATTATAACACAAATTCTCTTACTGTGGCACAATTAAGGCATTCCGATATCTGATATGGAGCATGAAAATAGTTTTATTCTGCCTAAATCTTAAACACTTATACACTTGCATGGATATTCAGATAAAAATATCCAAAAAGCAAACAGAAACTTCAATCCTCATCAATTTTATAAAAAAATAAAAGACCCAAGATGGCTGGGTTCTCACGGTCACATATTACTTGATTTTACACACAAACTAAGTTTTCAATTTTTTTTTCTTTTATAGTTTATTGTCAAGTTGGTTTACACAAACTAAGTTTTCAATTTTGAAATCAGGTGTGTCACATCATGGAAATAGCAAAGATGTAAAAAAAATAATAATTTTTTTTACTTCAATAATGAGAAGGAATGGCAAGAAGAGGAAAAGAACCAAAGAAAAGAAGAGTAGTAACAGTAATAGGAAGTTAATTTATAGGAAAAAATCTGGAAAAACCTCCACAAATAGGTATTTATACGATGTGGAATGGTGCAGTACTTCCATTTACTATGTTACTTATTTCTGGAATGCTTGGTTTTTGGGTTTTTAAAAAATGTTTATTTATTTATTTTGAGAGAGAGAGAGAGAGAGAGAACGAACACAGGGGATGGGCAGAGAAAAGGAGAGAGAATCCCAAGCAAGCTTTACACTGTGGATGCAGAGCCCAACACAGGGCTCAACGCAGGCTCAGACTCAAGAACTGTGAGATCATGGCCTGAGCCAAAAGCAAGAGTTGGACACTCAACCCACTGAGCCACCTAGGTGCCCTGGGAATGCCTGGGTGTTTAAAAATTATTATATTGTTTTTATAATTATCACAAAATATTACAAAAATTACTGTTTTTGTAAACAGGAATAAAATACATTTGAGAATATTCAATTTTATCAAAAATCTTTTTCATCTACTCAAATTGAAACAAAAAATTCCAAGTTCTTACCTTCTTACAAATGTCCAATAAAGATTTATAAAACTTTTTATCAATAGTCCGAAAAATCTGAAAATGCAGTACAAAAAGTCCACAAATTCCAACATACTTGTCTCTCTGGTCAATTTCAGAAGGTTCTCCTTATAAAACAACAGCATGTGAGAAAAATGTACTTAAGTTCTACATTCAAGGAAATGCAAACTTCATCAACAAAAATTTTAAAAATTCATTTTACATTACCAAGTTTGGCTTCTACATTTGCAAAAATTGAGCGAATACTATGTGCAAATTCTTCAGCAAAAGTGCTATTTTTTGACACAGATACTCCTCCATTGAGAGAATCAAACTGCTGTTCTATACAGGCCTAAACAGGAAACATTTAAAGGGAAATTTAGCCTCTCAATAATGTTATTAAACAGACTTAAATATATACACTGTGTGATGACAGACTTCTACATTCATCATTTTAATCTCAGTAACACTGAGGCTCAAGTTTTTACCTTAATGTCACCTAATAACTAAATCCTTTTGAATGGAAAATATGTACTTATATATTTAAGAAACTAGTTAGTGAAATACAACTGAACCACAAATCCATAATTCTACATGAAGAGATACACACAGTGATGTCAGTGACGTACAGAAGATGTATCTGATGAAGGACTGGAAAACATGTTTTATTATTTTACTTTGCACTTTTAAGAGTAGAATTTATTTTTCCTGATTATGATTATCTCCTAGCACTTTATTACGGCATGTACAGGAATGTCTCCTGGAAAAAGAATCAATGACAAAAATTACCTTCTGAATTGAAATATACTAGCCGTTAAATTAATATAAACAGCTGGGGTCAATCTGTAAAATTTGTGATCCTCAGAACAACATAATGTATAGACTTGTCAAATCACTATGTTGTATGCCGGAAACTAATACAACATTATGTGTTGACTATATGTCAATTTTTTAAGACTATGATTATGTAAAAATATATTAAAAATAACCTTGAAGCAGATTTTAAATAAAAATATATTGCACTTTCTGATAAATACTACCCAAAGCAATGCTATCCAATAGAACTTTCTGTGATCATAGAAATATTCTACATTTGTACTGCTAGGATAGCTAGTCACAAACTAATTGTGGCTATTTTTCCCTCAGCTTTATTAAGATATTATGGATATATAACATGTAAGTTTGAGGTGTCCGGTACAATGATTAGATTACATGCAGCTAGTAAGCATGTGAAAGTGGTGAAGAAAGTGAAATTTTATTTCATTTTAATTAATTTAAACTTAAAATAGCTACTAAATGGTAGGAAGCTGCCTGGACTACATAGACCCAAGTTATATTCCCTGAGCCTAGGAAGAATTAAACAGGACCTTTAAAAGGTAGTGTAACATACCCAAATCTAGAGTTTAGTAACAAACACTAAGCAACTGCTTAGATCTTAATCCTCGAATAGTTTTATCCTTTTACGTAATTAAAAAAAAAAACCTTCACTCCAAATACAACTAGGACTATTAATTTTGTATGCTACTAGGTACTGAAATAATTTCATTTAGTATACTAACCATGTTTTACGCTAAAGCACTTTTAAAGAAAACATATTTCAACAGTATGCTATGAAAATGTCATACACAGTTCTGAGCTGGATCAACTACTACAAGCCCATTTAGTATAGCCTGATAGAGGGGTCATACCTGAAATATCATTCCATCAAGTAACTGCCCTTCTAGCTTCAGCAAAAACTTTTCAAACGGCTTTAGTTTTTCTTCCTGAATTCCAAACTTTGAAGGATTGTGATGGACAGATTTCAGTAACCTTGTGGAATATTAGGAGAAAGACCTTCAATTTTCTTAATAATTCTTCAATTGAAAACTTTCCAAGAAATCAAAATTTTACATTTGTATTGCTTGTTTGGTTCTACACATTTGAAAATCTAAACAAAAACAATGCTAATATATTTAATTTTCTAATCATGCCTTTTTTATATCATCCTAAATTCAGTTATCTGGTCCTCTCTAGATACCAGATGAACAAAATAAACTGCCTGGATTTAAAAAAGTCGAAAGAATATACAATAAAATAAAACCAAGTTCAGGAAAAACAACGGTTACTTGAACAGAACCCAAGAAAAACTCTGAGTTCTAAAGTAGTCAAATTAACATTCTAATACACTTTAAGTATTAGGATACTTTATATAAGTATACCATACTCTCAAACAAGCCCATCTGAAATTTAAAAATGGTTACTGTATTCATAGAAACATGTGACAGGAGATCCTTCTAAATATAGGTCTCCAGATCTTCTAAAAGAGCTGCACCATTTACATGTTTCTTTTTTACTAATACATTAACTGTACAAAGAGAATATTTTAAACATTTTAATTGGCTCACCTTTTGTACATAGTCCAGTGCTCTTTCAACGTGACATGATTATCAATAATTTCATCCAGGGTAAGCAAAACTGTTAGCAGCTCTCCCAAGTGCTCATACATAGTCTGTCAAAAAACCTTTAATGATTACCATTTAATCACTAGTTAGAAGTTAAGCTTCCTGTGGATTTTTAAAGTTAAACACACTGGGCTAATTACTGAATTAAAGTGGTGGGTAAATCAGTTTATTAATGTACAGATGAAACTATTAATCCTCAAATGGAACAATAAGCCTTAAATAGAGAAACGCTTTGCCCACTATTTCATCCTTAATTGGGGTATTGCAAAATTGTTTCACTCTCCAAAGAGATCACTTGGAGAAGCTGCATTGGGCTGCTACTAGGGAAAACTAAGAATTATACTGCTAGTGGGTCAATAATTCCTCATCAACTTCACAAATTAAAAAGAAGCAAAAAAATTTTTTTTCTTAAGAGTCTTGCTATAATTGTTATACTCCCGAATCATACAAACTCCACAGTCAAATATAGTAAAAATTAGTTTTACAGGTCAAGTTAAATGACTTTTACCTGAAAATGAACTCCAGTTGTCTCTATAATTTTGGGTGCAATCCTATAATAAAATAGCATCCAATTAAAAAAAAACTTTTTTGTTACAGTTCATTTTAAGGAAAACACATAGTAGCAGAAGCTCTTCGAATTTCAACATGTATTTAGCTTTATTTAAGCTTCAGTCACTATAATTTATGGGACCATACTCCACTTTCCTAAGAAGAGAACTAACTTGTATACAGAGTCAAGGTTATCCTTGCCTATACCTAACTCAACGGGTAGGGAAATGACAAGATGAGGTCCATGAATAACCCTAGCCTTTAAACAAAGGATCAAGTTTGGGATGGAGGTTGAAAAATAATGAAACTGATATTCATTTCTTTCTAAACTGTTAGAATTTCTCAATTCCCAACCAGAATCTTTGTTATCTCACCCAAACTGGCATTTGGAAACTAGTCGGGTTTATTTCCAAGTTCTCGTTCCTACTAAAAAACAATGCATACAAACAACATGCCAAAGGCAAAAGCCCCAGGATAACTCAAATTTTACTTCCTAGACATCTCCTACTCAACAGTAAATAATTTAAGACAGGACTTGTACATCAAAGCACATACAGATATTCCACAGGATAGAATATTTTAAAAATTAAATTCAGAATACAAATGAATTTCATCTCTTCTGGGCAGGGGTATGGTGGTGGAGAGTCCTCTCTGAATTACACGTCAGGTATTTCAGGGGTTGGGGGAGCTATCCTCTCATTCCCTCCTGCCCTGAGGACAGCTTCAGTGAAAGAGCAGAACATAAAACAAACACCTGACTCCGGAGAAAAACATGAGAATGAAAAACGGTTAACACAGTCTTCCAGTTCATAAAGAGAGTTGAGATGCAGGCTGCTATAGTAAGAACAACAATGAATGGACCTGGTGATCAAAAGAATAGCCTCTAAATTGCTATGGAATCTTAATTCCTCTGGGCCTCAGTTACTTCTCATAATTGAGAACCCTTTGTCATATACCTAAACAAAGTTCCTGTAAGATTATAATTAAATAGTAAATGGGAAAGTTTTTAAGTATAAAGAATTAATCAAATGTGAGCTATTACTTATCTGTGATGGTAAGAACAGTAAGGGCTCTATGAAAATCTGATTATTTTTCTTGATTCAGAACAGTGGTTCTGAAACTTGGAAGATCATTTGAATGAAACCAAAGCATTTTTAGTGTAGCTTCCCTGGCACCACTCTGCCAGATTCTGGAGTTGAAGAAAGGTCCCATGTGATTCTAATTAAGCCAGGGAACAATCAATGTAAAGGAGAAATAAGAAGAAAGAATTTGGTGCATGCTCTGATTCCATATTAACCTTTTCTATATAATCAAATTGAAATTTATTCTGTCAACATTCTTATTCAGAAAGATAACATCAATTACTGTGGTAGAAATTGTCCTTTTAACCTGTGTATTATACACATCAAGTACTGTTTGAAACATCATGAGTGTTCAAAGGATGCTGAACAAATGAATGAAAGAATGAGTAAACAAATGAAAAACTATTTCAGATAACTAGCTAGTTTTAGAAAAACATTCCCTGTGTCTCTATTATAAATACACAAATATTTATAAAATCGATTACTTGTTACTGATATAGAGGGCAGCCAACTGATGGACTACATTCATCACCACTTCATAGCACCTCGTAACAAAACAAGATAGTTCCTGAAATGACAAGTTGAGTATATGTTACATAGTTGCTTTTTAAATGTCATATTTCTCTATCTTATGGTAACAATGTTAAACAAAAACAAAAGTTTTCTGGTGAATTTCCAGTTAACCTGCAGACAGACAATTTCAAGCATACTTCAAGCAATCAATTCTTAACCCTTCTCCTGCATCCCAAGATCTGCTTTGTCCCCACAGCATTTTGTTCATACTTCTTTTTTAAGTCTTATATTTTAGTTACTCATGTAATTCTTAAATGACAGAGACCGTCTTATTCCTCCTTTAAGTATCCACTGTCCAGTATGGTGACTAACCCTCAACTGTTTCTCAATAAATTTCCATCCTATGAAGTAAATAAAAAAATGAACACCTGAATGAAGAAGCTCAAAAGCTGTCAATTTAGAAAGTAGGGCAATGAGGGAAAGGCTCTCCAGAAGTCACTCTGAAATAACTTCAAATGTTTATGATCTTTAACCTCATCTATAAACAGACTTGGTTCACAGAAAGGGAAATACTAATTACTGCAGGCATATGTTTGTCATTAAATAATTAATTCGCTTCTACCATGTCCTATACCTTCTGAAAATTTCTTTTCAGAAGCTCTCAATGCTTAAACCTAAAAAAAAAAACAATTGGTATCCAAAAGTATTTAAAGCCTGATTAAATCTGTGGCTATTCTAAATTTTAAGTTCTACAAGGGCAGGAATTACTGTTGGTTTTGTGCAATGCTGTATCCGCAGCACCAAAAAGAGTTCCTAACATATGCTAGGCTTATAAAACATTTGTTGAAGATTTAAAAATGTAATTTTATGCAGCAGTGAGATCCAAAAACAATTTAAAATGTTTGAAAACAAAAATAGATAATGCATTTCAATTTTACTTATATAGCTCTAGTTTTACCTTTCTTATTAAACTTCTAAAAGTTCAATAAAACCAAAGAACAGAGAATGCAAATAGCCCAAAATAAAACAGGAAAAAACAAGTCCAGATATATAATAGACTATTTACATAAAATAGAATAAATTAGCCAATTAAAAGACAGAGATCTTCAGATTTTCAGATCATATAATAAAACAAAATCCAGATACATGTGGTTTTAAAGAATCACAACTCAAACATAACGATACTGAAAGGCTGAAAGAATATAAAAAGATAAATCAAAAAAATGTTAACTAAAACAGAGCCGGGGCAGTGATAATATCAGATAAAATAGAGTTTGTTAGCATATCATAGCCATGGTACACAACACATACTTATATAATCATACATTACATACATAATTATTATAAACAGGGTCACCACATAAAAGAACTTATAAGGACTGATTAACAGTTCTAAACTTGTATGCAAACAGAATATCCTGAATATAATAATTGTGAAATTTGATAAAACTAGACAGAGAAACTGACACATTCACTGGGACCCTGCAAACTACATTTATTAGACTCCTGCCAGCAGTTTTCCCATTAGGTTCCGCCCTTAGGTTCTTCCCATTAGAAGGCAGGAAAAGGGCATTCTTCCTATTTCTTGCTTTTTTCTTAAGTTTATTTATTTTGAGAGACAGCATGAGAAAGGATCCCAAGTAAGCTCCATGCTGAGCCCAATAAGGGGCGCAATCTCACCATGATGAGATCATGACCTGAGCCAAAATTAAGAGTTGGATGCTTAACTGACTGAGCCACCCAGGCGTCCCTACTTCTTGCTGTTTTCATCAACAAAATCCAGACGAAAGCAGTTCACCCCAGTAACGGCAGTTTGCTAGCAGTCAGCTTCTTTCAGCACTACAGAACCGACCCCATACTGCCCTCTCGGAGGTACCAGCCTGCCAGGCAGCACTGGTTCCTTTGCAGGTATGAGCACTAAATCCACAGGGCTCCTGCTCCAAACTCCCAGATTCTGGCTACCCCAATCCTTTCCCTTTTTTCCCTTGATGTAAAGGTAGTATGTGCTTTCTCTGGATGACCTATCTTTTCTCCTTTTTAAATGTATTTTCAAGTTACTTTACAGGGTAGTAGTCTTGGCTTCAAGAGTAGAACCCATCTCTTACATATGACCTCCTGTGCTTATCCCAACAAGTGGCCTCCTTAATGCCCATCACCCATTTAACCCCCTCCTCCAGCAACCCTGAGTTTGTTCTCTGTATTTAAGAGTTTCTTATGGTTTGCCTCCCTCTCTGTTTTTATATTATTTTTCTTTCCCTTCCCCTATGTTCATCTGTTATATTTCTTAAATTCCACGAGTGAAATCATATATGTCTTTCTCTCTTATTTCACTTAGCATAATACACTCTAGTTCCATTCACATTACTGCAAATGGCAAGATTTCATTCTTTCTCATCTTCTTTTTTTCAGCTCTCTAACTCTCATATAACCAATTCCCTATATCAAATCTCCTCTTTTGAAATACTTTCTGTGATTTGCTTTAGAGACCAAGTTCAACAAATACCCTCAATTAGATCAAGGAGACAAAAAAGTAATAAAGATATAAATGAACTGTACAATATATTAGAACCTAACATGCAGGGACACCTGGGTGGCTCAGTCGGTTAAGCATTCATCTTTGGTTCAGGTCATGATCTCGCGGTTCATGGGTTCGAGCCCCATGTCAGGCTCTGTGCTGACAGCTCAGAGCCTGGAGCCTGCTTCATATCCTGTGTCTCCCTCTCTCTCTGCCCCTCCCCCACTCATGCTCTGTCTCTCAACAATGAATAAAAGTTAAAAAAATAAAGAAACTAACATTCAGAAGGTAGGTAGAATTAGGGGAATTTTTTTCTTATCTCCAATTTTTGCTTTTGTGATATGGTACAAGCACTGCTTTTATAATGGAGATGGAAGAAACAGGAAGTTCTTTTATCTTTTGATAATATTAAACCAAAGACCTAGAATAACTAAAACTTTGCAGTAATGAAAAGCATATCTAAATTGAAACATCTGGTTAGAAGCATCATATGCTACTTTTAAAGACCTTATAATTGCTCATGTAATAACTTAATCATCTCCATTAACAACTTCTTCTGACATAAATGATCTTTTCCTATCTGACAAAGTTTAAATTATCATACTTTTTTAATTTTTTAAATGTTTGTTTATTTTTTGAGAGAGAGAGACAGAGTACAAGCAGGGTAGGGGCAGAGAGAGAGGGAGACACAGAACTCAAAGCAGTCTCCAGGCTCTGAGCTGCCAGCACAGAGCCCAAAGCAGGACTCGAACTCACAGACCAAGAGATCATGACCTGAGCTGAAGTCAGACTCTCAAATGACTCAGTCACCCAGGCACCTCAAAGTTTAAATTATTTTAAAAGGCCTGGTGACAAATTATCCACAAATGAAATTATTATTAGAAGAAAGAAAGAAAGAAAGAAAGAACTTACTCTGATACCTGATTTTCGTAAAATGCTATGACAATCTTTCAGAAATTATGACCTCTTAACTATAACCCAATGCCTACTAAGTGTCTTGCTCTCACAGTACACATTCTTAGCATCTGAACTCTTTTTTGTGTATAATTTACCCAAACTTTAAAATAAACAATAAAAAGTAAAAACCAGTTACCTGTAAGAATGAAATGAATCTTCCCATTTGAATTTGGCAATCACCTTCCACCATGCTAGAATCTGTAGCTTTAAAAGGCGACATAAAGAATCATATTTCAATTTTTTAATTTAACTTAGTCAAGACCCAAAAAGAAAAATAAACATAATTTTTATTTACTAGTATATCTTCTAAACTGAACACTATTGAAAACAGAATTTTTATACTGAAAAAATGACACAATCATCAATGATTCAGTTAAAAGAGTTATCTGTTTCACTATTTAATAGATTCAAGGAAAATCCTTATCTAGCCACAGTGCTTTGTAACTTATAAAAATATCAGAGAATTTACTGCTGCTTCATTACTCAGGCTTTTTCTATCTGCTTATCAAAACAAATAAACCAAGAAAAAATCTGAATGCTTCTTTTCTCCCATTAATACATTGTATAATCATGGTAGTCCTAGAATTGTCAACTTTTTGTTCATTTCAATGCCAATTTCATGATGTAAAATTTTAAAACTTACCTCCTTCTCCATAAAACAAGAGACCGTTATAAAATTTAGTTTCAGCCTGTTTAAAAAAATTAAAATAATTTTAAAGGTTGCTATTTTGTTTTTAAATTCCTAGGCTCTCTTAGTTATCCATATTTAATAATAAACAGAGGACTACATCACATATACAAATTCACTTAAATTCAAAAACTGCTTACAAAACAAGTAAATTCAATTTTCTTTAGACTATCAAAGATATCTAAATTAATAATTAATTTCTTTACCCTTGCTTTTGTCTTTTCTAACCATTCTAATTGTCCCACATCCCCCCACTAGTTCATGAGAGAGAGAAAGCAACCACAGAGTATCAAAAAGGTCCAGAAAAAAAAAGAGGAAGTTTACCAACTTCTACCTTAGTTTTAATGACCCATGGGTAAAGTAATGCAAAGCATATTAAAAATTCAGAGGTTTAAAAAAAAAGTCAGTTATATCTAGGGATGCCTGGCTGGCTCAGTCAGTAGAGCATGCAACTCTTAATCTCAGGATGGTGAGTTCAAGCCCCATGCTCAGCATGGAGCTTACTTTAAATTAAAAAAAAAAAAAGGTTAAAAAATCAATTATATCTAGAAAGCTATATATATGGCAGATAACACAGACTTTGAAGGTATGCAGACCCAGACTCAAAGAATTACTACTATTAAATGTTAGGCAAGTGACATCCTTTTTAAGCTCATCTGTTTCCTCATCTATTCCTCACACTATCTGCCCTTGATATGAACAGGATTACTACGGTGTCTGGTACACAGAAAGCATGCTCAGTGAATGGTAATCACTATTATTAGTATTACTTTAAATAAACAATTCATTCAAGATGCAACAAATCTTTATATACAAAATATATATAAGCATGTATTTGCTTTTAAATCATGTTTTTAACATCTTAAGAGTAAAAATAATTACCTCATACTTTAATTTCTTGATTTCACAACAAAGTGCAGCATATACAGTAATGACTTTGTTCAAGACCTAGTTTCAAGTGTAAAAACATAAAAAAAGATAAGTTATAGCAGATAACTAAAGCACTTAAAAACACGGATTTTTAGGTTTAGAAATCTGTACCTTGTTTTCAGTCTTTATGAGTTCCAAAAGGGAAGACTGTTCATAAGGCAAAAGCTATAGAAACAAAGGGAAGACATTTCTTTTTAATTTGAAAAAAATCATTGAAATTTTAAATATACAAATTAAGTCTAGCTCTATCTATTCTCAAACTTGTGTTGAACCCCGTCCTTAGCACTAACACCACACTAGATGGGGAGTGACTGCTAATGGGCATAGGATTTCTTTTGAGGGTGTTAAAAATGCTCTAAAATTGAGTCTGGTCACACCTGCATGATTCTGTGAATACACTAAAAAACAAAGAATTATATGATGTGTGAATTCCGAGAATTATGAGACATGTGAATTTCAAGAAAACTGTTACTAAAAAAGTCAATATGTAACTTAGGTCAGTGTCTAGTACATAATAAATGCTCAGTAAATGTTAATTATTATTTAAGTGGTAGCAGGCTACAGTTTCAAAGATAAAATAAGACGGAATGATCTGAAAATGGAACAGAGCAGGAATCACTTATTTATTAAATTACTCCCAAATTAAATTCTATTACTGAAACTAATATTACACTATATGTTAACTGGAATTTTAATAAAAATTAAAAAAATAAACCAATAAAACCATTACTCCCACATTAAGATCCTCTAAATAGCATAAGGGGAAATGATGACACCTTCTATATTTTCATTGGAATATAAGTTACGTGGATATAGGTGTTTGACAAAATTCACTGTACAGTATATTGTAAATCTATGCATTTTACTGCATGTAAAATAATCTCAATAAGGAAAAAATAAAGCTTGAATATTTTATTCCAACCCTCTTCCTTTTCTTGGTGAAAAAAAAAAAGCTACCTCAAAGAGGTTTGTGTCATTCATTAAAAAAAACACAAAACATGCACACATCTGCATGGCTTAGAGATAAGGAAATTAACAATTTTTCTCCAAGTTTCTTTTAGTTCTCTAGATTCCAAATAATAAAATTATACAGTTGATCCTTGAACAACATAGGTTTGAACTGTTTGAGTCCACTTACATGTGGATTTTTTTTTTTTTATAAATACAGTACCGTACTGTCGATGTATTTTTTCTTCATGATTTTCCTAATGACATTGTCTTTAGCTTATTGAAAGAACATAACACACAATACATATAACATAAAAAATATGTGTCAATCAACTGTTTAAGTTATTGGTAAGGCTTCTGGTCAACAGTAGGCTGTACGTTTGGGGAGTCAAAAGTTATATGCAGATTTTCAACTGCGTGGAAGTCACTGCCCTTAACCCCCACATTGTTCAAGGGCCAACTGTATATTCCATTTTTTAAAATTACGTTTTCAAGAGACAGTATGTCCTGAAAATACACACATAAATTAAAAATAAAAACAAAATCAAACCTTTAATGCTATTGGATCAAGATTGAAATCCCAGACATCACCAATTGAATCATCCAGTGCATCCTCAATTCTTCTCAGTTGAGACGTATACTCCTCAAGAAATTTCCCATAATTCTTAAGTTGGACTTCAGCATGAATTTCTAAATTTAAATTTTAAAACACTATGTAAGAAGTGCAAGTAATGAATTACAGGATATTTACTTCAAATAATCTCAAAAGTCACAGCAAAGTACTTACTAAGCATTTGTAAATGTATTACTTTGGAATGTCTGGACGTCTTGAAAATAAAGTTTCAAAATTAAACAATAACTCAGCTTTTAATCTTTTCCAAATAATAAAATAACTTTAAAAGTTACACATGTTACACAGCAATACCACATTTAAACTACAACTTTAAAGTACTAAGAAAAATTTATCATCCCATTTACCCCATAAACAATCTGAATAATGCCTTCGATAATTCAACATCTTGATCCTATGTTTTAGTCATAAACAACTTTTTTGCAAAAAAAAAAAAACCTAAATCAGGCACAAAAATCTGTGTTGTCATAGAAGCAAAATTTTAAAAGGTAATTTTTAATTCTCTATACTGTAAACTACTGTCTAAAATACATCTAGGGGAGCCTAGGTGGCTCAGTCGGTTAAGCATCCAACTCCAGCTCAGGTCATGATCTCACAGTTCATGTGTTTGAGCCCCACACAGGGCTCTGTGCTGACAGCTCAGAGCCTGGAGCTGCTTCCAATTCTGTGTCTCCGTCTCTCCGCTCCTTGCCCGCGCTCGCTCTCGCGCTCTCAGAAATAAACATTAAAAAAATTAAAAATACATCTAAATATTGTTTTTGAAACAGTTTTAGACCTGCTTTATCATGTTATTCTGTAATGCCCAAAATTTACCATGATATTTTAATGACTTCACTATCATAATAGAGTTGGAGAGGCCAAATGAAGAACACTGATACAGAATACTGTGGTGATATTTACATAATTTATACAATAGATGACTCTAACGAGTCACTGAAATAAAATGGACAATAAGAGTATGTCTAGTCATCAAAGTTAATACTAAAAGGAGATATTCTATCTTATACATAAGAATTCATTATTAATTGCAAAGACAGCAAATCCAATTCGGTTTCTTTGATTGATGTGAATAACTATTCAATCGTTGTCTTCTAAGAAAACTAAAATTTTTTTCTCAAGTTAGCAAGGCAAAGCAGCTCTAAGATAAATTATGTTCTAAGGATAAAGACCTAGCTCCCCAACCTCCCTTATTCTGCAGCTAATGCTCAGAGCCTGAGATCTAGATCAGGTGAATCAAACCCGCTCGCTGAAGCTCCTATCTCACTGGAGGATTAACCGAGGCAATTTTGGGAGACAATCTAAACGTGATTCATAGCACAAAAGTTAATGCAAACCTGGCACACAGAACGGATGAGAATTCTTTTCCTCCCTAGAGCTTAAATCTAAAAACCGTGAGAGATTCTTGAAATCCCAAATACATGCCTAATTCTCAATTACATGGGAAATAACCAAACCTGCATTTAACCAGCAAATGAGCTCTTCATGACAACACCAGAAAAGCACGCTGGCATTTAGTCTGTTTGGGAATTCACAAAGCAACCTGCAATAACATTAAAGTTTCCTGCTAATAAAATAATGAATAGTTGTCAAATTAGTACACGTTTTGATAAAAAGATTTGAAGAAACCCATGGAGATTCCTCGAGAGTAAACTTCCAAAACCGTACTTAACATGCTCATGTCCACATTCTTAGTGTTATCTTTGTAGCCCTAATACTTGATACAGTTCCTGGGATGCAGAAAATGTCCACTGAATCCGATCATTCTACTCTCAGGTGAACCATTTTCAAACCCAGCAATATATTTTCATTACAATTTTCTGAAGATACTAGAGTAAGGGCCTCTGTCCATAAAACCTCATACGAGACAAGGGCAGTTCACTTTAACGGTCAATACAGAATCCTCTCCACAAAAAAGCTGAAGGACTTTGTCATTACCACCAAGATTGTCTTTTTTTTTTTCTTATGCTGCATAAGAGCTACTAATTTAAGGAATGTTTTATGAAAAACTGCAAACCATGATCAATTAAGCTCATGCTTCTTTGAGACGCTACTAAAAACCTAATTACATGTAAGTCTGTACGCCTGGTTTTTTTCTTTGTGAAGTTAAGCAAAGTTCACGGGTAATTTTTAAAAATTACATTCACCTTTTGGGAAAACTGCATGAATAAACAAATTCACAAGCGGGAGAATCTCTTCTATCACTTAAACAGATCAGCAGCAGTAGAGATAAGAAAACATTACCAATCTGTATTAATCTTAAGTAGAGTTTCACTAAAATAATTATTTGGCCTCCACCCTTGGTGCGTGGAACTGAACCTGTTAGGGTTTTCTGGGTTGGACTTCCAAGTTAAAAACGAAACCACTCGATTTTATTAAGTAAAAGTTGCTTAATTTTTGAAACCTTTCTAGGTGCAACGGAAGCTATAGGTCATCCCCGAAAAACGCTACTTGCAAATAAAAGGCATGGAAGGAGATAAAGGGACACTCGCTTGTTTATTTCCTCCGCGTGAAGAGTGCTTTTTCGCTCTTCTACAATATAAGAATATACAGGAAAAATACTCAAACTTCCAAAAGTTGATTAGAGAAAAAGTAGAAAAACAGGAAAGCGAAAACAGGAACCCGGACCTCAGCCCGTTCTAGAAGTGCACACTCGGCACATGTGGCGAAAGCCCCGAGAGGCCAGAGGCAGGGCCAGCCTCGGCTCCGCCGGCCGCTGGGCCTCCCTGGGCGCGCCCCGCCCGACCCCGGGCAGCGGAGAGGGGACGCCGCTGCCCCGGCCACCGCGGGGCTCCTCGGGAGAGCCACCGCCCCGGACGCCGAGCCCTGACCCGGCCGGCCTCACCCCCCGCCGCCGGGGCCCCAACCCCGAAAGTAACGCTCGAGAGCGCGTCCCTCTCACACTCCAAGGGGCAGCAAGTGTCCCGAACTGGACGGCTGCGCTGCGACCGCGACGCAGAGCCCTCCCACAGGAGCGCCGCCGGTGGGGGGCTGAGGCGCGCCGGCGAGCATCCACCCGCAGCCCTTACCCTGCCGCTCCCTTACTCTGTGAGCCGTCGTCAACGCGGTCGAACTCCCAGTCTGGGGACAGAGTCTCCACCGCCATCACCCCGGCGCCTCCCACAGTCACAGCCCCAACCAGACTGGGCGACCACGGCAGCCTCGCCCGGGCGGCTGTCACGGCACGTGACTTCCGGCCCCGCCCCCGCCCCCGCTCCCGCTCGCGATGGCAGGCCGAGCTCAAGGCCCCTGTGGGCCGCGGGGGCTGCTGGGAAAGCGAGTCGTCCACGGTCCCCGAGGCGGCCGCTGCAGCTGCGGTGCTCGCGGCGTCCTCCCGTCGGGACTTGGTCCTTGCCGCCGTTCGCTTCACATCTCAAGACACATCGATGCCTTTGACTTCGCCCTGCTGTCTCCAGGCTATTTTTAATACCTGGGGAGTTGCTCCATCTGTCTAGACTAGGAAGGGCAAAATTGATGCACTAGTTGCTTAAGAGGAGGGCGTGGTCCTCGAGGATGTCGCTGTCCAGGCGCTTCTCACAAGAAGCATGAATTGCCAATGCCCTCCCTGTCCCCCCACCCCCACCCCCATCAGACTTCCTGCCGCTCCCCTCTTGCAAGTCCTGTGCTGACTGATCTTGAGGGAAAAAACGGTGTGTGAAAGGAGTTACTTCACGACACCCGAGCGGGGAATTTTACTATTCTACTTACCTTGCGCTCACCTATCCTCGGTCCCATCCGCTTAAAAAGCCCGGGGAGGCGGGTGGGGGAAAGAAGCGCATTTGTGTTCCAAAATGCTAACTACATGGGCCTTTCCGCAAATAGGTATCTGTGTTGCCCTGTAGTTCTACATGTATACAGATGTTGGCACAGCAGTGTTCATTACTGCATGTAAATTTTTAATACATACTACCAGGAAATCATATTACTGTCCATCAATAGAGAATAATTACCTAAAGTTTAATATAGCCTTATTATGAGATACTAGATGGCTGCTTTTAAAACTGAAATACATTATAGAGACATGAGAAACTGACAGAAGGTAGTTGCAGAATAATGTCTATTTGTGCTTACCTTTATACTTTTATGTAAACGCGTTTGTGCATGTGCGCATGTAAATGAATGGAAAGAGAACTCAAATCACATTAAACAGGACAGTGGTCAACTGGAAAAGAGTATGTGTTAGTGATTAAAAAGTGGATTTTCAAGCTTTGTTATTATCTCCTTATGTATTTTTTAATTTTTAACGAGAGCTTATTAAAGTCTTACTTCTGTAATCTTAAAAAGGACCAAAAATAATTAAATTAATCAAAGCTGGTGAAAGGTCTCTGGAAGAGCATTCTCTGAGACCAGTGGATCTGCAGTAGGTCAAATATTTGAGTGCCCACCAGTACCAGGCACCATGCTATATACAGAGATTATATGGGAAAAAAAAAAAGACAACAAAGGTGGAACCCACCCAGAGGATGTTTGCAGTCTTAGTGGGCATTTTAGAAAGGGGAAAAAAAACAAAAACAAAACTTGAAAGTAACAGTAACATCAGTGCCTATCGGCTGGCAAATTTTTTTTCCTTTAAAAAATGTTTATTTATTTATTTTGAGAGAGAGAAAGAGAGAGTGAGACAGTGAGTAGTGGCAGAGTGAGAGGGAGAGAGAAAATCCTATGCAGGCTCCACGCTGCTAACCCTGGGGTCGAATTTACCAGACGCTCAACTGACTCAGCCACCCAGGTGCCCAAACATTTTTCCTTTTACTTTCAGCATGAGCTTGACTTCAACTTGCTGTATTCTTTATATTTGTATTAATCACTGTAATTAATCTCCGCATAGCTCATTGTGATACATTGAAATTACAGGTCAGAGCAATTCGAAATTGCAAATTCACTAATCTATTAAAGTTAATAAATCAGAGGCAAGAGGCAGTGTCATGCTATAATGGGCACAGTGTCTACAGCCAAACTGTGTAGGTCCAAATCAAAGCTCTGTGCTTACTAGTCATGTGATCTGGAGCTAAGTAATTTAACTTTAATTTCCTCATTTTTAAAATGGAAATGATATGAACAGACACTTTCCCAAAGAAGACATCCAGATGGCTAACCAACACATGAAAAGATGCTCAACATCACTCATCATCAGGGAAACATAAATCAAAACCACAATGAGATACCACCTCACACCTGTCAGAATGGCTAAAATTAACAACTCAGGCAACAACAGATGTTGGCGAGGATACAGAGAAAGGGGAACACTTTTGCACTGCTGGTGGGAATGCAAACTGGTGCGGCCACTCTGGAAAACAGTATGGAGGTTCCTCAAATTAAAGTACAGCTACCCCATGACCCAGCAATTGCACCACTAGGTATTTATCCAAAGGATGCAAAAATGCTGATTCTAAGGGGTATTTGCACCCCAATGTTTATAGCAGTGCTATTGACAACAGCCAAATTATGGAAAGAGCCCAAATGTCTATCAGCTGACGAATGAATAAAGATGTGGTATATATCTACAATGGGCTCAGTGATCAAAAAGATGAATACTTGCCATTTGCAACAATGTGGATAGAACTAGAATATATTATGCTAAGCGAAGTAAGACAAAGAAATATCATATGATCTCACTAATGTGGAATTTAATAAACAAAACAGATGAACATGGGGAAAGGAAGCAAAAATAAGATAAAAACAGAAAGAGACAAACCATAAGAGACTCCTAAATACAGAGAACTGAGGGTTGCTGGAGGGGTGGGAGGTGGGGGATGGGCTAAGTGGGGGATGGGCATTAAGGAGGGCACTTGTTGAGATGAGCACTGGGTGTTGTATGTAAGTGATGAATCACTAAATTCTACTCCTGAAGCCATTATTACACTATATGTTAACTAGGATTTAACTAACTTGAATTTTTTCCTTTTAAAAAAAAGTTTTTATTTTGAGAGAAAGAAAGTGAGGAGGGTCTCTCTTTTATTTTTTAAATAAAATTTTAAAAAATTAAAAAATTAAATGGGAATGATAATAGTAAACACATCATTGGATTGTTATGGGGACTAATTTAGTTTATACATGAAAGAGACACAACAATGCCAACTGCATACTATAAAAGTGTTGGCTATGTTGAATCATTATAACCTTATTTTTTAAAGAAATTTAATTGCTTCTCTTGATCTTACATATCTTTAAATACATTTCTAGGGCCTAGAATTTCAAGTTTTATGAGTTAGATGTGAAATATAAAGCACATTCCCTATAAACTGAAATGTACTGTTGAAATTTATCTATTACAGCAGATGTCTTATATTTTTCAGGCCTAGTCTACAGAAGGCAAATAATCATTTTGAGGAATTAAGTGTCCTTCTTTCTGCTTTTCTTTGTTCTTAACAGTAGTGCCTGAAAGGCAAGCTTGGAAACAGAAGGGAAAATTTTTTATAGAGACAGCATTGTACTATTTTAAGAGCTTCAAAGAACTTTAGAACAGCTGCCCACAGAAGGTGCTTGCAGGAGTTCTTGCCTTGAACACTTATACCCACAGCTTAAGTACCAGTTTATTCCATACCAAAAGAATGTTTACATATTATAGAGCTACGGTCTTGGTGAGCTTGTTTCTTAATACACATTTAAAGCATGTTTCCCCAACCTGAAAATAAACTATAAAGTTAAATAAATAAATAAATAAATAAGTACTAGGGACATAATATGAAACATGATGGCTACAGTTAACATGGCTGTGATATATAAGAAAGTTGTTAAAAGGGTAAATCCCATGACTTCTCATCACAGGGAGAAAATCTTTACCTTTTCTATTTTTCTTTTCTTTTTATTGTATCCATATGAGAAGATGGATGTTAGCTGAACCTATTGTGGTAATCACTTCATAATATATGTAAATCAAACCATCAGGCTGTGTACTTTAAACGTCTATTGTGATACATGTCAATTAGTTGTCAATAAAACTGGGGGAAATTTAAAAAAATAAAAAATAAAAAAAATAAAGCATGTTTCCAACAATGGAAAGTCAATGGTAATGACTCACTAGAGACATTTCACATAATAATGCATCCCAGAGACCTATGTGTGCCTGTCAAAGAGATTCCTAATGTGTTAATTCATATATTTCTTTCCAAAAGAATCTCTCACCTGGACAATTACTGTAGACCTGTGACAGATCTTCTCTTTCCATTGTCCACACTGTTTTCCAAGTGAAGATTCTCAAAATCTATCTGATCAGGTTATGTTCCACTTTAAATCCTTCAGTGGATTTCCATTGCCCTTGGTTTGGGGTTATCACTTCATAGAAAAGGACACAAGACTTCTTCCAGTCTGCCCTTTGATTATTCTCTAAATTTTCTGCCTCAACTACTGCCTAATTTACACCCACTTTGCTCTGCTGGGATGCCAAACCATTTGCAGCTTCTCAAACAAGTCCTGCTGCTTCCAGGATATGTAAAGGACTCAAAATGCTTCTCTGCACATTGTAAATGCAAAATAAATGCTGTTATTATCTTTACTACCACTCCTGAGCCCTGCTTTCCTCTCCCCCCCACCTTGTTACAAATATCTTCATCTCATTGAAGGAATACTCAGCAAGGTAGGCCATATGCTAGGCCATAAAACAAGTCTTAATGCATTTAAATGGACGGAAATTTTATGGTTATATTCTCCAACTGCAGTGGAATTATATTAGAAATTAATAACAAAAAAATCTCAAAATATCTGGAAAATCCTTAACTTGAGCACATATCTCTAGGGCATTGTGCTGAATGAAGAAAATCTACAAAGTTACGTACTATGTGATTCCATTTATTTGACAGTCTTCAAAAGATAAAACTGAAGTGGTTGAGAACAGAGCAGGGATTATCAGGGTTAAGGAGTGGTTGGTCCCAAGACTACAAACAGGGCAGTGTCAGGGTGAGGAATGGAACTCTGTATCCTGATTTCAATGTTACTTATATGAATCTTCACATATGTTAAAACTCATAGAACTGTCTTGCAAAAGTGGAATCAATTTTACTGAAGCCAAACGCACGTGAAGGCCAATCCCTCCATTACGTAAATTGGATTCTCACTATTTCTTTTCTATCTCTTCCACAATGTTTGCTACATTCTTTAGGTTCCATACAGTAGCCTGTTTTGCTTGTTTGTTTGTTTTGCTTTACAGATTCCATATATAAGTGAAATCATCTGGTATTTTACTTTCTCTGTCTGACTTAGTTCACATAGCATAATACCCTCCAGGTCCATGCATGTTGTCACAAATGGAAAGATCTTATTCTTTTTTATGGCCAAGTAATACTCTACTGTGTGTGTGTATATCACTTCTTTATCCATTCATCTATTAATACATACTTGAATTGCTCCCATATCTTAGCTCTTATAAATAATGCTGCAATAAAAATAAGAGTGCATACATCTTTTTGAATTGTGTTTTTGTTTTCTTTGGGCAAATATCCAGTGGTATAATTACTGGATCATATGATATTTGTACTTTTAATTTCTTGAGGAATCTCCATATTGTTTTCCACAGTAGTTGCACCAATTTACATTCCCACCAACAGTGCACAAGGGTTCCCTTTTCTCCACATTCTCACCAACACTTGTTATTTATCTTTTTTATACTAGCCATTCTGAATGTGAGGTGATATCTCATGTTGGTTTTGATTTGCATTTCCCTGATGATGAATGGTGTTGAGCATCTTTTCATGTGTCTGTTGGTCATCCATATGTCATCTTTGGAGAAATGTCTGTTTATGTCCTCTGCTAATTTTTTAATTGGATTATTTGGGGGTTTTTGGTGTTGAGTTGTATAAGCTCTTTATATATTTTGGATACTAACCCTTTATCAGATATGTCATTTGCAAATATCTCCTCCCATTCAGTAGGTTGTCTTTCTGTTTTGTTGATTGTTTCCTTTGCTGTGCAGAAGCTCTTTATTTTGATGTGTTTCAAATAATTTATTTTTGCTTTTGTTTCCCTTGCCTCAGAAGACATAACTAGAAAAATGTTGCTGCAATTGACATCAGAGACGTTACTGCCCGTGCTCTCTTCTAGGTCTTTAATCTATTTTGAGTTTATTTTTGTGTATGGTATAAGAAAGTTGTCTAGTTTCATTCTTTTGCATGTTGCTGCCCAGTTTTCCCAACATAAGTTAATAAAAATACAGACTTTTTTCCATTGTATATTTTGCCTCCTTCATTGTAGATTAATTGACTATATTGGTGTGGGTTTATTTCTGTGCTTTCTGTCCTATTTCGTTAATCTATGTCTCTATTTTGTGCCAGTAGCATATTGTTTTGATTACTGTAGTTTTGTAGTATATCTTGAAATCTGGGATTGTGATACCTCCAATTTTGTTCTTCTTTCTCAAAATTGCTTTGGTTATTCGGGTCTTCTGTGATTCCATATAAATTTTAGGATTATTTATTCTCATTCTGTGAAAAATACTACTGGTAATTTGATAGGGATTGCATTGAATCTGTAGACTGCTTTGGGTAGTGTTGACATTTTAACAATATTAATTCTTCCAATCCATGGGTATGGGAAATCTTTCCATTTGTTTGTGTTGCTTTCAATTTCTTTCATCAGTATCTTACAGTTTTTAGAGTATAGGTCTTTCACCTCCTTGGCTAAATTTATCCCTAGTTATTTTATTCTTTTTGGTGCAATTATAAATGGGATTGTTTTCATAATTTCTCTTTCTGCAACTTTGTTCTTAGTGTATAGAAATGCAACAGATTTATGTATATTAGTTTTGTATCCTGCAACTTTACTGAATTCATTTATAACTTCCTATAGTTTTTTGATGGACTCATTACTATGGTTTTCTATATATAGTATCATGTCATCTGCAAATCGTGACAGTTTTACTTCTTCCTTACCAATTTGGTTACCTTTTATTTCTTTTTCTTGTCTGATTACTACATCTAGGACTTCCAATAGTATGTTGAATGAAAGTGAATGAAAGTGGTGAGAGTGGACATCCTCGTCTTATCCCTGATCTTAGAGGAAAAGCTTCAAGTTTTTCACCATTGAGTATAATGTTAGCTGTGGGCTTTTCGTAATGGCCTTTATTGTATTGAGGTATATTCCCTCTAAATCCACTTTAATGAAAGTTCTTATCATTAGTGGATGCTGTGTTTTGTCAAATGCTTTTTCTACATCTATTAAGATGATTATATGGTTTTTATCTTTCTTCTTGTTAATGTGATATATCACCCGGATTGATTTGCAAATATTGAACCACTCTTGCATCCCTCAAATCCCACTTGATCATGATGAATGATTTTTCAAATGTGTTGTTAGATTTGGCTTACCAATATTTTGTTGAGGATTTATGCATCTATGTTCATCAGAGATATTGGTCTGTTTTCTTTTTTTGTAGTGTCTTTGTCTGGTTTTGGTTTTGGGGTAATGTTGGCCTCATAGAATGAATTTGGAAATTTTCCTTCCTCAGATTCTCTTAAGTTTTCGTTTGAGAGACATAAAAATGACTTTATTTCATCTTCATTTTTGCTGTGTATAAAAGTCTAGATTGGTAGGGTTTTTCTGTTTGTCAAACTCTAATTGCCTCTGATGTAATCATGAGTTATCAAGGGAACTATATCTTTGATTCTTACAGAAGAAAATCTTAGACATCATTAATATTTCATTATATGTGGGTAGACATAAACTCTACACTTCCTAGAGTTGGGAATTGGAGAATATAACTATGGAACCCCTACTCAGAAAAACACACATTCCTTGCCCACCCTTCCCAGTATACATAGATCAGAACAAATAAAATTATTATCAGTATTTGTAAGTTTAAAAGAAGCAAGAAGTCACAATATGCAGTCAGGGAAATGGGTTGAATTGGAAATGAGTAATTCCCAGAGCAAAACTCTAGATGTTTGCTTCAATTCTCCAAGCTTTAAGGATGTTTTTTTCTCTCTCCTTCTTAAACACATTCATTCATTCATTCATTCATTCTGTCTTTTAACAAGCACTTTTTGAACTCTGCTTAGTGCTAGACATTGTAAATCTTGATAAATCAGATGTGGACTCAGCTTGCAAGGAGCTTTCAGTAGAGATGATGACAAGTACACAAATACCAATGATAGACTGAGATGTCAGAAGAGATGCATAGACAAAAATCTTTTCCAGTTCAAAGGAGTTAAAAATTACTTTAGGGGAATAAGAGGGTTAAGGGAGGAAAGAATCAGGAAAAATGCCTCCCAGAGGCAGCATTTGAGCTGTACCTTTAAGAAAAGAAGGAATTTGGTCATGCCAAGATGGTGACAAGTGACAGGTGACAGCTTTTCTGGGAAGCATTGTCCAAGAAAAAAGGAATCAGCAAGTACCAGAGTTACGCTAAATTGTATGCGCAAAGAACCAGGAAGAGATAGGAGAACATGCCAAATTACAGATGGCCTTGAATGCCAGGCTAAGGTGTTCCGTTTGAGACAAGTGCTTAACTAAATGAGCATTTCTTCTAGAGAGATGAGGGGAAAAGGTGGGTATCTATCTATGTCTATCATCTATTGGGGACCAGCTGCGTGCCAGGCCCTTTGCCAAGTGCTTTACACACAGTCTCTTATTAAATCCTCTTATCAGCTTACAAGATACGTAGCAGGATCCTGTATAGCTAGGTGTCCCCACCCCTTATCTTTCCTATCTTTGCCTTCTCAGGACTGTATGGACATGACCTGGGGTGTCAGGTTGGCCATTAATTAGGCAAATCTCTGTGCTCCTCACAGGGTTTGAGTAACTGGTTGCCGATGTCCCAGCTAGTAAGTACCTGGGCCACAACTGGAAGCCATCCCTCCCGCTGGGTACCAGCGTGGCACCCGGACTGGGGCCTAGCGCCTCCCAGCGGCCGGCGCACGCCCCGCCCAGTCGCAGGGGATTGGCCACCCGAGCCCTGCCAGCTGAGAAGGCGGGGCCGTACCAGCCGAGGGGGCGGGCCGGGGGCCGGTCTCCGGACTGGCGGACCCCGCGAGCCTCCATCGAGGCAGCCGGGCGCTCGGAGGCTGCAGGCCGCGGTCAGGCTGAGCCCCCGCCGTGGCGCCGCCGCCCGGGCGCTCCTTCCAGCATGCTGTGGCGGGGCAGCCAGGCGCTCCGGCGTTTCTCCACCGGCCGGGTGAGTCTGGCCCCTGACCGGCGTCCTGGCTCTCACCGGGGCTGCTTTCCAGACCCCCGGGCGGGAGGGCCGGGCGGCGGGGCTGGGGGTGGGCAGCGATGTTCAGGCTTGGCTAAAAGCCAAGACAGCGTTGTTAAAACTGGGAGGCTGCAGAGAAGGGTCCGGAGAGGGTCTTGAGTATGGCTTGTCAGGCGACCCATTGTCTTGTCGGGGGAAGGGGCTGAGGATGCGGCTTTTGAACATCTACGATCTGACTGGGATTGACAGGGTGGGGACAGTCACTCGGCAAGGAGGACAGGGTCAGCTTCCTTTCCTTCTTTCCTTTCAATGATGAGATCCCTGGTTACGAGATTGAGCTGAAGTACAGGACCGAAGCCGTTTCTGGAGGAGAGTAGTATTCAAGTCCGCCGCGTGGTCCTGGGCGGCCTGGGAGGTGGGAGCCAGGGCATTCAGGGTCCATTCAGATTATGGCCCTCGGAGCTGGTGGCTGCAAGCTCTTTTTTCCCGAGTTGCAGGCGGCAAGATAGCTAGGATTGCCAGGCGCTGCAGAAGCAGCCACCCTGGAACATTGTTAAACTGTAGCGTAAGAACAGACGCTTACGCTTACGCCCAGCCCCGCGCCTTGGAATTGCATCAGCTCCTCCAGAAATGGAAAGAGAGCAGACACGTTGCATGTGACCTCGGGGGAGAGATGCCTCCCTGCATCTAGGCAGACTCTAAACTGTTTAGGGAAGAAAAAAAAAATCATGTCATGTACATCATCTCTTTTCTGGGAAGTGCATGCTTCCTGGTCAGTGAAAGAAATTGTTTTTCGATTCCTCTTCTTTGCTAAAGCCACATGTGCATGTATACAAATCCAGACGTAAGAAATTTGAAGGCAGAGAGAAGTCTTGAATCGCACCAAGAACTGACAGAATGTTGCATATATGGAAAAGCTTTTGTCTCCCAGACAACCCCAAATAATGAGGATTCACTTTACCCCCATCCAGTCCTAGTTATTTGGGGGAGTATTCATCCTTTTAAAAAAAAAAGAAAAAAGAAAGCTGCTCTTGAAGAGCCTTCGCTTGCTCTGGACTCCTCCCTAGCTTTCTCCGCCACGTGTCACCTGGGAATGTAGATTGGATGTCACAGAGAGCAAGGGCTTGTGCCTGCCTATTTTACTGTCCTCCTCTGTCAACACCTCTCATTGAATTGTCTTTTTTGGAGAGCAAAAGGAAGTCTCAAAGAATGAAAAGATTACAATAGTGGGATTTACGTAAGATTTCAGTAATAAAAGTTAAACATCCCAGGTGGCAAATGACATAAACAGAAACACGCATGTGGGGAAGCACCAAGCACGGTCAGGGGTCTGGATCTGACTGTACCCAGGAGGACACGTGAAAGAGCAGTGACATTTGGTTGGGAAGAAGACAGGTTCCTCCATGGCCAAAAGGAAGACATGGAACAAGTGAAGTGTTTGGGATGTTTTACTCCATAAGAAATGGGGATCCATCCTTTGGACAGTATTTTATTAAGAATTGTTCAAAATCAAACATAGCTCGTGGGAGCATAAAAAGGTACACTCACTTTGGAAAACTGGTGATTTTTTATAAAGTTAAACATCTACCTATAATATGACCCAGCAATTGCACTCCACGTATTTACCCAAGAGAAGTGAAAACTTATGTTCACACAAATACCTGTTTATGAATGTTTACAGAGGCTTTATTCATTATCACCAAAAGTTGGAAACAACTTAAATGTCCTTCATCTGGTGACAGGATAAACAGTCGATAAATCCAGCCCTATATGGGAATCCTACTCAAAAAAAGAAAGAAGAATGAACTACTGGTGTGTACAACAGCATAGATGAAACTCAAATTTGGAAGATGGACTCAAAGGCTATGTGTTATGATTCTGTTTATCTGACATTTTGGAAAGAGTGAAACTACACAGTGATAGAACAAAGATCAGCGGTTATTAGGGGCTGGAAATAGAGGAAGAATTGACTATAGTCTCTCAAAGGACGTGAAGGAATTTGGAGGGGTGACGGAACTATTCTTTATCTCGATGGTAGCAGTGTTTAGGGTGACTGTGGGTCTGTCAAGACTCACAGAACCATACTTTAGAAAGGGTGTATTTTACTGCATGTAAATTATACCTTCATCTTTAAAAGAGAAAAAAAAATCACACAGTGCTTTTGAGTTTGGTATTAAAGCAGAATGAAAAAAAAGAATGACAAGAAATTTCTTAGAAGCTAGCAAAATCCAATGGGAAAACTAGTTTATAACATTTCCTGATAGAATTGATTTTTACATTCTCTGTCTTAAAGAAGTAGACTCAGAAATATTTAATGATTTTTGGCTTAATCATGTGGCTGGATCTTTTTAACTACAGCAACTTTACATAGCAATGAAACCCTTTATCTATTAGTGTCATGCCCTCCCATTATTTTGCCTGGTTCAATGCTCCTTAATTTCTTCCCATGGTGGGGATTATTTAGCCTTCATATTTATTTGGCACTCTGTAATTTAGCTTCCTCTGCCAATGTCTGGGACAAGTCTGGTTGGTGGTTCTGGGTTCATAGCCTGGTTCCAGAACTTGAGGTTACTTTATGATCCAATTTAAGAGGCTGGACCCCTTCCTACTTCTTGGAACCAAGTACTGGTTTATACCCTAATCCTATCAACCAGGTCTTTGTTTCCAAATTACACAACCCCCTGCTTTGAAGTCTAGTTTGTTTTTAGGACCTTCAAACTCAACTTCAAACCATATTTTAATTGTGTATTATGTACTGAGCACTTGTTCTAAATCTTGAGGATATAATGAATGAATAATAATAGTAATAATAATAGTAGGTAGCATTGACAGAGCACTTAGTATGTACCAGGCACTGTAATACATGCTTTACATGTATACTCCTCTAATCTGCTTACCAGATCTGCGCCCTTCTCTTGGCTAACTTCCAGGCTGAGTGCTCTATGATTCAGTGAAGGAGTTCTGTCCTTGGAAAGTCTTCCCCTTTCCACACCCACACTGTGCTCTCCTGTCCTAGCTCCATGATGTCAAGATGTCTTTACTGGTGTGTCTTCCCTGCTAACTGGTGAAGTCCTGAGGAGAGATCAGTCTTCCTTGTGCTTTTACTGTAGGGATCCCAAAGGAAAACGCCCATGGAAGCCAAATAGGCCAGCAAATGAAGGATTTGAGCCTGATGGAACGAAAGGCCATATCCAGCCCGAAGAATGGGGGCAGCACTGCTGAGCTGTAGCTGACTGTTGTTATGTGGAAGTGTAGATCACGTTTGACAAACCTCCTGATTTCTAGAAAGAAGTCAGAAATTCAGTCTGCTAATGTGAAAGCTCCTAAAAATCTTATAGCAGTGCCTGCCAGAACCTGTGCACGGAGCAGGGTAAATGCTCAGAACGTGTTCGCTGAGCACATCTTGCACACTGTTGGGCATGATTTGGGGCACCATGTGCCAAATGCTCCCCAAGGCGTTAGGCCCCTCACTGTCTCTGAACAACTGACTTGGTTTTATTCTTCTGTAAAACTGCCAGTTCTCGCAATTCCCGACGTGGAGAGCTTTGGCCTTATTTTACATCCTGCTCAAACGGTTCTATTACAGTATCATCTGCTTCGCAAAAGTGTTTTGGATCAGGGCAGACTCGTAGCACTGCACCATTAGGCTTTCTATAGAAGGCCTTGTGTTTTTGGTTTTTGGTTTTTGGTTTTAATCCTTGGAGCATAATCAGAATCCACATTAATTTGCTTCCTGAAGGAGTCCACCAGGATGTGGATAGGCTGGGAATGCAACGTTGAATAGTTTATATAGCAGAAGCTCTGGGGGTGCGTGCCTGGCTCAATCAGTAGAGCATGTGACTCTTGATCTTAGGGTTTTGAGTTCAAGCCCCATGTTGGATGTAGAGATTACTTAAAAATAAAATCTAAAAAAAAAAAAAGTAAAACTAAAACAAAAGCTCTGTTCCCTACCAGAGGCTCTTCTAAGGCAGAATGCCCTCATTAGAGAACCCCATGATAGTAGTACTTACCGCCAAGATTTATAAATGCTGTGGGTGGTTTTATGCCTCCCTGTTCTTTCTCATCAATATAACAGGCACTTACAGTGCCTCAAAGTATGTTCTGTGGTCACCAGATCCACCCTATAAATGAATGGTGCTATCTCACCTGTCAGGCCCACCATGGTATTCATTTCCTTAGAAAGTCTTATTGAACTATTTCCCACAATTAGCCTGTCAAACTGTTACCATATTTTTCTTTAAAAAAAAAAAAGAGTTAGGGGGACAGGAGTGCCTGAGTGGTTCGGTCACTTGAGCATCTGACTCTTGATTTCAGCTCAGGCTGTGATCCCAGGGTCATGGGATTGAGCCCCAAGTCGGGCTTTGTGCTGAGTATGGATCCTGCTTAAGATTCTCTCTCTCTCTCTCTCTCTCTCTCTCTCTCTCCCCTCCCCCCCGCACCTCTCCCCTGCTCGTGCTCGCAGGCTCTCTGTCAATAAAAATAAATAAAATAAAATAAAATATTTTAAAAGGGGGCAGACCTTCAGCATAGGAAAACAATAGAAGCATATCTGCTGAAGTGTGATAGATCTGAGTTTGGTTTCTGCCCATGGTTAGCGCCGTCTGCAGGCAGTTTACTTGACTTCCCTGAGCCCTGTGTGCTCTCATTTGTAAAATGGGTTACTGTGAGGTGTAAAGACCTAGGATAAGGAGTTGATCAATTTTTTAAAATTAACTAACCTGGCTCGATGCTGTGTTGGGCTCATAGTACATTTCCAGTAGGAAAGTTCCATCATCAGCATTTTTTATTTACCTAAGTATTACTTGTGGTATAATAATAATAATAATAATAAATTGTGTTGAGCATTCACTATTGCCACACATTGCACTAATGCATTATGTGCTTTATCCTGATAAATCCTTATAACAAACTTATGGAATAGACACTATAATTTTTTTTATTTTTAAAGAGTTTTTTTAAATGTTTGTTTATTTTTGAAAGGCAAGGAGAGAGTGGCAGAGGGAGAGGGAGAGAGAGAATCCCAAGCAGGCTCCCCCCTGTCAGTGCAGAGCCCTATGCAAGTCTCGATTTCACTAACAGTGAGATCATGACCTGAACTGAGATCAAGAGTCTGATGCTCAACTGACTGAGCCACCCAGGCACCCCTAGATACTATTGTTATTCAAATTTTAATTGATGAAACCCAGCTCCAAATCCAATGGCCTGTGTAATGGAAAAACAAAGGGCACAAAACTAGGGTTTAGAAGTAGCTGTTTGACTCCAGGCTATATCTTAACTTTTAGGTATTTTAATATCTTCATCTTTAAGGTGGCTTAGGAATGCCTGTCTCCAGGAGTCATTGAGCAATCAAAATGAGGTAATATATGTGGAATAGCTGGCACATACAAGGGTCTCATTAAAATGTTTGCTAAGGGATGCTTGGGTGGTTCAGTCAGTTAAAGCGTCCAACTTTGGCTCAGGCCATGATCTCACAGTTCGTGGATTCAAGCCCTGTGTCGGGCTCTGTATGGACAGCTCACAGCCTGGAGCCTGCTTCACATTCTGTGTCTTCCTCTCTCTGCCCCTCCCCTGCTCACGCTCTGTCTCTCTCTGTCTCTCAAAAATGAATAAACGTTAAAAAAAAGTTTGCTATTATTTCCACCCCTTTTTCCTGATCCGAACTCTCCAGGGCAGAAACTTTTTGTGTAGCAGGTAGGCACACGTTCTCCATACGGCACAGATTCTCTGACTTCAGTGTGCCTCTTAGTCCAAGCAGCTTTCTAGGCCTGATGCCTGACTCAGGATATCTGGAGTGGGGCCCAGGAACCCACACTTTTAGCACATCCTCCCCACTGATTCAAACACAGCCATCCCAGTGTACACCAGTTAGTGCACATCAGCTAACACAATGCACATCAGTCCTCAGATCATACTTGGAGAAATAAGACTAAGGCAGAATATCCCAGTCTGGTGTTTTGGAATTATGCTATCTCATTAGAAACACACTTATAATCGTAAAATCCTAACATGTCTCAGTGTTGGCAACCCACCTTTGTAGCTTCAGTGTTAGCATGAAGCTCAGAAACTGTTTCAGTGAACGTAGCATTTCCAGAGATACTGACATTTCTTTAGATGCTGTCTTTCTAGGAGAATGTGGAAATCCGGAATTGAACTCCAAATAACCAGGTGATAGCTGAGTACTGCGTTACATTTGAATCAGCTCAAGCCTCTTGGCTCTTTCGTGTGCTAAGAGTAGTATGTTAGAAGTCTTAAAATATTTGGTGTTGGTAGTGGTGTGAGGCAAAGCCAGATTTTCAAGATAGCCAACATGTCGGTTCTAGTTCAAGCCAGCAGAAATGATAGGATTTGGAGATGGAATACTTACAGAGCATTTTGATTTTTTTGGTGAGAATAAATGAAATAATCATGTATTATCTGTAGGCAAACTGTGCTGTTGTTAGAGTTAATCTGTTTGGCTGAAAATATTTGTTAGATGTTGAAGCTGTAGGCTCTTTGGGCTTAGAAACTTTGGCTGGCCCTGGAAAATAATTTTTAAAGTAAAACCTTCATTATTTTAATTATCAGCTCAATTAAGGGAACATGTGAACCCATATGCTTTTAAGTTCATGCCTAACAAGGGATGCTGTCTATGCCCTTAGTAAAGTGGAAAATAAGGGGAAATTGTTTCCTTATAATCAAATCTTCACAGTGAGATCTGACTAATTTAGAATGACTTTCTAGAACATTAAAGAATCCCATTTAGAGTGAAGGAAAAAAATCTAAATCCAAGTCCTGTGGAGCTGTGTTCTTTTTTTTTTTAATGTTTATTTATTTCTGAAGGAGAGAGAGACACAGTGTGAGTGGGGAAGAGGCAGACAGAGAGGGACACACAGAATCTGAAGCAGGCTCCAGGCTCTGAGCTGTCAGCACAGAGCCCAATGCGGGGCTCGAACTCAGGAACCATGAGATCATGACCTGAACTGAAGTTGGATGCTTAACCCACTAAGCCACCCAGGTGCCTCCTGCGGAGCCATGTTCTAACAGGGAGGAGTGTGCATATGAAGCCATGACCTTCTGATTACTGTCTCTACACCCACAGTCCTGCATCTAAACTGCGGCTTTTCATCACTGTCTTAACAATCATCATGTCAACGTGTTACCTTAGCTTTGGGAAAGTTTCGATTTTGGGGGAATTTACAGCAGGCATAATTGCTTAAAGAGAGTTCTTTAAAACTACAACCCCCCTCGGGACACCTGGGTGGCTCAGTCGGTTAAGCTTCTGACTTCGGCTCAGGTCATAATCTCGCAGTCTGTGAGTTCGAGCCCCACATTGGGCTCTGTGCTGACAGCTCAGAGCCTGGAGTCTGCTTCCGATTCTGTGTCTCCCTCTCTCTCTGCTCTGTCTCTCTCCTTCAAAAATAAACATGAAAAAAGTGGATAAATAAAAATAAAAAGAATATTCCATTAGAGCAATCCAGGTTTTGAGGCCCAAGGAATTTGGGCCACTTACCAAGGATTTTGGAATTCCGGACTATATAAAGAAATGTGGACCTGTGTCTAGAATGTAGCAAAACCACTAAGACATAATTGGAGCTTTTACCGAAACAGTCCTTTGTGTCAGATACCACATTGAGCCTCTTACATATTAAGTCATCTACTTCAGTCAAAATTGTGTGAGGTTGGTGTTATTATTCCCATTTCACAGGTGAGGAAAAAAGGCAACGGAAGTTAGTTGCTTGCTTAAGGCCACTCAGCTAAACAGGAGTGGCACTAGATTTTGACCTCAGATAGTCTAGCTCTAGGGTCTGCTTGTGACCCCTGTGTTATACCACGTTAGCCCTTGGCCTCTTTTGGAAGTTGAGAGATGGTCCAGTTCTTCTTTCTATATTGCAGGACCGTAAAAGCATTATCATATTGATAATGATCTTTCTCAGAGTCCTTTTAACTATGAAACTTGCCCTTATTTGTTAACATCTGGCTTCATTTCACCGAGGAGTTGGAATGGCTTGTCAAATATATGCAATCCCGGTGATTATGATGAATAATCAGGGGAATTAGAGCAAAGGAGAAAAGAGAACCACGTCAATGTGACATTGTTTTCACTACTATTTATATATAACATAGCCTAGGTTCGGCGTGTGTCAATAAAAATTTTATTTTGTAGATCTTTGCATTTTTTGTTTCCTCAAGTCATCGTGTCTGATTGAAAAAAGAGTGTTTATTATCCATATGTCTTCTAACCACGCCAACATCTGTCGTCATTGAATTGTTTCACAGGCTTATTTCAAAAACAAGCTGAAGTTGGCACTTATTGGTCAGAGCCTCTTTGGACAGGAAGTCTACAGTCACCTCCGCAAAGAGGGCCACCGAGTTGTGGGCGTGTTCACAGTTCCGGACAAGGATGGCAAAACTGACCCACTGGGTGAGTGCATCTTGGAACAGCTGAATCAAGGACTCGGCACTGACCCAGTCAGCATGAGCCCCAGCTCAGACCCCTCATGCCTCGTCAGCATTTCTAAAGTTCTATCTCTTTGCCACAGCTCCCAAAGGACCAGACTACCTGCTCACCCTCGGGTTCTGCCACAGGCCCTCTGCCTATTCAAAGTCTTCTCAAGCTAAGTCTATTTGCAGACTCAAAAATTCTCCCTTGTCTGTGGGTCCCAAGACAAAGGTGCAGGCCCCCACTGCGTTAAGAATTTCTCCACTTACCTCCAAGATCCCTCAGAGGAATTTTCAGGCATGTTTTTTTCTGAACTACACTTGTGACTTTCCAAAGGTGTTATGGAGCATCTAGAATAATGTTTGATTCAGAGGTGCCAATGGAATTGAAGAGAGGACCACATCCAGTAATAGAAATTGATGTGGGGTCATAAAGAATATATTTATTCTTTATAGCTTGGGTGCTTGGCTATTAAGCTAAGGTAAAGATGATAGCCATCCTCAAAGCAAACCTACAATGAGATTCTGATTTATAAGCTATACAGTTGGCCCTGAACAACACAAGGGTTAGAGGTGCTGACCCCCTACATAGTCAAAAATCCACATATAACTTTTGACTCCCCCAAAACTTAACTAAAAATAGCCTATGTTGACCAGAAGGAAGTCTTACTGATAACATAAGCAGTTTATTACCACATATTTTGTATATGTATTATATACTATAATCTTATGATAAAGTAAGCTAAAGAAAATGTTATTTAAAAAATCATAAGGAAGAGAAAATACATTTACAAGAGTATATTTATTTTAAAAATTCACATATAAGTGGACCCACACTGTTCAAACCTGGATTGTTCAAGTGTCAACTATAGTTATGTTGAGGATGAGTGCAAGACGTGGAGATAGAAATGGTCTACAAATTGTACAGATAGGGCATAAGAATGAGCAACTAGCTATCTTGGCTTATAAATCAGATCTTCATAAATCACTGGAACAATGCAACATATTGGTTGGAAAACAGCAATCAGTGATAGCCCTAAAATTGTATCCTCTTTTCTTGGAAGAAATAGCTCTGGGGTTTATCCTATCTTGTTACTACTTTTTAAAATATTATATTTTAACACTGTTTTTTAAGAGTCAAGCTAAAAAAAAATGTTGGGTCAAAGAGCACGTATGCATATATAAATTTAATCACTTGATTTAGAAATTATCCTTGGGAGGCACCTGGGTGGCTCAGTCAGTTGAGTGTCCATCCGACTCTTGATTTCAGCTCAGGTCATGATCCCAGGGTCGTGGGATAGAGCCCCATGTCGGGCTCCATGCTGAGCATGGAGCCTGCTTAAGATTGTCTTCCCTCTGCCCCTCTACCCCACTCCTGTGCTCTCTCTCTCTCAAAAGAAGAAGAAGAAGAAGAAGAAGAAGAAGAAGAAGAAGAAGAAGAAGAAAGAAAGAAATCCTTCTTTTAGAAAAAGGTTATCCCAACCTGGGGAATTCTGAGGGAATCTGCCTCATGAATTTAGACCTGGCTCCAAAGGCAGAAAGGGACAGATTCCTATTACTGGGACTATTTGTCCTATTATTAGCTATATGCAGCAGCCTTGTATAGGGGATATTTGGGAGGACTCATATTTAGAATATCAGATTGGATGTTGAATCAGGGAGATCCCAAATATTATTGGCTTAAGTAACATAAAAGTCCATTTCTCAACTCTGAGTTGGCCATTGGAGCTGTGGTGGCAGCTCTATATCACGATGCAGACTCTTGCTATTTGTTGTTTTGTTATTGTCAACACTGGGCTTCCATCTTATGGTCCAAGATAGCTGCTTTAGCCCCAACTGTCCAGTCTGCATTCTAGCAAACAGGAAGGGAAAGATGGGAGGCAGAAGGCAAGCCTTTATCCAGAAGTTGCACATATTATTCCCACTTGTATCCCACTGGCTAAAACTTAGCCACAGGCCAAATCTATTTGTAGGATATGCAGAGAAACATAGACTTTATTCAGGGTGGCTACATGCTCAACTAAAGTAGAAGAATCTTTGCTAAAGATTGAAGGAGGGCAACTAGCAGTCTCTGCCATGTACATGAACTTTAGAAGAATTACAAGCATGTGACCCTTAAAACTCCTTTCAAAGTATGGCCTGGGAAACTAACTTTCCCTAGTTTCTGATCCCGGGGCCAGGGCCTCCTTTCCATTGGTCATGGCCATTTGGGCTGCTAGCATAGCATAGAAAAGAAAAGATACCAAGCTGACTTGTAGAGTAGCCTGGGATGTGGTACAGCATACAGTTAACAGTGTATGTTCTGGAGTCATACAATTATTCTGACTCTGCCACTTACTAGCTGCATGATGTTGGGCAAGTTGCTAACACCCACTAAGCTTAGTTCAACACACCCATCTTACATGGGTTAGATGACATCATGTATATAATGTTCTCAGCCCTGTGCCTAGTTCATGAAAAGGGATCAAAATGACAGTGGCTAACTATTGTTATCAGAATAGCCAACTAGAGCAGCCGAAAGTAGCCCTGGGGCAGCCACAAATCAATATGGAAGAATCTAGCCTATCTCAGTGTAGTAGATTTTTAAAAGGAAGACTTCGAGGGGCGCCTGGGTGGCTCAGTTAGTTAAACATCCAACTCTTGACATCGGCTCATGTCATGATCCCACAGTCGTGGGATTGAGCACTATGTTGGGTTCTCTGCTGACAGCATGGAGCCTGCTTGAGATTCTTTCTTTCTCTCTTTCTGCCCCTCCCCCACTTGTACTCACTCTCTATCTCAAAATAAATAAACTTAAAAAAAAATGAAGACTTCTAAGTTTTTTATCTGATTTTTCTTTCCCAGTCTAACCTTGTGCAATTTTCTCCCAATTTCACATTTTTTATCACCATTTATTTATTCATTTTCCTATTACCTGAAAATGATTTATTTACAGTTTTCTGAACACTTTATGAACATTCACATTGTGTGAACATTATTGTGTATTGTATTGTGTATTGATCAAGGCATCGGCTTGATGGTCAGATTCCTTCAAGACTCACTTAAGATTTGGAATTATGCTTTCTCGTGGAGTCATCATCCCATCCAAAGTCAACGAAGATTGATCCAATGGGGGAGAAAGGAAAAGGAGCCCAAAAATACAGATAGGAAGCCTTTCTTAAAGCTTTAAAAAATTGCCTAAAGTGTAGTTGCTTTGTATTGTTGGTAGAAAATAAATATATATACATAATATATGTAAGGTATGTAATTAGTAAAAATGATATTTTATTATGGATAAAAATGAGCTAGTGCTACCCGCACTTTGGAGGGCCATTCCCTTTCCACACAGAAGTAGATGGAGCTGTTCCTTTGGGAAGAGAGAACATTTTCCATAAGAAAGAGCCTCAAATCTTCTCCAGTATAGCAGAATCCTCACGAGGAGCATGTATTCTCCATTCTTGGCCCCTCTCTTCCACTAACTTACCTGATTGGTGAATTTGGGGGAAGGAACTCGACAATAGACAAGCCCAGCTCAGCTCAAAAACATTCTCTCTTCATCTTTTGGGATCTGCCCGTTTGGTGGAGACAATGTGTTCTCATGGATAGTTTGCTTTGTAATAAAAAAGACAGGAAACAGGCATGGGAAGGGACTCATGGTTTTCCATCTGTGCCAGAGGCTGAGTATGTCTAATCTGAGTGCTGATGTAGCAGCACTTGGCTCCAAATCTAAAAAACAAACAAATATTCTTTAAATGGCTATATCAGTAGTAAAAGTATAATTTTTATCTGTGAAATAAAAAGCTTTAGTTAAAATTTTAAACTGTTGGGGCCCCTAGATGGCTCAGTTGGTTAAGCATCTGACTCTTGATTTCAGTTCAGGTCATGATCTGACGGTTTGTGAGTTCAAGCCCCATGTCTGGCAGTAAGTGCGGAGCTTGGTTGGGATTCTCGCTCTGTGTCCTTCCCACCTCTTGCATGCACCTGGTTACTCTCTCTCTCTCTCTCTCTCAAAATAAATAAACTTAAAATTTTTTTTAAATGTTATGGAGCCACATTTTTTTAAGTTTTATTTATTTATTTTTGGGAAGGGGGGCAGAGAGGGAGAGAGAGAGTCCTAAGCAGGCCCCATGCTATCAGTTCAGAGCCCGATGTGGGGCTCGATCCCATAAACCATGAGATCATGACCTGAGCTGAAATCAAGAGTCTGATGCTTAACTGACTAAGCCACCCAGGCACCCCTAGCCACAAACTTTTGAGTTTAAATATATTAGGCCTCAAATATATAGGTAAAAAAATCACATTAGACAAATGGATGGATCATGATAAAATTGTAACAGGTCAAATTCTGGTCACCATCTAAATTGTTCGTTACCATGTTTTATTTGTCAGTTTCATGAAGCTGCAAAACTGCAATGTGTGAATCCATAGCCATATAAATTTGTGGCCAAATTTTTTAAATGAAAATAATTTTCTCTTTTGTACTCAGCTTTAGCTGCAGAGAAAGACGGGACCCCCGTGTTCAAGTTCCCCAGATGGAGAGTCAAGGGCAAGACTATCAAGGAGGTGGTGGAGGCCTACAAATCTGTGGGTGCTGAGCTAAACGTGCTTCCCTTCTGCACACAGTTTATCCCCATGGATGTAATTGACAGCCCAAAGTACGGCTCCATCATATATCACCCCTCCATCCTTCCCAGGCATAGAGGAGCCTCTGCTATCAACTGGTGAGAATTATTTTAATTACAGTGAAGATGGGCCTGTTTCCATCTTCTATTTTTTTACCTAGGGGATCAAGGAACTAGGTGTGCTTGAGCAGTTGTGAGGCCCTGATTGATTGCTACTATTGCATGAACTCCCCTGAGACGTAGAGGTACTGCATGGGCTAGATAGCATTTCCCAAGAATAGTCTATGGAGTATGGCTCCATTGGATATAACCAAGTAATTGAGCAAACAAAGGTTCTATAGTCAGACAAGTTTGGTCCCTGATAGATTTCTTGATCACAGGACTTTTTAGAACCTATTATAATGTGCTTTAGTGAGAACATTATAATCTCTAAGAGGGAATCTGAGTACACAATGTTCCCAAACTTATTTGACCATAGAACTGTTTTTGCATAGAGCATCTCAAGTACATGTCAGGAAATGCTGAATTACCTGAAATTATCTTCTTTGTTTTCTGTCTTCTGTTCAACTTTAAGTTTCATGAGGGAAGGGGCTATGGTTTACCATTTTTATTGCTATAGGTACACTTTTCTACCTTCTCTCCTTTACCTATGCATCTCTTTAATATCTCTCAGTGTCAAGTTATTAATTAGGCAGAAAACTACACTTAGTTTAAATGTGGTGAATAATGATTCATTGTATTTGGCATGAATTAGTTTTGGTTTCTTTCTTTCTTTCTTTCTTTCTTTTTGGTCTTAGAAATGGTAATGTGTGGTTATCTTTGCATTTAAACTTGTATTTTTTCTCATTTCACATTTCTTCCACATGCAGAATCACTGAGTCAAGGTATATGAATGTTTTCAAATCTGTTGATAACATAAGGCCAATTAATTCCTCAATATTTCTGAATAGAGTGATTGATTGAGTCATTGACTTAGAGCTTGCTTGATTAGTAGCTCCAAGATTTAGAAATTATTTAGGTCATAAGCATGAATGATGTCAATATTAGCCTGCTCTCTGATATACTTTTATATGTATTTGTCAACATATTCAGCTTATTGGTTGTATTATAAGCTCTCAGGGCCAACATTTTCTTTTTTTTTAAGTTTACTTATTTATTTTTAGAGAAAAAGAGTGCATGCGTGAGTGTGCACATGAGTGGGGGAGGGGCAGAAAGAGAGGTAGAGAGAATCCCAAGTAGGCTCTGTGCTGTCAGTGCAGAGCCCCACATAGTGCTCGATCCCACAGACTGAGATCATGACCTGAGCCAAAATCAAGAGTCAGATGCCCAACCAAGTGAGCCACCCAGGTGCCCCTGGGGCCAACATTTTCTCTTTGGCTAAGCTTTCTAGAATATAAAATACAAAGAATTAAATTAATCAGCCAACTTTTACTATAATTTACATAGACGATCTGGAGCTAATTCTAGCTCTGACACTTATATCTGAAATATACAACCTAAATTAATAATCAGTTCTCCTTTACTGAGTATCCGCTGTTTTATCCTCCTTTATCATATTCTGCCCAATACGGGGTCAAGTATGATGTAGGAATTGGGCCCAGGTGGGCAAAATTGCTTGATGCCACAGTAGACAGCTGGCAACTGGCAGTTAATGAGTGGTAGTAATGATGGACTCCGGTGCCCTTTTGAATAGACTAGCAGTCATTAGTGTGTATTAACAAGAAAGACTCTAGATATGGAAGTGTACAAAATAGCAGTCATTAAGTAGTGCTTTTTATGAGTGCTGACATCTCCTGGCTTTGCTGCTAATTTCTCGTGGTAGCTTCCCTCACTGTCTACTTTCCCTTATAAATATCTTGCACTTTAATATTACTAACTCATCACTTTGTCATACATTAAACCAACATTTTAAGTTGAAGCTCTTCTTTTCACAGGACTCTAATTATGGGAGATAAGAAAGCTGGCTTTTCTGTTTTCTGGGCTGATGACGGTTTAGACACAGGACCCATCCTTCTTCAGAGGTCATGTGATGTTGAACCTAATGATACAGTGGATGCACTTTATAATCGGTTTCTCTTTCCTGAAGGAATCAAAGGCATGGTTAGTATATTTATGCCATCAAGAAGAATTTAGTAAACCTTTAACATTTTAGAAATATTTTTCTTTTATTGAGAATTTTCCTATATTAATTGTTATGAATAGTATAAAGCTGAAAAACAAAATTAGATTTTATATTTGCCAATAGGATGGTGTATTTAGGGTGGAAATCTGAATGTTAAAATTTCTTAGTCTGTGACGCTATCTTGTTTTTCTGAGAGCCACAGAAGCCATTTTCTGATAAAATGGGTGAAGTAGCAATGAAATGGCTTCATTTATTTTGCCAAATACTTGAATCTCCAACCCTGTTTATAATGACTAATTGTAAAGAAGTGTACATAATCTTAAGAAATTTTACGGTGGAAGTTGGACTTCCTTCAAAAGTATTTGAAATCAGTCTATGTAACAGGGTGAAATTTGGCATTGCTTAATTTATTCAGATGTGTTCTGGGTAAAAAGCTCGAAGCACGTGTACCACAACGTAAAATCATATTAGCTTGTAGAAATACTTTAACATAATTTCAGTGTCATTTAATTTTTTCCAAGTTGGATATAGTAGAAGCAGCCATACAGAGATTGACACTAGGATAATATAAAGCAGCAGCTATGGATTGAGGAGGAAAAAAAGCAGTGACTTGTTTGTATCATTTAATGATTAAGGGAGTAGGGCGTTGGTGTCAGAAAGACACCAAAGTTCTGTTACTACCACTTACGTGTTGTATGACAATAGGCAAGTCACTTAACCTTGTCAGCCTTGGTTTTCTTATCTGTAAAGTGTAGATGCTGCCTGACTTATAGGGCTGCTATGAAAATTAAGTAGCATTTTGTGTAAAGCACCTGGCACACAGTAGGTACTCAAAAATGATCATGACAATCAAAATAGTATTGTGTGTTCAGTGGCATTTGTTCAAGCCCAGGTCATGTATCTGATGACATTAGAGCTAGAAGTGGGTAAATGAATGAGCTATGAACTGGTCCTGTTCTTAGGTTACTCCATCTTTACTCTTGAGGGAGTTGGTCAGCAGCTGAGTATGCTGAAAGTGAGGTCTGGGAACTCAAGCTCACATAGGCCTCCCCATGAAGGAGAGAGACTCTCAACTCAAGGCAAACGTGAATCTGGCACAAAAGAGAATTCAGGACACATCCCAAAGGCAATCAAACTCATGGGTAGATTTTAACTATTTTTAAATTCCAGGTGTCCTAAGCTAGAAAAGTAAGTTGAATTACTTAAATATAACAATGTACCACTTTCTAGAATCATCATGAGAAATAGAAATCACTCACAGTGACTTATTTTACAATTATATTACTGAAATTCCCACTGGATCATCAAGGGGATGTTGAAATTTGTTGAAACAAGGGAGTCACTTTTAAGAGTACAGGCTTGATATTGGCAGTTGACAGACTTGGATGGAGATCCTGCTTCTGACACCTATTGGCTACCTCTGCTCTTGAGCTAGTTGCTTCACCTTTCTAGGCCTCAGTTTCCACATCTGTAAAACCAGAATAATAATATCCACCTGTTGGGATTGGTGTGATATCTGCAAAGGATAATTTACATACAGTAGCTATCACATTGCCTGGCACACAGATGGACCTGACGAAATGGAAGTTATATTATCATAGTCTTACACCGTGGACAGAATTATATGTACCAATTCTGTTTAGCAGAGCTTCAGTTCAACCCATGATGCCATTGCTCACCATTGGGCTGTAACCCAGATAACGTTTTTGGCTTTAGGTGGAAGCTGTTCAACTCATAGCCGATGGAAAAGCTCCTCGCATTCCCCAGCCAGAAGAAGGAGCAACGTATGAAGGTATCCAGAAAAAGGAAAATGCTGAGGTATATATATCCACTCAATAATATGCCTCTTGGCCATCTACCTTTAAGTAGTTCACAATGTACAATTTCCTGGCCGAAGGGTAGATCTCCAATCCAGCCTGTTCTATCCCACCCAACCCTACTTCTGCCACTGATGGAGAGAAATGTTTCTATTGCCTTTGTCACTCATAGCATTAGGAGATTCAGCTCTGTGCTTTCCTAGATTTCTTGGGATCAGTCTGCCGAAGTTTTGCATAACTGGATCCGAGGTCATGATAAAGTCCCTGGAGCTTGGACAGAGATAAATGGACAGGTATGTTCTAGGGACCAATGTGTGTGTGTGTGTGTGTGTGTGTGTGTGTGTGCATATGTGTGTTACCTTTGTAAAAGGTATTACACATGTCCCCTGGTTATTTCCTTGGTCATGAAGAGGGTCTGTGATTCTAGGTATATGTGACCAGCTAGATGAAAACACCCCCATCTTTACTCATGTATTGAGCGTTTGCTGTGAAGCAGATGCTAGGCACAGCGTCTGCTCTCACGAAGCCTGCAGTTTTATGGAGAAAGCAGAGAAGTGAATTAGCACTCACAAGGCAGTAAGACAAATGCTATCCTTGAGGCCCAGACTCAGGTACAGTAGGAAAGGCTTCCTAGAAAAACTGACCCATTTGTTTGCCCTTCAAGAGGAGGTCAGCAGATAGAAAAGGAGACAAAGAAGTGAAGACCCAGAGATGGGAGAGTGTGTTACCCAGTCTAGGAGTCCCAGAGAGCCTCAGGTGTGAGGAGCAGGTGTGGGAAGTGTGGGGAGAGGTGGCCATGGGGGGTGGGGGTGGGCAGGGGAGGAGCAGGAAGGGCCTTGTAATCCCTGGGGAATCTCAACCCAGCTTGGTTCTCAGGTTTCAGCTCTCCTCGGGAGTTCCCTGACTTCACAGGCCCATGCTGACCAGGTTGGGGGGTCCCTCCTCCTGGTCCAACAACCCCCTGCCTGCCTCTGACACAGCGAGTTATATATTGTCAGAGTCTATTTATCAATACCCCCACCCCCACCCCTACTAGACTACGTACTCCATGGGGCAAGGACTTCATGTTATTGTCTTGATAATCTCTGCACTTAAGCAGGATTCTTACTATATATTAGGTGCCAACAAAAATATGTGGGATCAAGAAGGACCAAGGGAGGGAGTTTAGTGCAGTGGTTAGGTGAGTGGGAACCGAAGCCAGAATGTTTCTGTTAAAATTCTGTCTGCCACTGTTTACTGAGTAATCTCAGGCAGGTTACTTGACCAGGGGGGCTTTGGGTTCCTTATTGCAAATGGGACTAATATTCATGCCTCTTTGGGGTGCCTGGGTGGCTCAGTCGGTTAACCATCCGACTCTTGATTTTGGCTCAGGTCATGATCTCATGGTTCAGGGGATCGAGCCCTGCATTGGGCTCCACATTAACAGTGTAGAATCTGCTTGGGATTCTCTCTCCGTCTCTCTGCACCTCACCTGCGCATGCACACATACTCTCCACATACTCTCTCTCAAAATAAGTAAATCAACTTAAAAAAATAATACTGCCTCTTTTATTGGCTATAGGTCATTGTTAATTAAGTGAGATAATACATGTTAATTTCTGTAAGTATACCTTGGCATAAGTATTCAATAAATGTTAACTATTACAATGTTCAATAAACGATAGCTAATAGTCATAGAATTACAATCACAAATCCATTCACATCACGTTTTCTTGGTTACAGTCTGGATCCAGTCCTATTTCCATGAACTAACCCACAAAGCACCCTGTACTTCCCATCAGTAATCACACTGGACTGGAATAGTCTGGTTGTTACCTGCTTCTGCCTTCACTGACTCGCTACCACCACCACCCCGCCTCCCCTTTGAAAAACCCTACCTTCAAGCTGCAAAGTCTTCGAGACCTTTTTGTCTCATTTACCTTTGTATCTGTGTGAAGAAATGATAAGTGTCATCTGGATGTGAGGCAGTCTTGAAACTCTTCAATCATACATTCATAGACTCTCTTTTGCTTGCTGTGTTTTCCACAGATGCTTGATAAGGTCTCCCACATTGGGGTGTTCCGATTTTATCATAGATGATGATTCCACTGAAGCTTTTTTGCAGGGAGTGCTGTCTGCACACAACCCTGTTTGTAGGTGTGACTCCCTCATTTCACACGGGTTTGGTCTCTTTTATTAGATGGTCACATTGTATGCCTCGTCATTGCTGAAAAGCTCCGTGCCTCCTGGAGAACCACTGGAAATTAAAGGTGCCACGAAGCCTGGTCTTGTTACCAAAAATGGACTTGTTCTTTTTGGTAATGATGGAAAAGCAGTGAGTGTTCAATACGGTCACATATAAAGTAACGGTTCTGGTTTCCTTCTATAACCCAAGCTACTAAGGGAATATCTTTTACAAGGTAATCCAGCTTTGCAGCGGGACATGGGAGGCTCCAGATACCTGTGCCTTATTTCTGTCTGGGGACGAGCTGGCTCTGTGTGCCTGGATGGAACGAGTCTCCCCAGGATGAGCCTCAAGGACCTGTGCGGTCAGCTTGGTGGTACAGTACAAAGAGCTTGGAATGTAGTCAGGAAAAACGGGATGTGAATCCCTGCTCTGCCACTTACTGGTCTTGGGGAGGATGCCTCTCCCTCTGGGTCTTTTTTTCCTCATCTGTAAAACAGAGAAGTCCCATCTGTCTGCCTTCCCACTGCTGGAGTCTAGGGGGCTGAATGCGATGGGTGTGGTCCTCTTCAGCTGCTCCTGGCCTTGGCCTCCCACGCAGGCACCCACCCTCACTGCTTGGAAGCATGGGCTCTTGGCCCCGGTGGGCTCTTCGAAGAAAGCAAAGGGGAATTTGCAGCTTACAGATATATTCTGGTAGCTTGCAGGGTAGATCAGTCATTAAGGTTGTAGGCTTCAGGGTCCACCTGCTGCTCGGTTGTAATCCCAGCTGTGTGGCATTGGGCAGATTACTTACCCTCACTGAGTCTCCATTTCCTCATCAGTAAAATGGGGATAATAATGGCACCTGCCTCCATTGGGATGTATGAGATGAAAATAAGACACATACATGAATACATAGCACTATGCCTGCTGCAGAGTTAAGTGTTCAGATAATAGGAGGAGGGGGAGGAGGAAGGGGAGAAGGAGGAAAAGGAGTTATAGTAGGTTTTAGTCTACATACATCCAAATGCCACATTTTCAGGAGCTTATTATCCATTTTGAGATGTATCTACCCCCAGACTTAACTTTCTCCTTTCTTCTGCCTTTATTAAAATACCATTTCAGTCCTTTTACAAACAATGGTGAGTGCTTTCTATCCATATTTTTGTATTTGCCAAATAAGCTGCCCCCTGTATTTGTATGATATGTGACACTTCTTCCCCTACCAGCCTCGCCTTTGAATTGTCCTAATCTTCAATCCTTCTGTGTGTTTTGTTGCTACGTTGTAGCTGGTGGTGAGGAATTTGCAGTTTGAAGATGGAAGGATGATTCCTGCCTCTCAGTACTTTGCAGCCGGTGAGACATCAGTGGTAGAACTTACAGCCGAAGAGGTGAAGGTGGCAGGGACCATCAAGGTGAACATGTGATGTCCTTAATGTTACTCTTACCTTGGAAAACTGAAGCATTTTTGTAACTGTACCATTAGCCTTCAGAGCAGTGAGGATGGAACTTTATTTCCTCTTTTTTGTATTAGCCATAGTAGGAATGACCTCCAAAATGTATACGCAGAGTTATTTCTCACTCACAAAATAGTCCCAGGCAGTTCTAGGTTGACAGGGGGGTTAGGGGCGAAGCTGGAATGTGAGGATTGGGGTGGAGTCATTCGGGGACCTAGGCTATGCTATCTTCAAGGTCACCCTGAGGGCTGTCTACATTCCAGGCAGCCAAGAAGGGCAAAAGAGCACAGAGAATTGTGTGAAGGAGGTTTTTCCTGGGTCGAGACTGGGTGTCAAGTTCACTTCCGCTCATACTCATTGGCTAGAAGTCAGTCACATGGCTACATCTGACTTGAAGAGATGCTAAAAAAATGTAATCAGTCCATGTATCCAAGATAAAAAAAAAAAAGTAGGTTTGGTGATGAACTGGCCATTCTCTGCCACTGTGTTCTTCATGGCACACCCTTCATAAAAATTACCCTTGCTGTATAGGTCATCTGGGCTGGAATTTTAAGCAATGTCCCTGTTATTGAAGACTCGACAGACTTCTTTAAATCTGGAGCAAGCTCAATGGATGTTGTCAGGTAAAACTATCACCCTGTTGACTCACCCCTCCACTGGGGATTTTGACTTTGACTTTGAAAATCAAATCCAGTCCTTTGTTCTGGGTGTTACCATTCTACCATTATTCTGTTTCTCTTTTTTGGATTGTTTGTTTCCATGGCAAATACATCGGTTTGTTCCTTTCTCTTTGTTGCTAGCCAGGAGTTGTTTTCATATCTCCTACAGATCTAGAAAACCAGTGCTTCTAACTGTTTGTTTCTTTTTAAAATTTGTCCTCACATTTCTTAGCTAATTTTCCTCCAATATAACATTGGAGTTGGGAAGCTCTGGATGAGATTTTTTTTTAATGTTTATTTATTTTTGAGAGAGGAGAGATATAGTGTGAGCAGGGGAGGAGCAGAAGGAGAGAGAGACACAAAATCCGAAGTAGGCTCCAGGCTCTGAGTTTTCAGCACAGAGACTGATCTCTGAGCCTGATCTCAGAGCCTGATGCAGGGCTTGAACCCACGAACCATGAGATCATGACCTGAGCTAAAGTCAGATGCTTAACCAACTGAGCCACGCAGGCGCCCCTCAAAAATTATCTTGCTTCTGCTTAGTACCAACACTAACCATGTAATAAAACAAATGTTTGTTTCATTCTTGTACATGATCTAGAGAAAATATTATACAATGACTTTTGTTTCATAATCTTTACAGTTAGGGACTTTCCTTTATTTCTTATTCTTTGAGTACCTTTGAAAGGAAAGGAACTGATTTTATGTGTCCCTTAATTATCTTGCTTGCAAGTAGGTAAAATGTTTTTACCTTGGTTTCTTTTATCGTTAGCCATGCACAAAGTTAAAGACAAAAGAATACCCACTATCTTTCAAGACAGCCTGGTTGGCTTAGTTGGTTAAACCTCCAACTCTTGGTTTTATCTCAGGTCATGATCTTGTGGCTTATGAGATTGAGCCCTGCATTGGGCTCTGTGCTGACAACATGGAGTCCTTGAGATCCTCTCTCTCTCTCTCTCTCCCTCTTCGCCCCTTCCCTGCTCATGCACATACACGTGCACGTGCATTTTCTCTCTCTCTTTCAAAATAAATAAATAAACATTAAAACATTTTTTAGAACGCAGCTTTTTAATTTTGTTCTCCCAGTCTTATCAATTTCTCCAATTATCATAGAAGATCTCATGAGCTGTAAATAGGCACGTGACATGTCTTATCTCAAAGCAACTTGTAATGTAATGACATAGTCCCCCTAAACTCTTTTAAAAATGTAAGTAACGTGAGCTGGTTCTTACTTGAAGGCTGGTTGAAGAGATCAGACAGAAGTGCGGTGGGCTTCAGCTACAGAATGAAGATGTCTATATGGCCACCAAGTTTGAAGACTTCGTTCAGAAAGTTGTGAGGAAACTGAGAGGAGAAGAATCGGAAGCGGAGCTAGTGGTGGACTACGTAAGCTTCTCCATGCTGCTGGAAATCTAAATCGTTAAGACCCATACACTGTACAGGAATGCGGTGCCTTTTGTCCATTTGTTTTTACATTTATGACCTTTTAAAACAGGTACTTTAATCAGTTATAACTTAGACACCATTACATTCACCATTTTAAAATGTATGGTTAAGAGCCTGTGTGGCTCAGTCAGTTAAGTGTCTGACTCTTGATCGTGATCTCCCATCATGACCTCGTGGTCACGGGATGGAGCCCTAAGTCAAGCCCTGAGTCGGGCTCCAAACTGCACATGGAGGCTTCTGGGGATTCTCTCTCTCTCTCTCTCTCTCTCTCTTTCTCTCTCTCTCTCTCTCTCTCTCGCCCTCTGCCCCTCCCCCACTAGCACACTCACTTTCTCTCTCAAAATAAACATTTGAAAAAATTAAAATGTACAGGTCAGCAGATGTTTTGCTTTTTAGAGAGAGAGAGAGGGTGCATGTGCAGGGGAGAGGGGCAGAGGGAGAGAGAAAGAATATTTTCTCCCCAGTGTGAGGCTCAGTCCTATGACGCTGGGATCATGTCTTGGGCCAAAATCAAGAGTCAGCTGCTCAACCCACTGAGCCACCCAGGCGCCCCCCGGTTCAGTGGTTATAAGTATTTTCACAGAGTTGTGCAACCATCACCGCTATCTAATTATGGAACTTTAAAAAAAAATTATACCCGTTTATTTTTTTTTATTTTAGCAAGCTACAACGTATCAAAATGCACTGAATGAGAAAACACATTACATATCTTAGTTCCAAAGAGTTTTCACCTGTGAAAGGCTAGGCCTTTAGAGAAAACTATGTGTTAACTGAAATGGTTTTAGTGCCCCTACTCTCTACCAGCTCTCTTTTCTGTGTCTTTTTTTTTTTTAATTTACATCCAAGTTAGTTAACATATAGTGTGATAATGATTTTAGGAATAGAAATTAGTGATTCATCACTTACATATAACACCCAGTGCTCATCCCAACAAGTGTCCTCCTTAATGCCCCTCGCCCATTTAGCCCATCCCCCACCCAACACCCCTCCAGCAACCCTCAGTTTGTTCTCTGTATTTAAGAATCTCTTATGGTTTGTCTCTTACGTTTTATCTTATTTTTGCTTCCTTTCCCCTATGTTCCTCTGTTTTGTTTCTTAAAGTTCACATATGAGTGAAGTCATATGATATTTCTCTTTCTCTGACTTATTTTGCTTAGCATAATACACTCTAGTTCTATCCATGTTGTTGAAAATGGCAAGAGTTCATTCTTTTTGATTGCCAAGTAATATTCCATTGTATATATATATACCATGTCTTTTTTATCCATTCATCAGTCGATGGACAGCTGGGCTCTTTCCATACTTTGGCTCTTGTTGATACCGCTGCTATAAACATTGGAGTGCATGTGCCCCTTTGAAACAGCACACCTGTATCCTTTGGATACATACATAGTAGTGCAATTGCTGGGTCATAGGGTACCTCTATTTTTAATTTTTTGAGGATATCCCATACTATCTTCCAGAATGGCTGCACCAGTTTGCATTCCCACCAGCAATGCAAAGGGGTTCCTCTTTCTCTGCATCCTCACCAACATCTGCTGTTGCCTGGGTTGTTAATTTAATTTTAGCCATTCTGACAGGTGTGAGGTGGTATCTTATTGTAGTTTTCTTGTGTATTTCCCTGATGATTAATGATGTTGAGCATTTTTTCATGTGTCTGTTAGCCATCTGGATGTCTTCTTTGGGAAAATGTCTATTCATGTCTTTTGCTCATTTCTTCATGTATAGTTGAGTTTAATAAATTCTTTATAGATTTTAGATACTAACCCTTTATCTGATATGTCATTTACAAATATCTTCTCCCATTCCATCAGTTGCCTTTTAGTTTTGCTGATTGTTTCCTTCACTGTGCAGAAGGTTTTTATCTTAATGAGGTCCAAATAGTTCATTTTTGCTTTTGTTTCCCGTGACTCCAAAGACATGTCAAGAAGTTGCTGCGGTCAAGGTCAAAGAGATTGTTGCCTATTTTCTCCTCTAGGATTTTGATGTCTTTCTGTCTTATGTTTAGGTCTTTCATCTACTTTGAGTTTATTTTTGTGTATGGTGTAAGGAATTGGTCCAAGTTCATTCTTCGGCATGTCACTGTCCAGTTTTCCCAACACCATTTGCTAAAGAGACTGTCTTTTTTCCATTGGATATGATTTTCTGCTTTGTCAAAAATTAGTTGGCCATATGTTTGTGGGTTCATTTCTGGGTTCTCTATTATGTTCCATTGATCTACGTGTCTGTTTTTGTGCTGTCTTGATGATTATAGCTTTGTAATACAGCTTGAAGTCTGGAATTGTGATGCCTCTAGCTTTGGTTTTCTCTTTGAGTATTTGGGGTCTTTTCTGGTTCCATATTGAGATTATTTGTTCTAGCTCTGTGAAGAATGCTTGTGTTATTTTGATAGGAATTGCATTGAATATGTAGATTGTTTTGGGTAGTACTGACATTTTAACAATATTTGTTCTTCCAATCCATGAGCATGGAGTATTTTTCCTTCTTTGTGTGTGTCTTCAGTTTCTTTCATAAACTTTCTATAGTTTTCAGTGTATAGATTTTTCACCTCTTTGGTTAGGTTTATTCCTAGGTATTTTGTTGCTTTTGGTGCAATAGTAAATGGGATCAATATCCTTGATTTCTCTTTCTGCTGCTTCATTATTGGTGTATAGAAATGCAACTGATTTCTGTACATTGATTTTATATCCTGTGACTTTGTTGAATTCATGTATCAGTTGTAGGCATTTTTTAGTAGCGTCTTTTGGGTTTTCTACATAGAATACCATGTGGTCTGCGAAGAGTGAAAGTTTGACTGCCTTCTTGCAGATTTGGATGCCTTTTATTTCTTTGTGTTGTCTGATTGCTGTGGCTAGGACTTCCAACACTATGTTGAATAACAGTGGTGAGAGTGGACATTCCTTGTCGTATTTCTGACCTTAGGGGAAAACCTCTCAGTTTTTCCTCATTGAAGATGATATTAGTGGTGGGTCTTTTGTGTATGGCTTTTATGATCTTGAGGTATAATCCTTCTATCCCTACTTTCTTGAGGGTTTTTATTAAGAAAGGATGCTATATTTTGTCAAATGCTTTCTCTGCATCTATTGAGAGGATCATGTAGTTCTTATTCTTTTATTAATGTGATGTATCACATTGATTGATTTGTAGATATTGAACCAGCCCTGCATCCCAGGAAAAAATCCCACTTGATCATGGTGAATAATTCTTTTAATGTATTGTTGGATCCGGTTTGTTAGTATCTTGCTGAGAATTTTTGCATCCATGTTCATCAGGGAAATTGGTCTGTAGTTCTCCTTTTTAGTGGAGTCTTTGTTTGGTTTTGGAATCAAGGCAATGCTGGCCTTGTAGAATGAGTTTGGCAGTTCTCCTTCCATTTCTATTTTTTGGAAGAGCTTCGAAAGAATAGGTGTTAACTCTTCTTTAAATGTTTGGTAGAATTCCCCTGGAAAGCCATCAGCCTGGACTCTTGTTTGTTGGGAGATTTTTTATTACAGATTCAATTTCTTTAATGGTTATGGGTCTGTTCAAAGCCTTCTATTTCTTCACAGTTCAGTTTAGTAGTTTGTATGTTTCTAGAAATTTGTCCATTTCTTCCAGATTGCCCAATTTGTTGGCGTATAATTACTCAATTTCTCTAATTATTGTTTGTATTTCTGTGGTATTGGTTGAGATTTCTCCTCTTTCATTCATGATTTTATTTATTTGGGTCCTTTCCTTTTTCTTTTTGGTCAATTTGGCTAGGAGTTTATCAATTTTGTTATTTCTTTCAAACTACCAGCTCCTTGTTTCATTGATCTGTTCTTTTTTTTTTTTTAATCATTGATTTCTGGTCTAATATTGCTTATTTCCCATCTTCTGCTGGTTTGGGGCTTTATTTGCTGTTTTTTTTTCCAGCTCTTTTAGGTGTAAGGTTAGGTTGTGTACTTGAAACCTTTCTTCCTTTTATAGGAAGGCCTGGGTTGCTATATACTTCCCTCTTATGACTGCTTTGCTACATCCCAGAGGTTTTGGACTATCATGTTTTCATTTTGATTGGCTTCCATGCACTTTCTAATTTCCTCTTTAATTTCTTGGTTAATCCATTCATTCTTTAGGAGGATATTCTTCAATCTTTAAGTATTCATGGTCTTTCCAAATTTTTTCTTGTAGTTGATTTTGAGTTTCATAGTGTTGTGGTCTGATAATATGAAAGGTATACTCTCTATTTTTTGTACTTGTTGAGGGCTGATTTGTGTCCCAGCATGTGATCTATTCTGCAGAATGTTCTATGTGCCCTTGAGAAGAATGTGTATTCTGCTGCTTTAGGATGAAATGTTCCGAATATATCTTTTAAGTCCATCCAGTCCAGTGTGTCATTCGAAGTCATTGTTTCCTTGTTGATTTTCTGCCTACCTGATCTGTCCATTGCTGTAAGTGGGGTGTTGAAGTCCCTTACTATTATGGTAGTATTATCAATGAGTCACTTTATGTTTGTGATTGATGTCTATATTTGGGTGCTTCCATATTGAGGGGCATCAATGTTTACAATTGTACAAATGCCCTTCTTCATCTCTTGTTACAGTCTTTATTTTAAAATCTAGTTTGTCTGATATAAGTATGGCTACTCCAGTTTTCTTTTGGTGACCATTACCATGATAGATGGTTCTCCATCCCCTTACAATCTGTAGGTGTCTTTAAGTCTAAAACGGGTCTCATGTAAGCAGCATATAGATGGGTCTTGTTTTCTTATCCATTCTGATACTCTATGTCTTTTGATTGGAGCATTTAATCCATTGACATTTAGAGGGTGTACTGAAAGATATGAATTTAGTGCTATTGTATTGCCTGTAGAGTTGGAGTTTCTGGTGATGTTCTCTGGTCCTTTCTAGTCATTGTTGCTTTTGGTCTTTTTTGTTTTGTTTCATCTTTTCTCCTCTCAGAGTCCCCCTTAAAATTTCTTGCAGGACTGGTAGTGGTCACGAACTCCTTTAGTTTTTGTTTGTCTGGGAAACTCTTTATCTCTCCTTCTATTTTGAAAGACATCCTTGCTGGATAAAGAACTCTTGGATGCATATTTTTCCAATTCAGCACATTGAATATATCCCGCCACTCCTTTCTGGCCTGCCAAGTTTTGTCGCTAGGTCTGCTGCAAACCTGATCTGTCTTCCCTTATAGGTTAAGGACTTTTTTTCCCCTTGCTCCTTTCATAATTCTTTCCTTGTCTGTGTGTCTTGTGAATTTAACTGTAATATGCCTTGTTGATGGTCGGTTTTTGTTGAATCTAATGGGAGTTCTCTGTGCTTCCTGAATTTTTATGTCTGTGTCCTTTCCCAGATTAGGAATGTCTTATGCTATAATTTGCTCACATAAACCTTTTGCCCCCTTTTCTCTCTCTTCATCTTTTGGCACTTCTATGATTTGGATGTTATTTCTTTTTAATAGGCCACTGAGTTCTCTAAGTCTTGTATTGTGCTCTCTTGACTTTGTTTCCCTCTTTTTTTTCTGCTTCATTATTCTCCATAATTTTGTCTTGTCTATTGCAGATTCACTGCTCTGCTTCATCCATCTTTGCTGCCGTGGCATCCATTCTAGATTGCATCTTGGTTATAGCATTTTTAATTTCATCCTGACTAGATTTTACCTCTTTTATCTCCACAGAAAGGGATTCTGTGCTTTTTTGCAACTCCAACTAGTTTTCTTATTACAGTGGTTCTAAATTCTAGTTCAGACATCTTTCTTATATCTGTGTTGATTAAGTAAATCCCTGGATGTCATTTCTTCCTATTCTTTCTTTTGGGGTGAATTACTTCATTTTGTCATGTTGGAGGAAGAAAAAACTTAATAAAATAAAAATTAAAAAATTAAAAACAAAACAAAAAATCAAATAAAGGAAGTTAGATCCTAGGTGTGTTTTGGTCTGCTTATTGAAAGAAGCTTGATAGACTAGAGAAAAAAGAGAAAGAAAAGAAAAATAGAAAAGGTGAGAAAAAAATTTTAATGTATATAAAAAATAGAATAAAATGAAATAGAATAAAAAATTACAATGAAATAAAAAACATACCAAAAATAATTTTAAAAATTAAAACTTTTAAGAAAAAAGAAAATAAAAATCAATTTTCCTCTCTCTGCCAAGTTCTGTGGCTCAAGTTATGCAGATTGTTGTGTTAATCCTCAGATCAGTTTCCTGGGTATGCAAAATGGTCTGGTGCTGATCTGGCTGTTTCAGGGACAAGACAAGCTGAGAGGTTCCATGATGCTCTGCCATTTTGAACCCCCTCCTCTGATTATGGAACATTTTTATCACCCCTAAAAGGAACACTGTATCCATTCACAGCTGGCTCCCAGATAACATTAATCTCCTTTATGTCTCCGTGAATTTGCCTACTTTAGATATTTCATATAAATGGAATCGCACAATTTGTGGCCTTTTAAGTATCTGGCTTCTTTCACTGAACGCTATGTGATCAAGGTCCATCTATATTGTAGTGGGTGTTATCCACTTCATTCCTTTTTCTGGCTGGATAATATTCTGTTACATAGATACACCACATTTTGTTTATCTATTCCTCAGTTAATGTACATTTGTGTTGTTTTCACTTTTTGAGAACTATAAATAATGCTGCTATGAAAATTCATGTGTAAGTTTTTGTGTGAATGTATGTTTTCAGTTCTCTAGGGTATATATCTAGGAGTGCAGTTGATGAGTCATGTGGTAACTCTATGTTTAATTTTTTGAGGAACTTCTAAGGTGTTTTCCAAAGTGGTTATACCATTTCACAATCCCACTAGCAATGTAGAAAGGTTCTGATTTCTCCACATCCTCACCAACATTTGCTATTGTCTGTCTTTTCTATTTTAGCTGTGGGTAAGAAATGCTATCTCATTGTGGCTTTGATTTACATTTCCTTGATGACTAATGATGAGTATCTTTTCATATCTTTATTAGCCATTTGTATCTCTTCTTTGGGAAAATGTCCATTCAAATTCTTTACCCGTTTTTCAATTGAGATATATGTCTTTTTAATGTTGAGTTGTAAGGAGTTTTTGTATATTTTGGGTACTAGACCCTAATTAGATACATGATTTGTAAATATTTTCTCCTATTCTGTGGCCTATTCACTTTTTTGACAGTGTCTTTTGACACACAAACGCTTTTAATTTGATTCAGTTTAATGTATCTATTCTTTTGCCATTGTGCTTCTGCAGGCATACCTCATTTTATTGCCTTCTTCGCCTTACTGTGTGCTTCACAGATATGTTTTTCACAAGTTAAAGGTTTGTGGCAACTCTACATCAAGCAAGTCTATTGGTACCATCTTTCCAACAGCATTTGCTCATTTCATGTCTCTGTGTCACATTCTGGTAATTCTCACAATATTTGAAATTTTTTCATTTGTTATGATCTGTGATCGTTGTTAATCTGTGATCAATTATTATGACCCACTGAGTGCTCAAATGGTGGTACCAATGTTTTGCAATAAAGTATTTATTTGTTTGTTTGGGGGAAAGAAAAAAAATCCAATCCAAAATTGATTCACCAAAAAGACAGACAGCATCAGCAGGTTAAACTACAGGGGTTTCTCCATAGATCATACATTCACAAGGCATTATTTGCTTAACAGTGAGAAAGCCTCCAGTGTGTTCTCTGTAATAATACCCACTTCACAGTGTAAACAGGTATATTGTAAAACAGTGTATTGTGCTCAACTTACAATTGTGGGAGGAAAGCACAATGTGGAAAAAAACAACTTGTTGGATCTTGAAGTCAGGTAAAATAAAACAAACTTTTGATAAGTCTTGATCGACTTATTCACATAGAAGGAGACATCTCCACTCAGAAATTAAGGTCTTTCTTTCTCCTTCCTTGTTAAACCGTTTGAACAATGTTTCCTTATTTGCTTCATATTACATATACAAAAAGGGGGGAGTTTAAAACAAAGACTCACAAAGATATCTTAAATATCCAGTTTTTCCCACCATACATCAACTCGGGTTTAAGACAGAGCATTGGAACATATTTATTTTTTAATTGAAGGATATTGATAAGGTATCTTTAATTAAAATATACACATTGATTTTTATAGATTTTTTAGACATAATAGAATTGCACACTTAATAAACTACAGTATAGTATAAACATAGCTTTTATATGCATTGGGAAACCAATAAGTTCATTTGACTTGCTTTATTGCAATATTCTCTATTGTAGTCATCTGGTACTAGACCTACAATGTCTCTGAGGTATGCCTGTATGTGTCTCGTCATGCCTTTTCTGTTCCTCTACTTTTCCTTTACTGCATTTTTTTGTATTATATATAGTCTAGTATGCCATTTTAATCCCTTGCTGTTTCTTTTACTTTATATTTTTAGTTAGTTTCTTAGTGGTTGCCTTGAGGATTAGGAAGAACATTTTTATTTAAAATAATCCAGTTCAGATTAATGTCAACCTAACACCAATAGTATAGAAAAACGTTGCAGTAATATAGCTCTGCTCCTTCTCCCCTCATTTGTGATGTTGTCATACAAATTACATGTTTATACGTTATAAGCCCACCAACTTAGTTTTATAATTATTGCTTTATGCAGTTGTCTTTTGAATCAGATAGGAGAAGAGTTAAAAACAAAAATACATTTATACTGACTCTTATATTTACTTTTATCAAGGTTCTTTATTTCTCCATGTAGATTCAAGTTACTGTCTAGTGTCCCTTCATTACAGTCTGAAGGACATCTTTTGGTACTTTTCAAAGGGCAGTGTGCTAGCAATGAATTCTCTCAGTGTTTATTCATTTGGGAATGACTTCATTTCTCCTTTGTTTTCACAGGGTGTTTTGCTGTATACAGAATTTTTTGTTGATAGTCTTTTTCTTTTAGCACTTTGACTATGTTATCCTATTGTCTTCTGGCCTCCATGGTTTCTGAGGATGAGTCATCTGTTAATTTTATTGAGAATCCATTTGACGTGATGGGTTGCTTCTCTCTTGCTGCTTTCAAGATTCCCTCAATGTCTCTGTATTTTGACCATTGTATTATGATGTATCTAAAACGGATCTCTTTGAGTTTATCTTACCTGGAGTTTTTTGAGCTTCGTGGATGGGTGGTTTAATTTCCAGAGTTGTGAAAAAAGTGATTTTGACAGTATTTTCTAATGTTCGTGTGTCTTTTATGAAGCAGTGGGTTTTTAAGAGGTCTCTAGTCTGCTATCCCAGACATGCTTCTCATTCCATTTGTTTTTAATAAAATTCAGGGAAATTTGGAAAACGATTTAGTTATCATCTAGTTAAGAACATGAATCTTGGTGTTAGACCCACCTCAAGTTGAATCCACACTTGCTTACCAGCTGTGTGATCTTTGGCAAGTTACTTAACTTCTCTAAGCCTCGGTTTCCTCATGTTAAATGGGGCAATAATAATATCTACATTATAGGATAGTTGGGGGAATCAAGTTAGATAATACATATTTATACATAATTAGTGTATTTATACATACACATATTTATACATAATTAGCATATTTTCAGAATGATGAGTTTAAGAAAGTGAACTATATGCAGAGACTAGACACGTCAATTCAGATGAAGATTTCTTCATTATATCCTACAGAAACACAATGGAAATATTTTATAGAAATATTTCTTAATCTGTGGGATAAGACAAGATACCCTCTTGATACTTTTTCTTTTTTTAAGCATTATCAATTTCTCTATATGAAATTAGTTTTTAAATCATCATATTTACTTTTTATATCTTTCATCAATATAAAATTTTATCCTAACAATGTTCTTTCCCATATATTTTCTCAGTTATTCTTTATAATAACTGTATGAAGCAGGTAGCATTATTCCCTTTTTATTATTGAAAAAACACATTTATAGTAGTTAATGAAATAACCTAAATTCACTCTCTAGGTAATGGTAGAGAATAGAATTTAAGCAATACATTTGTAAGAAAGAGAGAAAGTGAAAATGAGGAGGAACTTAAGGAAAGAAAACTTAAAATGGCACCCATGTAAAAGGCAATTTCAGGAATTCAAAGGAAAGCAATGACTGTGCTTCATAAATGTTGCCACTAGATGGTGCTGTTTCCATGATCTGCAGGTCTTTTGCTTCTCTTACATTCGTATGAGGAAGAAAATCTGAGATATTTGTAAGGCCCAGCCAGAGGTACTTTGGTCATCAGAGACGCTAACCTCCTGGCTCAGTGGCCAATCTGAGCATCATGAGGCCCAAATCTTACATATGCTTGTCTCTTCTGGAGACTAGGAACTGGAATTCTATTGACATAACTTCTCCCCGCTGCATTTGTGAATAAACTCCTTTATTGCTATTTGGTATCAAATGGATAAGTAGAGAAATCCACTGAATCTATTACTATAATTCTCTATCTTAGGTTTTAAAGGAGGTCAATGAAATGACAGTGAAAATGCCACATCAGTGTTTCATAAATGGACAGTTCACAGATGCTGACGATGGAAAGACCTATGATACTATCAACCCAACAGATGGATCTGTGAGTAATTACTTCGTGTGTGCAGTGACCACTGGTCATGAATTTTTATTTATACATTAAAACCTGGTAGTCTTAAGAAGTTACTTTATTCTATCACTTTGCCTCTGAGCACTTACTATAAATAAATGTACTCTGTGTATTTCTTTCAACTGTTCAGTTCTAATACTGGTTGTTAACCATAATAACCGATTTTATAGAATGAATATTTATGATTATTTTAGACAGATAAGCTATGTCTATACATATCAGAGGCACAGCTTCACATAAAGCTCTATGCAGAAAAGAATTTTCAGACTTGGCAAGCTCGTGGCAAGAAATTCAGCTTCACAAAGGAACTAGAAGAAATGGATATATTCTTCCTAAATGTGTCTCTCCATAGTGTCATGTGACATGAAAAGATCCAAATTTCAGGCTTAACAATTTCCACGTTAAAATTTTTCTTTACTTCAAATGCCAACCTTGGGAGGGATTCTTCCGCTGAAAACTTGTCTCCTTCTTGGAGACTCTCCCTCGGCCCTAGAGTATCCTATATGGTTCTTTTTTTCTTACTCTTAGTTGACTCCCTGTTACTATAATCTCTTTGTTAATAAATGTGTATATTAAACTTTTCTGTTAAAAATTTTTTTCTTTACTGTATTACTGAACTTATTGGTTTTCCATCATAAATTCTTTGGGTTTTATAAGTAATACTCTGTTTTTCCTATTAATATAATATTATTTTCAAGAAGCATATTTATATATCTCTATATAGATAACCCATAACCTAGTTTGCTTATCTTGAAACAGATAATATGCAAAGTATCCTATGCTTCATTGGTGGATGTTGATAAAGCAGTAGCAGCAGCAAAAGATGCCTTTGAAAACGGTGAATGGGGAAGAATGAATGCAAGAGAAAGGGGAAGATTGATGTACAGGTGTGTTTTTTTAAAAACACAGATCTGCTGCCTTTGGATATTGTCAATTGCCTAGTAATTGCCTAACGTTGCCAAGATTTAAAAAAATTTCCCCAAGATAGTCTAGTATGCACCCATTCTATAATGTGTCTTCTGTTATTTACATCCTATAAAGTTACATATATGTGAGTTCCTGATTTTTGTATTATTGCTTGGAGGAGTCAGGGTTTCGGAAGGAAAAGAAGTTCAATTAAAAATGATTTACAAAGCTGTAGGCAAGGTCAAGGGATAACAGAGTACCCAGGAAGGGGCAGCAACAGGGGAAAGCTGTTACTACTCCAAGATAAGACAGAGGAAGGGGCTGTTGCTGGAATGTGGCAAGATCCGTGGCTGTCGAAGACCACAGGTTTTGGGGGAGGGACACGGCAGCTGGTGAGCCAGCTGTGGGGGAACTGGGGAATGCAATGCCTGATCACTTTCTCTCCTGGGGTGCTGCCTTCTGGTCTCTCATAAGTCAAGCCCAGGGACAGAGCACGGGAGCCAGGTGATGTAGTTTATAAAGGTCATCCTCCAGGTCACAGAGCAGTGGGGAGAATGGGTATAGAACAGCAAAAGGGGAATACGCAGCACTTTGTTGGTTTCAATAACAAATTTTAAATCTGCTTGACCCGTAGGAAGTAAGAATGAGGAGGAAAAACAGTAAGGCCTAGAAAGTATTATAAATTGGTAACCAAGTATGCCGAGACTAATTAGATGCAAACATAAATTCCCTTCTACTTACATAAGGCCAAATAGCTGACCTGGGTCAAAATATCTCTTACAGCAGGATCTGAAAGAAACATTGAGGGGAGGGAGATTTCGAGCCCAACTTTAGAATGGTCCAAACGGAACAACGCAAAAACCATTGAAGGATGGAAAGAAAACAAATGGTGGAGGGAACACAGGATGAATTTCGACTATTTCAGAGTCACGAGACAATCCTATACGTCTTCCCGTAGAAACTAGGCACCTACCAGAAACCTGTTGGAGGGTCCATAATTCATCCCGGGTGTTTCTATCTTGTCTTCTAAGTTAGTGTTGGAGGCATTTCTATACCAATGAGAAAGCCTCATGTCCACGGACTCTCTAACATCTCCTTGCATATTCATGAACTAGCCACATTCCCACTGTTTTCTGTCATTGATCTCCTCCGATTCTGTGGTTCAACCACTGTTCTGTTTCTTATACATTGATGAGGCAAATGGTACAGGCTTCCCACACCCTCTTCTTCTTTTTTTTGTAACTCCTGAAGCAAATTGTTTGTGAAATGATTTGTTTAATGTCTTCCCGGCTGGACCATATTCTCTGTGAGGACAAAGACTGGTTCTGTGTGTTCACTTCTGAATTCTCAGCCATTAAGATGGTGCCTTATAGATAATAGGTGCTCAATCCATATTTGTTGAATGAATTCCTTTCACTGACCATACAGACTTGCAGACCTACTGGAAGAGAACCAGGAGGAGCTGGCCACCATTGAAGCCCTTGATTCAGGGGCTGTCTATACCCTGGCTCTGAAGACTCACATTGGAATGTCTGTGCAAACATTCAGATATTTTGCTGGCTGGTGTGACAAAATTCAGGTGAGCACAAATGTTATTTGACTCCACGGAGATCATTCCAAAAGGAAAAGGGCCAAACATTCAGTAGTTTGTAAAGACACCATTTTATGGCCACTTCTTACGTTTTCTTATCTCATCCTTGTAACAGTCATCTGTGGTAGGTAGATAGCTATTGTCCCTTGTTGCAGGTAAGGAAACAGAGGCTTGAGGACAGCAAATGACTTGCATACGGTCACATCGTGAGTCACACCATAGAGCTAGAATTTGAACTCAAGCTTTTCTGAACTAAAGTCTCATGATGTGTTTTGTACTTTACTCTAATATCTCCTAAGGGCACTTGGTAGTCTTCTGGACATATAGGGTGTCATGGTGAGATTGAGAACTCAAATGCCTACAGAAGCCAGAGAGCTAACATACATTGTCTAAGTAGGCTGGGTATAGAAAAATAATTTTCTGAGACATGGGTACAATAAAAATTTCATTTCCCTATTTACCATAAGAAAGTAAACAATACATGTGTGATGAGAAGTGGGCAACTACACTTGACCTCAGCACCGGGGGTATAAAGGGTAAAGGTAAGGCTCATACCAAAGAGCAGTTGTGCATGCTGCTCATAGGCTCATGACGACCACTGCAGCACTAGCCAGGCAGCAAGGAGGAGGAAATGGGGAAGGGACAGAAAGATAAAAGAGCTTTCAAAAGCGTTCCCAACCTCCCTTGTGCTTATATCTCCTATTGGCCTTCTCTATCTGCTAAGAAGACTGGGAAACAGTATTTTATTTGGGTGAGTTGCTGTGACCATTATTAACATAGAGTAAGAGAGACCTGGGTCCAAGAGTCAGGTTTGGCACTTACCAGCTAATGTTGTTAAAGTTATTTTCTCTCTTTAAGCCCTTCCTTTCCTCATCTGTAATATGGTCACAATAATACATACCCTGCAAGTTAGGTAGTGAGGCTTAGAAACAAGTTTGCAATAGACTAGGGCTTGAGCATAAATGTAGACTTTATTATTATTCAATGACTAAGTCGTACAGATGTTAAGTATTTCGTAATAGAGATTTGGGTCCATCCTTTATCCTCTATTATGAAATCCGAAGAGCTCCAAAACCTGGGGTACCTGGGTGCCTCAGTCAGTTAAGCATCTGACTCTTGATTTTGGCTCAGGTCACAATCTCCTGGTTTGTGGGTTTGAGCCCTGCACTGGGCCCTGCACTGATAGCGCAGAGCCTGCTTGGGATTCTCTGTCTCCCTCTCTCTCTGCCCCCTCCCCACACACTCTCAAAATAAATACATAAATGTAAAAAACTACTTGAAACCTGACCATTAATTGGTTTGAGTGGCTCAAAATCATTTGTTGCCAAAAGCTGACCTGAACCAACATGAGTCTATTTATAATTTGTATTTATCTCACTTAGAGGAAATATTCATATGCTTCACTAAATAAATATTCCAATTTTCATGTGTTTGGTTATGGGGGCTAGCTACTCCGGCCCCTGCTGGGAGTCATAGATAATATGACATAAGGTATATGCATAATATAAAAGGTTGAACCATATAGTTCTATAGTTCAAATATTTCTGAATAGCTCAACAGTTCAAATAATTCTGAATCCCAAAACACACTTGGCCCCAAGGATTTTGGATGAGAGATGGACTCCTGTAGTTAGTAACAGCAATACTATCGTGTGTAGCAAACAAATGAATCCCTTCAGTTGAAAACTACTGTTGTGAATTAGTTGGGATTAAGTTTGCCTGCGTGTAACAGATATTCAAGTATGAACTTCACTTTTACCTCGTTTTCAAGGAGCACACAGGAAGTAGTCAGGGCTACTATATGACATGTAGGCTCCTTCTCTCTCTCTCTACCAGACCTACTAAGGTACCATGTGACCTGCACCCCCAAGGCCCTCTCATGGTCTCACAGTAACAACTGCAGTATAAGGCATTTCAGTGACATTCTGAGCAGGGAGAAGAGAGTGGGGGGTAGGGTAAAAGAGCCCGTGTCAGAGCTGAGTCGGTCTACCGTAAAGAGCATTCCCCTTCCAATGCCTTGTGCTTACATCTTCCATTGACCATCCCTGTCTGCCCTGAAAACTGGGAAACAGTATTTTATCTGGGCAGATGACTATCACCATTATTTTAGGTTTTTTTTTTTTTTTTTAAGTTTAATGTTTAGGGGCACCTCGGTGGCTCAGTTGGTTAAGCGTC
>CM053571.1:16219289-16272842 GCA_028646485.1 Cryptoprocta ferox
CTTCAGATTCTGTGACTCCCTCTTTCTGCTCCCCCAACCCTGGCTCTGGCTCTCTCTCTCTCTCTCTCTCTCAAAAATAAGTAAACATTTAAAAAAATTGAAAATAAAAAAATTTAATGTTTATTTTTGAGAAAGAGAGACAGAGTGTGAGTGGGGGAGGGGCAGAGAGAGAGAGAGGGAGACACAGAATCCAAGGCAGGCTCCAGGCTCTGAGCTGTCAGCACAGAGCCTGATATGGCGCTCAAACTCAGGAAGTGCAAAATCATGACCTGAGCCAAAGTCAGACGCTTAACTGATTGAGCCACCCAGGTGCTCCTCACCATTTTTTTTTAAATAAAGTTTATTTATTTATTTTTGAGAGAGAGAGAGAGAAAGAGAGAGAGAGAGCGAGCATGCAAGTGGGAGCAGAGAGAGAGAGAGAGAGAGAGGGAATCCCAAGCAGGCTATGCAGTCAGTACAGAGCCCAATGCAGGGCTCGAACTCACGAACTGTAATACCATTATTAATATAAGGACAGAAGTAAGAACGGCTATTGGGTACACAATTAATATTCTCTGCCATGCCAAGAAGTTGAGAATGGAGATAACTAAATTAGAACTATGTTTAATAGATAGATAGATAGATAAAATTATGTTTATTCTGTCTTACTTCTTTCCAGAAAGAAATAGCAGTTCCTTTTTTTGATGTGAATATATTTCTTATATATTATATATTCTTATAAATTGAACACTGCCTTTTCATACCAGCGAAGAAAAAATAAGAGAGGTGGACAGAAAATGGATTCCTCGAGATTATATTTACTCATTTCAATTAGTGAAATAAGTATCAACCTTTTTTTTTTTTTTTTACTCCTTAGGGTTCTACCATTCCAATCAACCAGGCCCGTCCAAACCGCAATCTGACCTTCACCAAGAAGGAGCCGCTTGGGTGAGACAAGGAGAACACCGTGGGTGACTGGGGTGAGTTGTGTCGGTTGGAAACAACTAAGGATGTCATCCTTCTACCTCTCCAGGGTCTGTGCCATTATCATCCCCTGGAATTACCCACTGATGATGCTGGCGTGGAAGAGTGCCGCGTGTCTGGCGGCGGGCAACACCTTAGTGCTCAAGCCAGCGCAGGTAAGACGCAAAGAGCCAGGGCAGAACCTCTTACCCTCCTATTGACTTGAAAACAGAGATATACATTTACAAACATTATGTCTTTAAACAAAAATCAGATTGTACATTATAACATCGTCAAAGGCATCATGGATGGGCATCTTTGCATATTAGTTAAATCTTCATTTTTTTAAGTTTATTTATTTTGAGAGAGACAGAGACAGAGTGAGTGGGGGAGGGGGGCAGAGAGGGAGACAGAATCCCAAGCAGGCTCTGCAATGTCAGTGCAGAGCCTGATGCAGCCCTTGAACCCACAAAACTGTAAGATTATGACCTGAGCCGGAACCAAGAGGCAGACACAACTGACTGAGTCTCTCAGATGCCCTAAATTTTCATTTTTAATGGCTGCCTAATGTACCCCATGGATATCCCACTATTTAACATGTCCATGACAAGGGAAACAAGCATAGCGTTACTTGGTGAATCCACTGCATTTCTACAAGCCAATCCAATTCTTGCCAAATTCCAAATGCCCAATGATTAGGGAATTATTTAGAGTAACTATAAGACATCAAAAGAAAAAGTATTATATAGGTATTCAAATTTTAATTACTAAAAATATTGTAAAGATATGGAAGATGAAGAAAAAGGATGCAAAAGGATATACATAATTGTAGCAACTGTAAGGATATGTACATTGGATAACAAAGAAATGATAAGAAATAATAATTCAAATGATAGAGTTCTCAAAAAAAATCTTTCAATGCTATAGTAGCTTTTCAAGGGAAAGAATATGGTAGCCAACTTAATACCTGGCTGAGCATTGCCTGTGTAAAAGTGACCAGTAGTTGACATTCTGAGGTGCACTAGTCACAGAGAAAACTGGATCACTATTCTAGAAGGATTTACAGTTCATTACCTATCACCTCTCCTTTTATTTCTTCATATAGGACTTAAGAAATTACAGGTTCATTTGGCATTACTGCTTAGTCATGGTGGCCACAGGCATCTTGGTTTGCTTGTTAGAAACAATTTCATTTCATTGTTTAAAAATGTTTATTTATTGAGGCACCTGGGTGGCTCAGTCTGTTAAGCGTCAGGCTCACGTCACGATCTTGTGGTTTGTGGTTTCGAGCCCGTGTCAGGCTCTGTGCTGACAGCTCAGAGCCTGGAGCCTGCTTCAGATTCTGTGTCTCCCCGCACCCCACTCTCTCTCTCTCTGCCTTTCCCCCACTCACACTCTTTTTCTCACTCTCAAAAATGGATAATAAAACACTAAAAAATTTTTTTAATTAAAAATATTTTAAAATGTTTATTTATTTTTTAAGTGTGTATTTATTTTTGAGAGAGAAGGAGAGAGTGAGTGGGAGGGGCAGCAGGAGAGGGAGACAGAAGATCCAAAGCAGGCTCTGTGCCAATAGCAGAAAGCCTGATACGGTGCTCGAACTTACAAACTGTGAGATCATGACTCAAGCCAAAGTTAGACACTTAACATACTGAGCCACGCAGGTGCCCCTATTTATTTATTTTTGAGAGAGAGAGAGCAAGCGAGGGGCAGAGAAAGAGGAGAGAGAGAATCCCAAGCTGGCTATCAGTGCAGAGTCCGTGGCAGGGCTCCAACGCACGATCTCGTGAGATCATGACATGAGCCAAAATCAAGAGTCAGATGCTTAACTGACTGAGCCACCCAGGTACCCCAATTTCATTAAAAAAATAAGTATATATTTAAAAATTTCAAAATATAAACATACAGAGAGCTAGATAATGAAAAGTCTCCCTCCTATTCTTAATCCCCCAGCCAGTCAATTTACTTCCCTAGGGGCAACCAATGTTATTAATTGCTATTTATTAGTTTCTTAGGTGTTCCAGAGAAGGGAATATGGGAAATTGCCAATCAACAGGCATAAAGTTTCAGTGATGCAAGACGAGTAAGTTCTAGAGATCTGCTGTGTATCATTTTGCCTGCAGTGAACAATAGTATATGATACACTTAAAATTTGTTAAGAGGGTAGATGTTGTGTTAAGTGTTCTTATCACAATTCAATACAATGGCAGCATTCTATACATATTTAGCAAAAGAAAAAAATCTTCCTTTTTTGTACAATTTTCAATGTATAAATAAACCATCTCCCATAATATCCCATTGTATAGCTAAACCATATTTTATTTAACCGATCCCTAGTTAATGGATATTTAGATTGTTCAGCCCTTTTGATAATATTTTTTCTTAATTTTGTATAAGTTTTATTTATTTATTTTGAGACAGAGAGAGCATGAGCAGGGGAGGGGCAGAGAGAGAGGGAGAGAGAGAATCCCAAGCAGGCCGTCAGTGTGGAGCCCGATGTGGGGCTTGATCCCCAAAACAGTGAGATCATGACCTGAGCTGAAATCAAGAGTCAGATGCTTAACCGAATGAGCCACCCAGGCGCCCCTGCTCTTTGAGTATTATAAACTGTGCTACAGTTATCATCCTCGTAAATACGGCATTATGCACATGTGCAAGTATATTTAAAGGGTATGTTTCTGAGAGCCGAGTCACTCAAAGACACATGTATTTGTGTGATAGATGTGACAGATGCTTCCATGGAAATGGGACCAATTCCCCAGCGTGCTATAGGAGTGCTGTGTCCCCAGGTAGCACTACTCATTAAACAGCAGGAATCTTGCAGAGTGAAGAGAGTCAGATAACCTAGCCTGGGGTGCTCAATCCTGGCTGCACATCAGAACCACCTGGAATTCTTATTTTATTTTATTTTATTTTTTTATGGTTTTTTTAAAAAAATTATTATTGAGACAGAGAAACAGAGCATGAGTGGGGGAAGGGCAGAGAGAGAAGGAGACACAGAATCTGAAGCAGGCTCCAGACTCTGAGCTGTCAGCACAGAGCCCGATGTGGGGCTCGAACCCACAAACCATGAGATCATGACCTGAGCTGAAGTTGGACACTTAACCGACTGAGCCACCCAGGCGCCCCTGGAATTCTTATTTTAAAATACTTCTGTCTAGGCCCCCTTGGCAGAGTTGCTGACTTAATTGGTCTAGTTTGGAGCTGAGGAACTAGTATTGCTTGAAAGCTTCACATTTGTTTCTAAGATACAGTCAGGATTGAGAATCACTAAATGGTATCCTATGAGAGTGCTAAATAGTGAAGAATTTCAATGATTATATATAATGTTCAAAAATTATGAACATTCATTGAGGGCATACTAATTGCCAGGCATCTATAAGACAAAGACACACAAAGTTTCTGTTCCCATGGAAATTACAGTCTGACTCCAACCCTAACTTAAAACTGACAGTTTATGGGAGCCTGGGTGACTCAGTTGGTTAATCGTCCAACTCTTGATTTCAGCTCAGGTCATGATCTCACAGTTTGTGGAATTGAGCCCCACATTGGGTTCCGCAATCTCGGTGCAGAGCCTGCTTGGGATTCTCTCTTTCCCTCTCTCTCTCAAAAATAAATAAATTAAAAAAAAACTTTAATAAAACCCGACAGTTTAATGATTGATGATAATTTTAATCTTTTTTTAATGTTTATTATTTTTGAGAGAGAGAGACAAGAGTGTGAGAGGGGGAGGGGCAGAGAGAAAGGGAGACACAGAGTCTGCAGCAGGCTCCAGGCTCTGAGCTGTCAGCACAGAGCACGACATGGGGCTTGAACTCACGAACTATGAGATCACGGCCTGAGCCAAAGTCAGACGCTCAACCAACTGAGCCACCCAGGCACCCCGATGGTAATTTTAGTCTTGTAAATGAAAGACCCAAAGTTGTTATTATTCTGTTGTAGATATCTTTTTATTTAGTTTTTTATTTATTTATTCTGAGAGAGAGACAGAGAGAGAGGGAGAGAGAGAGAATCCCAAGCAGGTTTCACACTGTCAGCTCAGAGCCTGGTGCAGAGCTTGAATTCATGAACCATAAGATCATGACCCAAGCTGAAACCAAGAGTCAGATGCTTAACTGACTGAGCCACCCAGGCGCCCTGATATCTTTTTATTTTATTGTATAATATCACATAATGATAGTATGAAACCATTTCCAGTATTAAGGCCCTGTGTGAATGTCAAGAGGACTGAATCAGGTGGCCCTTTCTCTTTAACCTGAAAGGAAAGTACAGATTCCTGTGGCCTGGACTGGTCCAGGTCTAACAGATTACAACCACTTTATTAATGTAAGAGCATTAGCAATGACCTACTCTTGCCCAGAACACTGCTAGATGCTTTCCTATAGATCATTTAAACCGATAGTCCTGCTGGGAGAACTGAGCAGCCAAATGGAAGAAAGCCAATAGAAATGAAAAGGGAAGAGATAAAGACGAAACCATTTGTTTTATTTTATTTATTAATGGTATAAAAATCTTTTTGTTCTTAAAAAGAACTACCATTAATCCAGGGTACTTAGTTTTTAAATGTCTTTCTAATTGTGGTTTCATACAAAGCCATAATAATATATCCTTTGGGCTAGGATCATCTTTAACTGGAGTAGATGTAAGTCTACCATTTCGGATATCTTCTTGATGATTTCAAATGTTTGAGGCCAATTTCTCATTGAGTTTAATAAGATCATCAGTCTTTAAACCTCACCAGGTTACTGCAGTGGACGGACGTGTTACTAGAAGGAAAATGTTAGCCCCACCTTTTGCTTGTTGTTTGCTTGTTGCCTTGGTAGTATTATTATTTGTAATGCAGTTTCTTTCTCAGCCACTTGTTTGTTTTATGAAGGTTGGGTTAGTTTAATAATAGTCTGTGAATCCATGTAACCAGGCCTATAAACTTCAACATGTGGCAATATTCTGAAAGCAAATGAGCAAGTGGGGAAACCGCTGTCATTCCCTTGGCCTTGTGAACTCCCATTCTTTCTTAGACATACCTTTATGACCCATGACCTTCTGGCCCTCATTCAGACAGAGTGAGAGTATCATTATCCAGCCGTATAATAAATGTTAGTTGTGCTTGACTTATTGCATATATTTTTCCATTAAAATATGTAAATAGAAGCTCTACTATTCTCTTTTCACACCTCCATGGACCTTCCTGCACATTCCATTCATTGGGACTACACTAACAAGACCTAATCAGCATTGGGTTTTTTTTTTTTTAATGTTTATTTATTTTTGAGACAGAGAGAGACAGAGTGCGAACAAGGGAGGGGCAGAGAGAGAGGGAGACACAGAATCTGAAACAGGCCCCAGGCTCTGAGCTGTCAGCACAGAACCCAATGCGGGGCTAGAACCCATGAACCGCAAGATCATGACCTGAGCTGAAGTCGGACGCTTAACCGACTGAGCCACCCAGGTCCCCCTCAGCGTTGGTTTTTAAGAGTGTGGAAATAACGACTTTCATTTTGCTTCTGAGTTATGCATTGCTGTAATCGATGTTAAAAATGAGACTCTATTATGCCATCTTTGTGTAAAAAAGGAGGGGAAGTAAGAAGATACATATCTTTTCATTTGAACAAAAGAAACATAGGAAGGATACATAGTAGACTAATGAGGTTGATTTTCTACAGGCTATGGGGAGACTGGCTGGAAGGGATAGAGGGAAGCGGAGCAGGGGATAACATTTCTCTGACTGTACCTTTTGTACATTCCTCACTTTTGGAAGCATATTTCCCATACTCAACTGTGACAAGGAACAAACCAAGAAAGAAAAGAAATATTATCAACCCAGATGGGGAAAACCCACTAAAACTGAATACAAATAAAAACAAAGACATAAAACTGAATACAAATAAAAACAAAGACATATTTCAAGAGTAACATGATCTCACTGAGGGCAGTGAAGAAACATTAATCCAAGTAACTTTTGAGAGACATTTGGACTATGTGCCCTCAGTCTAAAGGCAAAATCACTGTAAGTAAGTATTGAATTCTAGTTAGTAGGCTTCTTTTTCATAGGGACATAGCTTAATAATTCTCAAATTACTTTCTGTACATTTAAGGATTGAGCAAATCAGTAAATGTTTTGTGACTATTGAAAGCCATGTTTCTCAGTGTTGGAGAAGAGAGTTCCACACATGAAAAGGGCAAAAGATTGAATGAACCCTGAGATATTGGATGGAGGTATTCACAAACTCATGGGTTTTAATATACTTAGATAGAGAGATGAAGAAATGGATATGGATATATGTGGGGATAGATGATGGATAGGAAGATAGATACAGACACACAGATAGACAGATGTATGTATGAGTGAACATATAGCTGTTCCCCAGCTCTGTCTCCCGAGAAGGCCTAGAAGCAACAACACCTCAATAGTGTCCAGATCTTGGTTTCTAAAATTCTGAAGTTTTTTTACTCATAGCTCTTTTGACACCAAATGTGTGGGGTTTTTCCTCCCCCCCATACCAACCTATTCTTTAACTCTCTGGACACCAGCGGGGTGTTCTACAATTCAAGTAAGTTCTGACACTAACTACCTAGAGCTTTAACACAGACCTCAGAGGTCAAGGGCTCAGTCAGTCTCGCAAGACTGCCTCCACTTCAGATGCCAGTTGTGAGCCCTGGGCCTCCTGTACTTCTGACCAGCTGGCTATATTTCAGAGGTTTCCACAACCCCCTCCTCAGGTGTGATATGCTACAATGGCTCACAGAATTCAGGAAGACACTTTATTTTACTTGACTCTATTATAAAGGGTAAAAATCAACAGTCAGATGAAAAGATACATAGGTTGAGGTCTGGAAGGATCATGAGCACAGGAGCTCAGGTTGTGGAGTTCAGGTGCACCACCCTCCCATCACATAGATGCGTTTGCCAACCCAGAAGCTCTCTTGGTGATTGAACTCAAGGTCCAGCCACACCTACCTCCCCAAGGTCAGGGTGAAAGTTCCAACCATTTAATCATGGCTTGGTCCTTCTGGTGACCAGACTCCATACTGAAACTACCTTAGGGCCGCTAGCTACCAGTCATGTCATAAATATAGAAAAGACACTTTTTACACCAGAGAGTCCAAGGGCTTTAGAAACTGTGTGCCAGGAACCAGAGACAAAGACCCAATATATATTTCCCATTATATCATAATTTTTAAATACTATTCTTCACTGAAAGAAATCTAGGCTCCTTGAAGAAATGGCTGGAACAGGGAAAAATACAAATGTGCCTGGAACATCTTATTAAGCCAAAAGCATGGAAATGTTCACAGAATGATAGGAACATGTTAGAAAGACACAACAGGGGCACCTGGGTGGCTCAGTGGATTAAGCATCTGACTATTGATTTCCAACCAGGTCATGATCTCATGGTTCACAAGATTGAGCCCCACATTGGGCTCTGCAGTGACAGGATGGAGCCTGCTTGGGATTCTTTCTCTCCTTCTCTCTCTGCCTCTCTCTCTCTCTCTCTCTCTCAAAACAAAATGAATAAACTTAAAAAAAAAAAAGACACAACAGCTATCCTAAAGGGGCTTCTATCAGCCAAATCTGGAACAATTTTAAAATCAAAAGAAATAACAATAGTAAAACACTATAACTTATTGAATAAAGTTAGAATCCACAAATTCACATGGATTAATTAATTAACTGCAGAGAAGAGAAAGCTTTTATAGTGGAAAGCCAACCAATGCATGTGGAAGGAAGGATAGAAAATCACCATCTGGCAACCATCCTTTTAATAACTGATTCAGTAAGGAATCATCAGTATATTCTAAAACTAGTGGATGGGAGTTGGAGGAGTAACTGGATATTTAAATAGTCTTGAAATCTCTTCCTACAAAATATTTATTAATTATGAAGTATAAATGAGTTAACTCACAGTGATGAAACCCAGCAGACCCCCTTTCCTGAATGATCAAAGTTAACATTTCCACTATTGGGGCTATTTGATAGCATGTGTCTCCTGAGATGCTGCCCTGAGAACTCAGCATCACTCCTGTGATGTTCTTGCCAAAGTTGTTGCACTTGAACAAGTGCACAACCTGAATCGAATCATGAGGAAACAGCAGACAAATCCAGATGAAGGGGCGTTGTCCAAAAGAACTAGCCTGCGCTTCTCAAAAATGTCAGTGAAATGAAATATAAAAACTCAAACTCTTCCAGACAAAATACTTTCCGTGGAAAGGCAATGTATGATCTTGGATTTCCTTTTTCTATAATGCGCATTACTGGGACAATTGGTGAAAACTGAATAAGGTCTGTAAATAAGATTTTCTAATGAGATGTTAATTTTCTGATTTTGATCATTGTACTGTGGTTATGTAAAAGAACTCTTTGTTTTTAGGAAATGCACACAAAAGTATTGACAGGTAAAGGGGCATGTCTATGTCTTACTCTTACACAGTTCAGAGAAAAATAAAGAGAAAAAAGAGGTTAAGGCAAATGTAGTAAAATGTTAACATTTGAGAAATCTGGGTGATAGATATATACCAATTCTTTGTACTATTTTTGCAACTTTGCTGTAAGTCTGAAATTATGTCAAAATAAAAGAAAAAGAAAACGACCAGAAAGAAAAAGCAGGATACTAGTCTAAGGACAAGACAGGGTCTGAAGAAGGTAATTGTGGTCTGCTTCTGCTCAGGTCACACCCTTGACTGCTTTGAAGTTTGCTGAGCTCTCCGTTAAAGCAGGCTTTCCGAAGGGGGTAATCAACATCATCCCAGGCTCAGGTAAGCCATCAAAGGACCCACTTGGCTGTAGCTAATGAATGGTACAGGAGTAGCTGAGCAACTATTTTCCCACTGGAGTCTTGTCCTGACTTATAACTACAGTATATTAAAGCTAAATACAGTTTACCAAATAATTAACTTAAGGATAAATAAATTCACCATGTGCTAACAATCTTAAAATAGAAATATAATGGTGGGTGAGTAGGGTGGGAGGAGGAGAAATTGCACAATATTGTAAAACTAGCATAAGGTGGCTTGTTTCAATTTTTAAAAATTACCTTGGAAGAGGAAAAAACCAAGGCTTACCCATCTTTTGGGGAGCTGATAATTGCATGGAGGACATTATTTAGATTTTTTTCAATTTGTAATTAATATAGAAAACATAAAACTAAGAAAGCTTAGAAATCTACTTCAATGAATTTGAAGTCACTCTCACCATAAGAACTTGAATAATATTTTAATTCATGTTTTCTTCCCTAATTCTACAGGTGGCATAGCCGGGCAACGCCTTTCTGAACATCCTGATATCCGGAAACTTGGTTTCACTGGGTCCACTGCTATTGGCAAACAGATCATGAAAAGGTATTGGTTTTAGTGTGTTGATTTGCTGCAGATCCTAGTAAACCAGGTTTTCAGTTTGCTTTTTTGCTTTTTTATATAGAATGCATTTGAAGGGGGGCACGTGGGTGGCACAGTTGGTTAAACAACTGACTTGTGATCTCAGCTCAGGTTATGATCTCACGGTTTGTGAGTTCAAGCCCTGCATTGGGGTCTGCGCTGATGGTGCCGAGCCTGCTTGGAATTCTGTTACTTCTTCTCTCTGCCCCTCTCCCCTTTGTGCGTGCTCTCTCTCTCTCTCTCTCTCTCTCAAAAGTAAAATATATAAGCTTAAAAAAATAAGAATGCATTTGGAGAGAGAAAACCCACATCAGATTTAGAAGAGAAATCTACTTATCACTGCAGGATATTGAGATATTTTCATATAATAAAATACTTTGCAAAGCATAAAACTCATAGTCAATAAAACTAGAGCCATATTGGAATTCTACACCCTACTGGTAGCTATGACAATCCAGAACAAAAAATTTGTATACTAAAGCTGTGACCCTAATTGGTTTTGGAGCATAAGTAAGAAACTGAAGAGATATAAATGGCAAATATAGATTATTTATAAAATGAATTCCTAAAAAAGCAGTAACATTTGTTTTTTTAAAAATTGCAGACAATCTAAATGTCCAAAACAAGGCATGGTTAAGGTATGTCAGTGTAGGGGCACCTGGGTGGCTTGGTCGATTAAGCATGGATTCTTGATTTCAGCTCAGGTCATGATCCCTGAGTTGTGGGATCGAGCCCCATGTGGTGCTCCAAGCTGAACATGGAGCCTGCTTGGGATTCTCTCTCTCGCCCTCTGCCCCTCTCCTCCACTTGTGCTCACTCTCTCTCTCATTCTCTCTTAAAAAATTTTTTTGAGTTAGTATAATGGAGTGCTGTGCAATCATGTACATGGAGAATTTTTAATAATATTGAAAAATGTTATTAAAAGGTAAATAGCAAAATAAGGTATAAAATGTATATATGGTGTGATTGCAATCATGTTAAATAAGGCAAAGGCTGTATGATTGCACATAGACCAGAAATAAGTACGCCAAAATGATAAAAAAAAAATATGGATATTGAGACATGGAATGGAATTTTATGATTTTTTTTCTTCTCAGTTTTTGGGGGTATTTTTAAGTGTTTTAAATAACAATACTTTTGCGAGTAGGGGGAAATAAATAATATACTTCTAAAATTAATATTTTGTTTCCCTAATGCTTCAGGAATCTGGCTAGAGGTTAAATTCCTTGCCAGGCCTTTGTGTAACCAAATTTCTTAAAGGATCTAAATTTATCCATGAGGATCTCTAATTATTTAATCACAGAATTATAAAAGCTTTTTATTATCGAAAATTTATAATATGTACAAAGCACACAGAATAGTGGAATGAACTCCCGTGTGCTCAGCACCAGGCTTCAACGGTTACCACCATTCTACCATTTGTGTCTTGTCATTGAATAAGTTTCTTAATATTTCTGAGGCTTAGTTATATTTTCCATGCTAAGTGGTAATTTATCGTTAAAAAGGCCCACGCGAGAGAATGCTCATTTCCCATTTATTTTCCTCTAGCTGTGCTGTGAGCAACTTGAAGAAAGTTTCCCTTGAACTTGGTGGCAAATCCCCACTTATAATATTCAATGACTGTGAACTTGACAAAGCCGTGCGAATGGTAAGAGGGGGACAAATCTCTCTAAAGAGGTGCCTACTTCTAAAACATGTCTCATCTCCTTTTTTATCAGAAATCTCAAAATGAGATTTGGTTTTGTCTGGTCATAAATAGAAGTCATTCTCTTGATGCTTAGATTCAGGACTGCTTAAAGTACTTCATTTAAAAAACAGTATCTCTTGGGGTGCCTGGGTGGCTCAGTCGGTTGAGCTTCCCACTTGGCTCAGGTCATGATCTCAGAGTTCGTGGGTTCAAGCCCTGCGGTGGGCTCTGTGCTGACGGCTCAGAGCCTGGAGCCTGCTTCCGATTCTGTGTGTCCCTCTCTCTTTGCCCCTCCCCTGCTCATGATCTGTCTCTCGAAAATAAGTAAATGTTTAAAAAAATATATTTACGCTTGTATCATTAAGCTGTATTTAAAACTTGGAGGACAAGAGTCTTTCTAAACATTCATGATTTATACAAACTGATGTCAAGATTTTGAAAGCAAAATCTGGTATACCAGTATTACATCTAAATGTATTGAATAATGTAAACGTTCTTACAAAATGTGTTCTTAGTGGTGTATCCTTTCTGTTACACACACTCTTTCTTAAGTGCTCCTGGACCAAAAGGGGGAAAGGAGAAGCAAAATCCCTAAGATCGTGCTAGATCAAAACTGAGTATCCCTGAACAATTCTCGTCATTAGCTAGCCCAAGGCATTGTATTTTTCTCTGACTTCTTTGTTTTTCTGCTGTCTCCCATTAACATCTAATTCTCAGTGTGTGTGATCTTATGACAATCTGAAGTACTGTCAATATTGTCTCTTCCGTTGCTGAAGGGCATGGGGGCAGTATTTTTCAACAAAGGAGAGAACTGCATTGCAGCTGGGCGGTTGTTTGTGGAAGAAGCCATCCACGACGAATTCTTGACAAGAGTGGTAAGACATCTTTCAATTTGCTCTATGAGTTGTATAGAAACTACTTTTACCTGAAAAGTACTTCTGGCGTTAATGGTGAATTTTTAGGTGTGATAATTAATCCTGTGCCATATATATAAATAATATATATATTTTAAATGACACAGCCCTTACCTTGTAGAACTACTTTCTGACATATTTACAGGGGATATTATATGATGTGTAGACTTTGCTTCAAAGTAACCCAGGAGGATAGGGGCGCCTGGGTGGCTCAGTCCGTTAAGCGTCTGACTTCGGCTCAGGTCATGATCTCGCAGTTCGTGAGTTCGAGCCCTGCGTCGGGCTTTGTGCTGACAGTTCAGAGCCTGGAGCCTGCTTCGGATTCTGTGTCTCCCTCTCTCTCTGCCCCTCCCCCACTCGTACTCTGTCTGTCCTTCTCTCTCTCTCTCACTCTCAAAAATAAATAAACGTTAAAAAAATAATTGAAAAAGAAAAGTAACCCAGGAGGAGAGGAGGTGAGTGGGGGAATAAATTGACCAAGAGTTGGTAATTGTTGAAGCTGAGTGATGGGTACATAGAATGTCATTATATTGTTTACTTTTATATATATTTGCAGTTTTTCATAGTAAAAAGGTATAGGTCTCTATAAAAAAATTTTTAAGAGTTTTTATTACCTATACCTTGCTCTGCATTTATAGTAAATTATATCCTTGAGACTTATGGGAAAAATAACTCCTAGATTATTGTAAATTCCTAAATTGACTAAGAGAGATACACTACTGGATCCTTGCAAATCATCAACACACGGTTAATAGGACAGCCACTCATTTCCTCCACTGAAACATATAGGTAAATACATACATACATATGTACATACATACCTCCTACAGATTGGTCATGATTTTATACACATAAGACCAAATAAAGCCATTTGTAGAACTATTAACATGAACTGTGTGGCTAAAATAAACTAAACTATAACACAGTATGCCATTATTATGGTAACAGTAATCATGAATTTGTTTGAATTTGAAAAACCAGCACCCAGCTTCTTTTTTCAGAGTCAATTCCTTCTCCCCATTCCCAAGAAGAAAAGGCATTCTTTCTTCATAAGAATGGAAAACAAGAAAACCAAGGGTGCCTGCGTGGCTCAGTTGGTTAAGCATCTGACTCTTGATTTTGGCTCAGGTCATGATCCCAGGGTCATGGGATCGAGCCCCATGTCAGGCTCTGAGCTGACATCATGGTGCCTGCTTGGGATTCCCTCTCCCTCTCTCCCTCTCTCTGTCCCTCCCCTGTTTGTGCTCTCTCTCTCTCTCTCACTCTCAAAATAAATAAATAAACATTAAAAAAGTTAAAAAAGAAAAGAAAACAAGAAGACCGATGGGCAGGTGGTGGGCAGTGGCTACCTCCTGAGCACCCCTGTAATTCAGTTTTGCGCCACGGTAAAATAAATGTTATAGGTCTTTCACAATTACAGTTTGTTGACATTTCAAATGCTGAGACCAGAAATGTCAAGCATCTACCTTCTCAGTCCATCAATAAACATGTTTTGTACACATGTAATCTGTATTCATTCACTCATTCAGCAGCTATTTCCTGAGCACTTACTGAGGGATTCTTGCCAGGCCTAAATGCAAATTCATGGCCCTATTGGGTCATGGTAACTCTCTTTCTTTCTTCTTACTGGAAATGGACTTAACATTAAAAAACGCAGGGGTGCCTGGGTGGCTCAGTAGGTTAAGCGTCTGACTTCGGCTCAGGTCATGATCTCAGTTTGTGAGTTCGACCCCCCACATAGGGCTCTCTGCTGTCAGCACAGAGCCTGCTTTGGATCCTCTGTCCCCCTCTCACTCTGCCCCTCTCCCACACTCTCTCTCTTAAAAATAAATAAACATTAAAAATAAATAAAAAATAAAATGCAAAAGTAGGTTAAGGTGAGTGAGGTGCATGGCGAATGATTACAAAGACATACCTCTGATGAACATTGCACATAAAGATGGTTTTTTATCGGAACATTCTAGCAATTCCTCTGGCATGGCTATACCATGATAATGCCACAAGGTCAGTCTCCCACATTTGGGGGGAGAAAAAAGATAACAATGTGGCCATTTTAGAAATTCTTCTGCCCTGAAGAGTAAAACTGTGCTCTATTAACAAAAATTCCAGAACATCGGGTGTGCTATTTTAACGGATGAACACTCAGGATAATTTGAATATAACATGCGTAGCTTATGGTCTGTAGAACTCAGTGGTTAACAGCTTGGGCTTTCAAGTCAGGAAAGCTCTACTATATTTAGTGGTTGTGTGTGTTAAATCACTTACCCCGTCTAAGACTCAGTTTCTTCATATGTAAGATGGAGATAATAAATACCCACTTCCAGCGCTTCCGTGAAGACTAGAAGACAGCACATCTTTTGACAGCTTAGCGCAACAGCCACCACATGGGGAAAGCTGAGCCGAGGGTATCCATCATTATTATTAACAGTGAATTGTGTTTTGTGAACTGGGTGACAAACAGGTGGAAGAAATTAAAAAGATGAAAATTGGTGATCCACTTGACAGATCTACTGATCACGGGCCCCAAAATCATAAGGCCCATCTGGAAAAGCTTCTGCAATACTGTGAAGCTGGAGTGAAAGAGGGGGCCACCTTGGTGTACGGGGGAAGACAAGTCCAAAGGCCAGGTAAGACCACCTCCACAAGAGGCATACTGGGATTGTGCTCCAACACCTTACTCTGCAAATTGATCGTTAGCAGGGGAAAAGGTAACATTTGTCTGTGTTGCCTGTGTGAACCGAATGTCTGGATACACTGAGTAGCTGATAAAGGAGACTTGTTTTCTTTTAACAGAAGAGTGCCTGCTAATTAACGTAGAAAAAAAATGGTAGAATAGGAAAATCACCACTTTGCACCCCTAATTGAATGAAATGATCGATTCAGCCAGTTATCATCAAAGGAGGGTAAAGTTATCAGGAGAGAGGTTGATGGGAGGAGCTGAGTATGTACAAGGTACCGAAGTTTCTCGCCCAGGATTGCTTGCCCATCTCAAGGAGAAATATACAATTTTGAGATGGAGAGGTCAAGCTGTCACCGGCTGGGAGCCTCTGGTCACTCTTAGCAACAGTGAAAGTGGAACATCCAGGGATGATGTGTCTCCTCCTATGGGATGCAACCGATACCACACAGCGTCACCTCTGCAGTGTTCTTCTGCCAAAGATGTTTAGCCTGAATCTAATTGGAATTTAGGTCAAACTTTCCATTTATGAGAAATAAAGGGGATCGAGGAACAATTAAAAAAATTTTTTTAACATTAATTTGCTTTTGAGAGACAGAGACAGAGCACAAGTGGGGGAGGGGCAGAGAGAGAGAGAGACAGAGAGAGACAGAGAGAGAGAGGGAGAAAGAATCCAAAGCAAATTCCAGGCTCTCCGCTGTCTAAGCAGCCCGATGCAGGGCTCCAACCTACAAACCATGAGATCATGACCGGAGCCGAAGTCGGCCGCTTAACTGACTGAGCCGCCCAGGCGCCTGGATCAAGGAACAAATTAAATATCATCCCAAGGAAATAAAGACAAATCTAAATGCAACATATTCTGCAGGACAACTGACTCTGTCTGTTCAATAAGTCAATGGCATGAAAAATAAGGGGTGAAAGGTTCTAGATTAAAAGACACTCAAGAGCTCCAACAAGTGAATGCAATGTGTAGAATTTACTTGAAGCCCGAATCAAACAAATCAACTGTAAGAAAGATACTTTTGAGAAAAAAAATGTGAAATATAAATCATGAAGAAGGAATTAGCACTAATTTTGTTAGATGTGATCATGTATTGTGGGGAAAAAAATCATTTTTTTTACAGATTTTTTACTGAAATAATTGGAGGTGAACGTTATAATCTCTGGAATTGGCTTTCAATTATTTCAACAAGGAAAAAAACAAATCAAAAAAGATAACAAAATAGGAGTAAATATTTATTTTATAATTCACTATACTACTTTATCTACTTTGAAATATGTTGGAAATTTTTGTTAATAAATAGATTAAAAAATAAGAACCTAGAAATGCTAATGCCAAGTAGGAAAATGAAAGTTGTCTTGGTTTTATTGGCCCAGAAGGGAAGAAAAAAAATTATAATGTAATTAAATGAGCAAACTATTAATTAAAAATTAATTAACCTATGACTGATGATCTTTTCTGTTTTTCAAATAGGCTTTTTTATGGAACCAACTGTGTTCACAGATGTGGAAGACCACATGTATCTTGCCAAAGAGGAATCATTTGGGCCTATTATGGTCATTTCTAAGTTCCAAAATGGGTATGTTTTTCAGGCACAATATAACAGGTTTTGACTAGATAAGTGTTTTTTCCTCAGCCATTGTGCTGATTTTACAGACCATAAAATCAGTGAACATGTAATTCTCAACTATATGACAATAATTGACTTAAATAACTAGGAGAGAAGGCTACCCAATGTAGGTTGTTATATATTCTTGCTTCTTAGCTTAAGTTAATGGCTGACAGTATGGAATTTTAGCTGACTAAATTTTAGTTTTTGTACATCAATACTTGCAACGTCTCTGGAACAAGATAAATAACTGAGAATACCAAAACTAGTTTTCACATTCCCATTCCCAGGGAAGGCAGCATGTGATTTTCCCAAGGAAAGAGTTCTGCCTTCAGAGGGGATGATGCACCTGAGAGCCTAACACTCAGCTTTTTATAGAAATGTCCACAATCACCATATAATCAACTATAAATGATACACTGGTTTGTGGCAGTACAGGAAGCTTTCCAAAGTGTTTAGCATATCAAAGAGGGTCACGCGGTAACTGAGCTCATACAAGAATATTTAATACAATAGACACTCATGGTATACTGTGCAAAATTCTTCAGAATTCTGGCTTGAATTTTCCTTCAATGAGAGAGTGGGAAAAAAATAGAACACCAAGTTCCAACGACTCCTTGTTCTTTTATTTATCTTATTTATATATTATTATTTTTTTTTTTTTGAGAGAGAGAGCAGGGGAGGGGCAGAGAGAGGAGGAAAGAGAGAATCTTAAGCAGGCTCCTCACTTAGCACAGAGCCTGATGCAGGGCTTAGCCCCACCACCCTGGGATCATGACCTGAGCCAAAATCAAGAGTCAGACGCTTAACCAACTGAGGCACCCAGCCGGCCCTCTTCATCTTTGATAGACATATTGTCAGATTTATTTGGGGACACTCAGCTATAGTGAGCAAACTTCTGACATGACACACTGAGCCAAGGATGCCCTATTAGCCTTCTTTTCCTCATAAATTCCTCCCATAGGATAGTCTTGGTGTTAAACATGCAGATTTTAGAAGCCAGGTTTGCAGGATAGAAACCAGATAGTTACAGTTTCTGTCCTTGAGATGCTTACCAGCTAACAGGGGGGAGACAGACAAGGACACGGGCAATTAACCACAAAGGGCCAAAGGCAGCCACAGTGGGTAGAGTCTGTAGCCTGCCTCTGCACCTGACTGCCTCTGTGGGCTTGGGCCAGTTACTTACTCACTCTGAGCCTTGGTTTCTTTGTGATGTTATTAATAGCATCTATCCTTTTGTGTCATTCTAAAGATTAAATAAGACACGTTTGCTATTGTGCTGTTGCCACTGGTATGCTTGTTATTATCCTAGAAGTAGGCCAAGGTGTCTTATGAAGCTGTGTCATCTTGATAGTCCCCAACAAATAATGGCATAAAGCCATCTTTCTGCCTTAGGCTAGTCAGTAAATATTTGGGTCCCTACCATGTGCAGTGCATCAAGAAGAATAAACGTTTTAGCAGAGCCCCAATTCACTCTAAGTTCACTTCCAAATTTCTTGCGCGAGTTTAAAATCGTGCGTAGCCAAGATTACCTTTGAAAATCTCTTCAGAAGCCACCACACTGAAACCTGTGCTGTGTCTTAAAAAACCCAGCACGATAAATTTTTCCTCCAGCCTGGGGACAGATCCTCTTTCTTTGCCTGAGCAAAAGGTGAAATACTTGGGTTGCACTTACTGGCCGTGCTGTAGAAAGTCCATGCCGTTTTAAACATTAGGATGACGCTCTTAAAGATGAGATACTCATACTATGACAGACGTTGGCACTGGATCCAACTGAGAGATGAGCAGGGTCACGGCTCCACTCTCTTGGGAGTGCACACACACACATGGAGTCAAAAGGCAGGGGAATCATGATTTAAGGAGTAATGTTGCTGCCCTTTTATGGAATTTTATTAATTGAACTCACTCTCATTTGATGATCTAACACTATAGTATAAAGAAGAATAAAACGTCGTTCCTGCCCTCAGGGGAGCATCCAGTGTAGCTGGGAGGTGAGCCAGAAATACAGAAAGAGTTAAATCAAAACACTGAGTTTGGAGGAATATGTGCTCCCTGATTATGGCTGACTTTTACTGAGCATGTACTGTGTTCCAGGCACCATTAGCTCATTTAATCCTCGAGACAACAAGAAAGGTCTTTTATTATTATCGCTGTGTTTTGCAATTAACAAAGGCATGTGGAAATGAAGTCATTTGCCCAAGGTCAAAAGCCCACTCACTGAGCCACTACGCACTACTACTGCCTCCACAGGGGCACTGGTGGGAGCTGGGAAGGCTTCAGGGCAAAACACAGAATGAGCCTTGAGCTGTATGCAAAATCTGGCGAGATGGAGGGAAATAGGGGGGGTGCTCTGAGAATATATCCAGAAGTAGGACTCGAGGGAGAGGAGAGGAAGTGGGAGGTCGTGAAGGAGAACCAAGAAGAAAATGGAAAAGATGACTTCAGATTAGATTTTAAAAGGTGTTGCATGATACATATATGAAAAATATAATGCTAGAGATCTAATATCTCGTTGGGAGTTTCTTTTGGCATAAGCCTGGCATATTTCATTTATAAAAATTCAAGCAAGTTGGCAGTAACGTTTTTCCATTCCTAGCATGCTGGGGGCAAAGAAGAGAACATAACATGAGAGTGTTTTGCTTTGCATTCAGTGATATGTTGTCTTCCTAAAAACATCTTGCAGGGACATCGATGGAGTGTTGCAGCGAGCAAATAACACAGAGTACGGTTTGGCCTCGGGGGTTTTTACAAGAGACATCAATAAGGCCATGTACGTGAGCGAGAAACTAGAAGCGGGAACTGTTTTTGTTAACACCTACAACAAGACGGATGTGGCCGCCCCTTTCGGTGGCGTGAAACAATCTGGCTTTGGGAAAGACTTGGGTATGCTCTGCTTTTCTACTGCATGTTCCCTTGGTTTGCCCTGTCGCACAGAAGTCTGCCTTATGTTTCGTGCAACACTTGGGTATTGCTTTGAGTGAAATTTCCTATATGGCAGCTGTCTCTGGGTTTATATGGGCACTAATTGTTTTTTAATGCTAAACATTTTTATTTATTTAACATACATTCAGAAAAGTACACAAACTGCACTTTAAGAGTGTTTTTAAAAGATTAGTGTTGAAAAGAAAATACCTTTTAGCTAAAACATGTTTGGCCTTTTCCCTGGCATTCAGCATGAACTTGGTTTAGCTTTCATGGGACGAAGTGGAGTCAAGAAAGAGAAATGGGTGGAGGGCAGTACTCAGCTAGCTCCAGGAATAAATCTTGTCTGTAAGCGGCTTGGCGGTCTTTCAGAATCAATACTGCAATACTGGCAGAGTTTTCTGGGAGTCTGGGAACTCACATTTAGAGTTGTAAAAAGTCCAAAAGATAATTTTTTGTGGGCGATGAGACTATCACATTTCAAGTAATAGCTTACTTTGAACACTACCTACATATGGACTGGATATTATGCTAACACTTTACCTGTAAAAGCCACAAGCGATCCTCACAATAGCCCTGGGAGGTAAGTGCTATTATTATCTTTATTCCATATTCTATATTCCCTATTTATTCTATAGATGTATTTTACATATTTCTAATATCTATATATTCTATATTCCCCATTTCTTCTATAAATGGGGAAACTGGGGATCAGAGAGGTTGGGTAACTTGCCCAAAGTTGTACCGCCAACCACCGCTGGAAAGAGAATTCCAAGCAGGCAGTCTGGCTATAGAGCCCATGTTCTTACTCCCCAGCCCAGTCTGGCATGTTGTTTCGAAAACTGAAATGTTCGTGGTTTACTGAAATTACAGTCCACTAATATAAATTTGGTTAATTTGGGGTATTTTTACATCTTCTCTTTCCTGGTCACTTTTGGTAATGTTTTTGCAGCAATAAAAGTGGCTCTCATTTTAAATTCCATTGAGTTGAAGGTAAAGAGTGTTTATTATAAAACAATAGAATTTGCCTAAATAGTTTCTTTCTCTCCCAGTTTTAAACTCCCTAAGCCCAGGGGTTCCCAGCCTTAGCTGTACATTGGATTAGAGTCACCTGGGAGATTTAAAAAATACAAAGATGCTGATTTAATTGGTCTGGGGTGGGACCTGGGGTCAGGGGTTTTAAAGGCTTCCCAAGGTAATTCTACAGTAAGGTTAAGAAACCTTGTTTTAGCTCAACTTCCCGGATCATATACTCATTAGTTGCACCTGTGGTATTCATGCCCTTCCACTGCCATAGAAATCGACAATTGTACCAGCTCAAAACAGAATAGAAACAGAGAGCAAACCTATTTATTTATTTATTGCCCGGATATACTCCTCTCTATATTATGTAAGCCAGGAAAACTGCATTGTCCTTATCTTTAAAATAAGATTACACCAAAGGGTCTCAAACTTCCTTTCTTCTGCTCAATTCTGCTTCGTTTAATATAATCCGAAGGACAGTATCTTGGCCACTTCTGTTCAGCCTAAATGGGCAAAGGATAGAGGTGAAGAGGTCGTCATCAGGCAGGGAAATAAGGGAGAAAGGTCTGTGGTGGAGACTGACCAAGCCAACACGGTTCCTCAGTGGACCTGATGGGTGGGCTAAGCCCTTACTCCTCAAGGTGTGGTCCGTGGACCACGAGCATCTGCACCATCAGGTGATGGTTAGGAATGCATAATCTCAGGGCCTCCACTGGACTTAATCAGAATCTCCCATTTCACAAGGTCTCCAGGTGACTCACATGAACTTTTACAGTTTGATAAGACTTGGCTTCGGCCACATTCTAGTTGATCAGTGATCAATAACACCTACACAGGGGTCCAAAAGTCTGGTGACATCACATCCACTTATGAACAACGCTCCAGGAACTTCTTTTCTTTTCCCTAGGTGAGGAAGCTCTAAACGAATACCTCAAAACCAAGACAGTGACGTTGGAATACTAGAGAGCACTGTCGTGGGGAGCCCTCTGCAGACAGCCCCACTCTTCAACTCTGGACACACTTAGGAAGCCTGGATGTGCTGAGGGAAGGGGTATCAACCGCGAGTTCAAAAATACACACATGGACCATCAAGAGGGTCAGGCCCCATGTCTAAGCATTTACACCTGTGCCTGAGAGTTTTCTACTACACCTTTTATAGTTTCAAACGATTTGTAGTTGTTGGGATTTGACTATATTGTATATCACACGTATTTCTAAACCGCCAAGCTGTTTTTTCTCCCCAGGACTAATCTAGCCATTGTTCATCTTGAAAAATGTCAGTATCAGCCAGTTGTAATACATGAGGTGCATTTTTGGGGAAACGTTGCATAATGTGTGCAGATTTTAACCTCCGAACTATACCTATGGGGCTATTAAAAAGATTTCCTATAATTTTGCTCTCAAGGAACAGTATATCCTGTAAGGAATGTGAAATGAATTTTCTTTTTTTTTTTTTCATATTTGGAAATAAGATACATCTTTGTGCCTTTTGATGTTCTATGTTTCAACCCACTGTGATGGGTACCCAACCCACAAACAGTTCTTGAGTACTTCTAGGTATGGGGTACTATGTAAGGTTCTGAGGAGTAGACAAGATTTACTGACCTTATCTCTGGCCCCAAATAGCTTCAATCCTAATAAATAGCTTTTAAAAAGTGAATTTTACAGCATGATATAGAATATCAGTAGCCTTTGGAGGCTGAGCTTGGCCCATATCATACCATCCTGCCATGTGACTTTAGGAAACTTACACAACTTCTCTGAGCCTCAGTTTCCTTATCTGTCAAATGGGGATAGATAGTAATGCTAGTAATGCCTTCCTCAGGAGCCTTATTTTGAGGAGTCAACGCAATAAGTACCTTGCACTGTGCTTTGTTCAGTACAAGAGAAGTTCACTTTGTTTCCCCCATCACTATTTTAAAAATACATTGAGATAAACTAACCAGATGAGTTAATTTTCCTACCAACCCTTTCAGGAGTCACTGATTCCTGTCCTCCGCTGTTCTGACCCAGTGCTTGATGCAGCAGCCCCGGAAAACACCATATAATGAAAATTGGCAGTGGTCCAAGGGAAATGAGTGCCTTTCTTTCTGCAACTCATTCGTTCTTCCTAGGACATCTCGTTTTCCATTTTTCTACCTACCGGATCTGCTGTGTGATCTCGGGCAAGTTAGTAACCTAATATCTCAGAGCCTTGGCATCTATAAAATGGGGATAAAGTCTCTGTCTCATTAGGTGCTGGAAGGAGTCAACAGAATGATATGCAGAACACACCTGACAAGGTGCTTGGACCATAGTCCGTGCCTGAGAAATGGGAAGTATTATAATCCATGCAGGACTTACTAAATTACCTGTTGTCAGACAAAAATATTAGGTGAGCAAATTATCACCATCCACATGTGACTGGAAGGTGTGTTCCTGGATCACAGTGTCACTGGAAGATGGTCGGAGAAATTAACTTCTATTACTCCTCCTTTTATAAAATTTCAATAAACATTCCTATCTCTGGCTTTGAAGGAGCCCTTAGGTAATACTTGCTACTTTGGAGAGTCAGCAGCTTAACCTAAAGGGAATGGAGGGAATCAATCAACAAACCAAATCAGAGGCAGAAAACATCCAAAGGGAAGAATACCAGGAGTGATTCTGGCATGATCAATAGAGCATATTTTGCCTATAAGCATTTTTTATTATACAATAGCTCATTTACCATGAGAGCTTGGCACAGCTGGGATTCTAAATTGGAATGAATATTCTAAGTCTAAATTGACAGTTCATATTTGAATAAAAGGACGAAAGCCTTATTAGAAAGAAACTACTTTTTAAAAAATTATTATTTAAATTCAAGTTAGTTTGCATACAGTGTAGTCTTAGTTTCAGGACTACTCCCAGTGACTCATCTCTTACATATGACACCCAGCGCTCATTCCCAAAAGTGCTCTCCTTAATGCCCATCACCCATTTAGCCCATCCCCCCACCATCACCCCCTCCAGCAACCCTCAGTTTGTTTTCTGTATTTAAGAGGCTCTCATGATTTGCCTCCCTCTTTTTCTTATTTTTCCATCCTTTCCCATATGTTCATCTGTTGTATTTCTTAAATTCCACATGAGTGAAATCATATGATATTTGTCTTTCTCTGACTGACTTATTTCACTTAAAATAATACCCTTTTAGAAAGGAACCACTTTAAAAAAATTTTTTTAATGTTTCTTTTTAAGAGAGAGAGTGCGTGCGAGCGAGTGAGGGAGGAGCAGAGAGAGAGAGGGAGATGGATACAGAATCTGAAGAAGGCTCCAGGCTCCTAGCTATCAGCACAGAGCCCAACGTGGGGCTGGCTCGAACCCACAAACTGTGAGACCATAATCTGAGCCGAAGTTGGACGCTTAACCCACTGAGCCACCCAGGCGCCCCAGAAAGGAACCACTTTTAAAAAATGCAGTGTTTTAACTGATTTCATGTGAACTAAAATATCGCTTTATCAAATATTTTAATAACAGATAAAATGGCAAGCAAAACCCTGTCCTTTCTTCTAGACTGACTTTTCCTCCTATTAATCTCGGTAGCAGTGTTTTTAATCTTCTTTGGACCACACGCCTCTTTGAGAATATGATAAAAGCTGTGGAGCCCCTCTGTCCTGCTTCCACCACCCAAATTCCCACGCACACCCCTCACTCTGCAAACACCTTAAAGGGATTCGCAGATCTACAGCCCGGGCTTGGAGATTCACAACGCCGTCTGCCACAGCGCGTTCTAAAGTTCCTACTGGCTTGAGTTTTTATATCTGACTGCTGATCAGAATCAAAGCCTTCATGGAGTTCCAGTGAATTTGAACTAGAACAGAATGACCCACAGCCTCCCAGGTGATTTAATTAGCACAGGGAATAATTAGATTATCACTCTCTGGACCTCTGGCTGGCTCAGTAGGTGGAGCGTGCGGCTCTTGATCTCAGGGTCTCGTGAGTTCGAGCCCCATGTTGGGCATAGAGATTACTTAAAAAAAAAAAAACTTTTTTAAAGAAGATTATCACTATTCTTTCAGATCATGGATTATGTTGCTACAGGATAAAGCTGTGATCTGACTGTCACCTGCATTGGGGGGTGTGGACACTCTAGGCGGGTTGTACTCTAGGCCCTTCTAATTGTCTTCCACATGCCTTAGCTAACGCAGTCCCCTTTTGCCCCCCAGCTCGGTATAAGGGTCTTTCCTCTCCCATATGAGGAATATAGTGCTTACCCTTGGTGCTGAAATTATCTGCCTTCCTAACTAGGTATGAGCACCCCTTCCCCACCCCCAGGATTAGCCTTTTTTTTTTTTTTTTTTTTGGTCAATGGTAACTGCAGCTATCATTTATTGAGGGTCTCCTGTGCGCCACACACTATGCTAAGCACATTGCAAATGCTGTCTTATTTAATCTTCACGTCTGAGAACAATGACTAAGTGGAGGTGCTCTTCTACTAGCCCCACCACCACGGAGACGTCCTCATCGCGGACCCTGGTTACTGCCCAGGTCCCTCAGCTAGTCTTCCTGATTCCTCCTTGTGTAATTCTGCTCAAACTCTAAGTCAGATGCTGTTACTCCTCTGCTCCAACCTTCCAATTCGATTAGAATCAAGTCCAGTGTACTCGGTGGGGCCTACAAAGTCCTATCAATCTTGCTCCTTGCTACCTCTGACTTCATCTCCTGTTCTGTCTAGTCGGCCCAGCTGCCTTGATGTTCCTCAGATGGACCAAACTCTTAACCTCAGGGCCCTTGCACTTACCATTCCTCTTCCCAGTGGTGTGCTGGTACATATTTACCAAATGGTTCTCTGGGGGAAATAAATTCTTGGAGCATTTGCTAACTTCTGTGTATAAATGCTCTCATCAATGCAGATTCCAAGCTGCAGAGATGCGTGCACTCAGAACAAGTGGAAACCAGCGCCAGCACACCACTGCCTTTTCCTGCAGCTCTCTTTGCCTACATACAAGCTCCTGGCTGACTGCCTCCCTTCATGTCTCACCTCCAGTCCCATCTCACTAGAGACGGATCTCCTAGCACATATGTCCCCACATTCATACCTCATCTGCCTGTCATTATTTATTCTTCACATCCTGCCTTATTTTCACAGCACCTATCACAGCCTGGCATGTATTCATCATCAATCTCTTCCCCTTAGAATGTAACCTTCACGAACAGGTGCTTCTTTTGTTCAATGCTGCGTCTACAATGCCTAATACGTAGAAGGAGCTCAATAAATATTTGCTTTCAAGTGAAAGAGGTCAAGTAACCTGCCCAAATCTCACGGCTATTCACTGATAGAACAGGTATTCTAAGCAATGAAGCTGGTGATCTTAACCAAGCCGGATGGCACATAATGCCAATGCCTACATCAGGGCCTGCGTAGTGAACAGCAGCACACACCAAACATCGGGCACTGACTGCAGGAGCTGTCGTGGAAGTGGCTAGAGACAGGCTGTGAGACCAAACTGGATCAGCCATACCTGCCCTCCCGGGAAGCGAGAGCTGTCGCGGGCAACCTGGAGATCATCACATACGAGACATGGTGGATGGGGGTGATTATCATTGCTGTTAACACAAATAACACCCACGTGGATTTTTTAAATGATTACATAATACCTAATTATGTACAAATACATCACACGGGAAGGGAAGATTCAACCATAAAATTTCTACACAGAAATAACCACAGATATTAGAGACTGTGCCAGACTTTTTCTATGAAAATATTTTTTACTGTACGTTGTAACTTTTTTTTTCTTTCAATTAACAATATACAGGCATCTTTCTGGGTCAATAAACATGCTTCTTCCCATGTTTAGTGGCTTTAATTCACTTGTTCTCCTTTGGTGGACATTCAGACATACGTTGGACATAGTTGGTTTTTGCTATTTTAAACTTCGCAATAAATCTTCTACAGAAATTTATGAACAAATCTGTTGATTAGGGTAAGTTCCTAACAAATTCTTGCCACCACTGTGCATTATTCCTCCAGCATCATAATACTTCACATTTCCTGGGCACTGTTGTAAACACATGCTGTGTATCAACACATTCATTTCTTACCAGAACCCCATCAGGGGATAGTTACCCACATTTTGCAGATGGGGAAAGTGAGGTAAGTGGCCGGGCTGAGGTCTGGTCCAGGTAGCTTTGGAGTCTGTGCTTGTGACAGAGTGACTACGGGCCCCACGGTGGCCAGGTGTGACAGGCTGGTGTGACTCGCTCCACCAGTGGCCTACTATGAGGCCTTGGGAAAGGCAGCTCGGGGCCACTTTCCTCATCTGTGAAGTGGATATAAGCAGAATGAGCTCCTAAGGTGGTGGCCTTTTTTTTTTTTTTTTTTTTAACAATTAGGAAATTGTGTCACAAAACAAAGTCTAGGGATAGTTCCATCTACAGTTATTTAATGCAGTGACTCAGTGACGTCCTTTGTTTCACTTTGCAAAGCTTGATGTGCAGGCTCAAGAGTTTGTGGCCACCAGACAGGACTCCCAGGAATCATATCCAGTCATAAAATATCCAGTCCTCTCTCACCTCTTTATGTGCCTCCTTTCTTGGAATGAGAAATACTTTCCTTTCCAAAAGTCTACTAACAAAAGACTTCGCTCATTGGGCAAGTTCGTGTCACGTGCTCATTCCCAAACCAATCAGGGGCAAGGGTTTCCCATACCCAGCGGTGGGGAGCCAACCACAAAAATTCCAGCATTAAACTTTTTGGAAAAGTCTACCAATCATGCTTACCCTGTTTTGTTTCTTCTGGATTGAGAACCACGGACACTTAGGATGAATTACTTTACTGACATAAAGAGAAAAAGAGTAGTTTAATGAACATTTACTGTACATTCAACCAAGTGAAAGGCCCTGTGCTAGGCACTGAGGGACATACACGTCACCTTCTCTTGTCTTTCCCTGCTAGAGTCGTGGATACAGCAACAATAATATGAGCTACTTTGTAAGGCAGGTATTTCATAAGCACCATATTTCATGCACGATTAAAATATTATGAATGGATGGGAGATTCATTCAGAATGAAAATTTTGCTTCAAAGGCCACACACCTGATTTTCACATTTATAGCTGTCACAGAGCCACAGAAGGATGGCATTCCAGGAAGCTTGGGGAAACCACCGCATCAATCTTAGCAGGAATAGAACCGCTGCCCAAAAGCCTGCAGCATCTCACGCCCAAGCATCGGGCAGAGACAGGTTGGACCAACCGAAGCACAACAGTGATTTACTTTCCAATAGACTGAAGGGCAAACTTCTTTTTAAACAACAAACAAAATGGCTTTTTAATTAAGGTATAACATGCATACAGCGAAGTGCACGAATGGTAAATGTGCAACTCAATTAGGTATTTATAGATACTTGAGTGGTGGTGACTTGAGTATGAAACACACTATTGGGCGACACAGAAAGGGCTCAGAAAGAAGTATCACCTCTTATTGTCCCATCTGCCAATTTGGTAAGTGAAGAATACAATCTTGGTTTCTCTGTTTTTTGGGGTTTTTTAATATGTAGACTAAAACTTTTTTCTCTGTGAATTCTTTATGTACTTTGGCCTTTTTGTTATTAAGATATTAGTCCTTTTTCTAATTTGTAAGAGCCCCTTATAGCTTGACACTCATTCTTTCTTATACTGCAAACATTTTTCCTGATTTGTCCTTTGCCTTTAAAATTTCTTTACTACCCCCTGGTTTTTAATATTTATGGGGATGAGTTTTCTGCTCTTTTCCTTTGTGATTTCAGACTTTCACGTTCTGCTTAAGAAAAAACAAAACAAAAACAAAAAGCTTTGGAATCCTTCCTGAAAAAAGAAAAAAATTTTCACTATTAAATATTCACCCATATTTTAGTATGGAGCCCTTATCATTTTATTTCTATTTAAATCTTTAATCCACATATAATTTATCTTAGCACACAGTAAGAGGCTAAGATCTAACCTTTTTTGAAATAGGTTCTGACATTGTACACTAAATAATTCATCCATTTTACACTCACTTAAAATGACATCTTTATCATAAATTAAATTTTCATGCTTGTCTTTTTTCTACTCTGGCATGAGAATGTCCAGAAGACTTGAGTTTAGTTGACTCCCTCACTGTATAGGGAGGCTTGCTGTAATACACGAGATAGCCATAGCAGGAGGGAAATAGTCACATTCTACGCACTGCCTTGTATTTCTAGACTGACTGGTCTCTCACTGATCACTCAGCATATTTCTACTGTGAAGCTGAATTTCCTGTGAGGTTACACCTTCATATCCCCCTGCCTGGAGCAGCCTACCATGGCTTAAAATTTCTTATATGCCCTCATATATCCATTAATTTGTTTGATAACATTCGGTGTCTGTTCTGTACCATGCGCCATGCTAAGTAGTAAACCAGACAAATGCAACTCTTTCCACGATGTAGTATAATATAGCAGCTGGTAAGAGACGATCTTTGAATATTTACACCAATAATCCGTCACTGTCGTGTTTGGTGCTACAAAATATAGCACAATAACCTTTCTAGCTGAGGAGTCTCATTTCCAGATCTGTTCGTTTCTTCATACATTTCGTGAGGCACAGTCCAGAAGAGCTGGTTCCAATTGCCAATGGGAAATACCAGAAAGAACCTTAAGAATTATCTTCAGAGTATTTACAAGATGATGATGTGAGGAGTAGCAACAAATAGTTAAAAGAGAGACCTAAACCTTGAGGGCACAACTTCCATCAGCTCAACCCACTTGGAGATAGTCCTTTAAATTCTCAGGCCTATATCCTGAGCAAAGCCATTCCCACGAGATCTGAAACAAATCTAGTAAGATCAAGGATGAAGCAGAAAGGCGACGCCAGCATAGGGTCATTTTGACTCAAAGGGAAAACCAGTTGTGTATATAGCTCTTTGTGCCTCATACCCTGTTTTTTCTGTGATGTCCCTATTTTCTCCATTTGACAGAATTTAAACTGTGGGCAACTGTGTAGAATAGCTTTAATAGCTCAAACAAAAAAAAATCTGCCTTATGGAAAAAAAGGAAAAAACAAAACAAACAAAACAAAAACACCATGAATTTTTCCAAGCAGTAAATTCTACCTGCACCGAGTGGCTGCAGAGTCACCAACAACGATGAAACAACAGAGCACCAGATTTCCAGCTCAAACTGGAAAGGACTTTTGTGTTGTTGTTGTTGTTGTTGTTGTTGTTTTTAAATGAAAGTAGATATGCCTGAGGGCAGGTGAATATAAATAATTCTTTTATCAAAAATGTCTTTCTCTTCAAAAAAAACTGTGCCCCATTGAGCCCCCTGCGATGGTAACAAACAAATTTGACTTTATAATATCCTGAAAAAACCCAGATTGTGTTATTCAAGAGAATACATTTAAAACAAAAACAAAGGATTTGTATTCTTACACTAGAATAAGTTTGATATTTCTGAAGTCTATGCTGAAGAAAGAAGATGCCAGCAAATTGACTTGTCACCATACATAAAGCTTTCTAAAGGGAATCTCTTTAGCATGAGATCAAATACAGTCTGCTCTCAAAAGATTCCCCAGATGCTACTATTTCAGCTCTTGAAAAGGCAGCTTCTGTTTCTCTGAGAAACAAAAACCATCTCATATTACATCAAAGCACCACAGATACCTGAAATGCAGAATAACCAGCAAGCCACATTCTTTTTCCACAGAATTAGCAGGCATAGATCACCTGTTCTGAGATCATTTATTTTACTCTTTCTTTTTTTTACTGGCTGGACTGTCCAAAACCTCGATCTTGCCTTTTCCATCTTCTGAGTGAGGAAGCTTAATGTTGTCTATGGTGACTTGGGAAGAGGTGCCGTCATCTTCCTCCTCAGATCCAGAGCTGTCCTCTGAGCTGTCCTCCAAACTCTCTTCTGAACTGTCCTCTTCTTTTGCATCGGAGTGATTCATCTCAAACAAGGCCACATCCTGCCAAAAGCACCATGTGAGAAATTTATTCCAGGACAGTTGCCTAAAAAGTTGTGATAACAACCCTGGGAAGAACCAACATTTAGCACAAATACTGAAGCAGAGGGGACAAGAAATGTTTTTAATACAATATGGCACTTTTTTCTTTCAGCTGCCATAGTCCGCCAATAATGATTTACATTTAGTACAAGTCTTAAAAAGCCCCCCCCACAACCCGATTCTGTATATCCTGAACACATTCAACAATATGCGTTCAACAGATATGAATAGAGGCACCCGGGTGGCTCAGTTGGTTAAGTGCCTGACTCTTGATTTTGGCTCAGGTCATGATCTCAACGTCGTAGGATCCAGCCCTGTCTCGGGCTCTGCACTGGGCATGGAGCCTACTTAAGATTCTCTCTCTCCTTCTGACCCTCCCCAGCTCATGCACGTGCGTGCTCTCTAAAAAACAAAAAACGCCAATAAAACAAAAAACCCCAAATATTAACAAATCCTAACATGAGCCAGGCACCACACTAGGGTCTAGAGACTCTACAAGAGCAGCAACAAAATCCTTGCAACTTATGTTTGTGCAACTTAGGTTTTTGAGCAGGGATTGGCAAATTACAGCCTGGAGGCCAAACCGAGCGCACTACCTTTTTTTGTTTAACTCATGGGCTAAGAATTTTTTTTTTTTAATTTTTCAGTGGTATGAAAAAAATCAAAAGAATATTTCATAAACCATAAAAATTATGGGATATTCAGATTTGTGTCCGTAAGTAACATTGATAAAATGTGCCTATTCATGACATATCATCTACAGCTGCTTTCGTGTGAAAACGGAAGAAATGAGCAGTCACAACAGAGACAGTACGGTCCACAAAACAGAAGTATTTATCAGCGGGCCCCTTCCACGAAGTATTTGCTGACCTCTGTTCTAGCTGGGAAAGAAAGACAATGAACACCTACGTATAAAGCACAGTGTGGGGCAGTGGAAATGGAGAAAAGTAAAGCAGGACAGGATTAGCTGCTAATGGGCCATCGGGGAAAGCCTTGTGTTGAGGTGACAACTGAGGAGAGACAAGAGGGAGGTGAGCTGCAGAAATGTGGGGAAGAGCCTTCTCGCAGAGGGAACAGGCCTGGAGCAAGGAGACTGAGTGGGAGCACAGCAAAGGGGGGGCCTGGCAGGAGGGAAGTCAGGTGGAGAGCTGGAGGCAGATCGCACGGGCCCTGGAAGGACTCTGAATTCATCCGAGACGTGATGGGAAAGTGGGCCTGGGCCATACACGGTGTGAAGAACAGATTCTAGGAAAGAAGGGCAGAAGCAGGGGGGCCTGTTGAGAAGTCACTGCAATAGTCCAGGGGGTAGACCACGATTCCATGGACGGAGGGTGGCAGCCGTGGACGTCACGCAGAGTGGCTGGCTCTGGGAATATTCTGGAGGTAGCGCTGACCAGAGCTGCTGCTGAATTATCTCAACAACGGTGTGGGCTCTGTCCAGACACAAGTGTTATAAAGGGAACTCCCGGGGCAGAAATAAGATGTGAGTCTAAGTTGAGAGGATTTTCCACGTGGCTTAGGTAACCAGTATTGTGTTAAACACACCATTTATTTTTGCATTTTCAATCAATCAGGCTATGATTACTTCTTTTAGATCTTGGATGGAAAAAAAATTCACTTAGGACGCTGAGTAAATTAAGATAACAAATGTAATATTTGACCTTAAAAGCCCTATGATTCTCTATTACTAAATTTCTAAGCTCCACCCAGGGAAGCTTACTGGTCTGTAAGATCCGTAATCATAAAATGACCGAGTTCCCACGCAGTGCTGGAAACATGAGCTGACTTTGCAAGAAGAACAATAACACTTGGAGTTAAAATGGAAAAGTCCTCTCTCTTGTAGATGACGAGGCATACCGGTAAATTTTACTTGATGAAATGAAGACAAAGCATAGCTACCATTTGTATCACTTTTCCAAGACTCCCATCAATATCTTCAATATTGAAGTGCCCAGGTGGTGCGGCAGCCATTTCTTTTCTTAGCTTTTCATTCGCCTGAGCCATCTGTGGGAGAAAGGTCTGCACTTGGTCCAATACTAAGGAGAGAAAATAGAGTGTATCAATATTTATGTTAGTCTTTGGCCAAACTTCCAATTTTAAAATCCAGCATTTCCTATAAAACACTTCCGATTTCAAAAGTAATCAGGGACACCTGGGTGGCTCAGTTGCTTAAGCTTCCGACTTCGGCTCAGGTCATGATCTCGAGGTCTGTGGGTTCGAGCCCTGCATCGGGCTCTGTGATGACAGCTTGGAGCCTGGAGCCTGCATCGGATTCTGTGTCCCCTCTTTCTGCCCCTCCCCTACTCATGCTCTGTCTCAGTGTCTCTCAAAAATAAATAAAATGTTAAAAAAAAATTTTTAAAGCAATCCTAGTGACAATAGTTCAAATTAAAAAAAAAAAACCTCAAATTTCTCCATTTGAAAAACCTCCATCCTTTTTCTGAATCCTTAAAGCAGTAGTACTACACAAGTTAGCGAATATTTCTCAACGTTTATTTGTGTTTTCATATATCCCCAGAAGTGCACATTTCTAGAATGCTGGCATTCAACCAATAGTAACTGAATAAGGAGAAAGTATGACTTAATAGTTAAATGCGCCACGCTCTGAGGCTTTGCGGTCAGAATGACGAGGTTATTCACAGAATCCGAGTTCCACCTCCTACCTGAATTACCTTGGGCATGTTAGCTAAGTAGTAGTTGTTCCTACCTACCTATATGTTCCCCTTTTTTCTCATAACATAACCCTGACCTTCCTTTTAAGCTCTATCATTCCTTGTCACTCTTGTGCCTTACTCTATACATGCCTAGATGTTCCACAACATTGGTCACCATGCTTTGGTTCAATACCATATACAGTGACACTGAGACCTAGCCAGGCCAGTAAGAGATCACTCTGGGACTTCAGCTTAAACTGTGGAGAAAGAGATCCCTTCTTTCTAAGTGGATAAATGACTGGTTGAGCTGCTGATAAACTGGGCAACTTGCCACATGGTGAGGAAGGGCTTGTTCTAGATTTAGCCAACACCTAGGAAAGCAGAGCTAAGAGTCAGGGCAGCAGACCCTGGATACCAGCGAGCACCTGGGTGCAGAGGTACCTGAAATCACTGCTCCCTGACCCCACAATCAAACTGGCCAACATAACTATTTTTTGGCTTAAGGCAATGGAGTTGGAGTTTAGCCATTTGCAACCACAGGTGTCCTAAATAAATTTAATTTAACCATTCAAAACCTCAATTTAGGGGCGCCTGGCTCAATTGGTTAAGCGTTCAACCCTTGATTTCAGTTCACATCATGATCTCACAGTTCATGGGATGGAGCCCCGAGTCAGCCTCTGTTTTGAGACTACAGAGCCTGCTTAGGATTCCCTGTCCCTCTCTCTTTGCCCCTTCCCCATGCGTGCACGCACACATTCTCTCTCTCTCTCAAAATAAATAAATGAAACCTTAATTTACTCATCTGTAAAACAGGGGTAATAACTCTACTGTGCTAAGTATAGGGGAGTCAATAAACAAGGTATGTCTAACAGCATTAGCTCTCAAAAGAAGCCCAGCACGTAACTGTGCACGTGAGTTCTCAAAACTTGTGAAGTCACTGATACAGCTACACAATACACGACTGAAATGTCCAGAGAACAGAAGATGAAAAGAAAGAAGGTGGTAAAGGTCAAGAAACGGCCTTTAACTGTAAAATAGGGCTGCCAGAAGATAAAATGAGATCATATACATACAAAGCCCCACACAACTGTAATCACAACAAGAAATGAAAAACATAAAAAAGACTCAAATGGAACCCCACAGGCGGAATACACGGTGAGCACCTCCTTTAGACACCGAAGCCCCTGAGCAGTCCCAGGGTGACGACAAATAGCTCGGGCTGGACTGGGGTTCACTGTGGACCTCTACGGCTTACATGGGCAAAATTTAACATCACAGAGGGTTTTAGAGAGAGAGAAAGGGGTAAGAGGAAGACAGGGAAAGATACTTACAGGGACTCCTCTCTATCCGAACCGTTTGAAGAGTGGAAGTTTTTCTGCGATCAGGCTTGGGGTTGATGAGTAGCCTGTCCCATATACCTGAAAGCACACCAACACGTACTTTACTAGAGCATACGGCAACAGCAGCCCATCAGCAAACGTGCCACCACCACTCTCAAGTCTTGAACATTCCACATTCCCCAAGACATTCCTAGAAAGAGAGGCCCTCCGAGTTCCACTGCAACATTTTACTTCTTTACAGACACCCAGCTCCCCTTCCTTAGGCCTGTCTCATACATCTGCATGTGGCACCGATGCTAAGCATTAAGTGCAAACTAACCTGCACTTGTGTGGATCAGAAATCCATCAGTGACAAATGAGTTTCTGCAATGAAGGGACAGAGGAAGCAGTACAGACACAATAATAGTTAAGCGGAGCCAGAAGTGGTTATATCAGGCAAATTATTTGACCTCTTGGGCCATTCCTTTATTTATAAAGCACACCTGCCTTGTTAGTGGACCTTCATTAAAGATGTCCAACCTAGGGGCTCCTGGGTGGTGCAATCGGTTACGCATCTGACTTCGGCTCAGGTCATGATCTCACGGTTCGTGAGTTCAAGCCCTGTGTCAGGCTCTGTCCTGACTACTCAGAGCCTGGAGCCTGCTCCAGATTCCGTGTCTCCCTCGCTCTCTGCCCCTCCCCCACTCAGGCTCTGTGTCTCTCTCTCTCTCTCTCAAAAATAAACATTAAAAAAAAAAAAAGATATCCAACCTAGACAAAGCCCTTTGAAAACTTTTTGTTGTCCCCCCCCCATACCCCCGTACACCTCTTCGGGCCCCCTCACTACTACTCCCCAAATCAACCAACTCTTCAGCCCATCAGAGCTCAGAGGACAGGGCCTGAGTTTTTCAAAACTCCAGGCTTTGATCACTGTTTCCAACAAGTGGAAAACCTCTTCATTCAAATACAAAATTCCTGTTCACCTCCAAAGCAGAGTTCAACAAATATTCTTTGATTACTACTTTAGGTCTAACAATTGGATTAGCATAAAGAATCCCATCAGCCTGGAGCTAGACTGATTGTATTCCATACACCGGGACTCAGTATCTCACTTATAAAAGAGATAACGGAACCTTCTGCACAGGGTTTCTGTGAGGATGTAATGAGCTAATTAATTCCTGGGTCACAGTAAGCACTACATAAGCTTTGGCTCTTATCATAACTCTTTGGGATGCTCTGGGTTCTCACTGAACGTCTTCCAGCTGAGAATTAGCCCAAGCCCTTAGACCCATTCTCCTTATTTAAAAAAAAAAAAAAAAAATCAATAGGTACTACTACCTCCATTTTCCAAATGTGAAAACTGGGGCGTCAGAATGTAAACAACTCTCCTATAAGTTCCATAGCTAATCACTCGTGGAGCTGGGATTCGAATTCATGCTTTTTAACTCCACTACGGTGTCTGAAATCCTATGCGGCTTTCCCGGACCCAAGTGTCCCTCCACAAGAGAGAGGGAAGGCACTAAGGGGTGGTTCTGTAAACATAGAGGGGTGGGAGTGGAGGGTTAATCCACATAGTCACCTGCTCCCTCCACCGGCCAGCTGCGGGGACCCGGGCAGCCGACCTAAGGCCCTCCTCAAGCCCACCCCACCCCCGCTTAGGGGAGGCGTCCTGCTGCGCCGCTCCGCAGAGTGGGCGCCTACTACCCTGCAGAATCTAAGAACCTCCCTGGGCCCGCGGCCGCGTGGCCGCCCCGAGGCCTCCGGACCCCAGCCGCGCCGTGGCGGTCAAGCTGAAGCGCTGTAGCCACCCCCGGGCGTCCCTTCGGGGGGTGCCGGACCCCGACAGGGAGCCGCCAGCCGGTCCCCCGGCTCACACGCCCCCCCCGCCGCACGTGAGCACTGCAGGCCGAGGCCACCCGCCCGTCACCTCCGCGGCCGCCGCTTCCTGCCGTCAGCAGCTCCTTAGACACCGAGATTCCCGAGCAGTCCCGGGGGGAAGAAGGAGAAGCGCCGGGCTGGAACTCGCCGCGAACCTCCATGCCCCTCAGTAGGTTTGAGAGCCAGCCCACCCAGGCCCGGATGCAGGAAAGAAGCTCGGGCAGGAGGCGGGGCCAAAGCCGCGATTGGACGAAACTCGGAGGTGGGCGGGGCTAGGCCAGCCCCCGACCAGGGCGACACCTGGCGGATCCTCGAGGACATTCCTGTGGTGGGGAAAAAAAGGTTAGGCCTGCCGAGGCCCCAACCCTGGATGAAAGAGCTGGCAAAACTTGATTTTAGTCAAACAATCCAGACAACAGCGCACCATGGGGCTGTCCTCCTCGTTCTTTTATTTATTTTTTTATGTTTAGCTTGTGGTTTAAAAAAAAAATACGCAACATAAAATTTATCATCTTAATAATTTTTAAGTGTACAGCTCAGAAGTGTTACCTGTATTTACATGGTTATGTACAAGATCTCTCAAATTTTTTATCTTGCAAAGCTGAAACTGTGTCCATTGAGGAACTCCCCCTTATTGTTATCATAATAACAACATTATATTACAACCAAGTTCTAAAACAGCACATAAAAATTATGGGAGAAATGACAGCAGGCACTGAAAACACTGATTGATGTATTTTAAAAGCTGATTTCACTCTCTTTCTATTTAAAATCTACTCTGTCTGGAGATCCTTCAGGGAAGGACAGCACCTTTTTTTTCTTTATATTGCCAGTGCCTCACTTGGAGTCAGGCACATAGTAAATGATTAATCCATGTTTAACGAATGAATGGAGAGAAGCTGAACAAATGAATAATTGTATAAATTGTTTCACTGATTGATGGATCACCCCTGTAAAACTGGATTCTAGCCCTTTAGAAATGTCTTCAGATCTCTGTTGTGAATTGTTGACTGAGCTCAGAAGGAGCCCATAGGTACAATGCTGTACAAAACTAATGAAGCTATTTGTAACAATAACTTTGAAGTGAAGACATTCATATCTAGCCAAGATAAAGTAGAAGATGCACTGGCAGAATTTAGTCTCCTTCCTGGAAATAATGTTGTTTGCCAGAAAAGCAGTTTTATAAAATATGACAATAAATGTAAAACATAGTTTTTCTCACCTTTAATATCTCTAAAAGATAATTGTTTAGATTTTTAAAAAATATTATAGGGTTTATAACAAATGTAGAAGTAAAATACATATGACAAGAACAGCACAGAACGCGGAGGTAGTAAATCTGTTGTAAGGATCTTATATTTCAGGGGCACCTACTAGCTCAGTCGGTAGAACACGTGACGATTGTGGAGTCATGAGTTTAAGTGACACCTGGGGGTTAGAGTTTACTTAAAAAATATGTAAATAAATATATAATATAAAAAGGATCTTATATTTTATGTGAAGTACTTTAACAGGATTTAAAGATAGTGATAAGTTAAAGATTTATATTGTAAATACTAGAGCAACTCCTAACAAAAAAGTAAAAAGTGGAATAGCTAATCAGCCAATAGTAGAGATAAAAACTGAGCTGTATGATATAATCAATTAGTCCGAAAGAAAACAGGATAAAAGAAAAGAGGAGCAAAGAACAGATGGGACAAATAGAAAACCAATAAGAAGGTGGTAGACTTAAATTATACCCATTTCAGTAATTAGATTACATGTAAATTAGTCTAAGATTTAAAAGGCAAAAATTGTTAGACTGGATAAAACAAGACCCTACTGCATGCTGTCAGCAAGAAATTCCCTTTAACTGTAACACATAGGTTAAAGGTCAAGTGATGGAAAAGATAAACCATGCAAATAGGAAACAAAAATCAAGTCAGAGTAGCCACATTACTATCAAACAAAGTAGATTTCAAAACAAAGTGCTGTAGACTGAATGTTTGTGTCCTCCCAAAATCTATATGTTGAAGCCCCAACCCCTCCCCCACTCAGTGTGGCTCTATTTGGAAATAGGGACTGTGAGGAAGTGATCACGATTAGATGAAGTTGTAAGTGTGGGGCCCTGATCCAATAGGATTAGTGCCCTTATTAAAACCACCAGACTACTACTCTTTCTCTCCCCACATGCACACACACCAAGGAGAGGCCATGTGAACACATGGTAAGAAGGCAGCCTTATGCAACCCAAGGGAAGAGCTCTCACCAGATACCAACCCTGGTAGAAACTTGATCTTGGATTTTCCAGCCTCCAGAACTGTGAGAAAATTAATTTCTCTTGTTTAATTGTGGTACTTTGTCATAGCAACCTGAGTAGACTAATGCACCAAGGATAAAGAGGGACATTTCATAATGATAAGGTGATAAATTCATCGTAATTCACAGTAATTGGGAATGCATCTCATAACCGAGCTTTGAAGTATAAGAAGGAAAATCTAATAGAACTAAAAGGAGAAATAGACAATATTATTATTATTATTGTTGGAGATTTTGACCCTCAGTTATTGGTAGAATAAAGTATACATAAAACCAGTAAGTATAAAGAAGTCTTGAGCAAAACTATCAACCAACTTAACCTAACTGACATGCAGAACACTTGACCTTGCAACAGCAGAATACACATTGTTTCAACGCCAACAGAATAATCAATAAGACTGATCATATGCAAGGCCATAAAACAAGTCACAAAACATTTAAAAGATTGAAGTCATACAGGGGCGCCTGGGTGGCTCAGTCAGTCCAACTTTGGCTTAGGTCACGATCTCCTGGTTCATAGGTTCAAGCCCCACATCGAGCTCTGTGCTGACAGCTCAGAGCCTGGAGCCTGCTTCAGATTCTGTATCTCCTCTCTCTGCCCCTCCCCTGCCACACTTTGTCTCTCTCTCTGTCTTGCAAAAATAAATAAAATGTTAAAAAAAGTTTGTTTTAAAGATTGAAGTCATACAAAGTTTATTCTCTGATGTCAACAAAACTAAAAATCTTATCTAGGTTATCAAAAGCAAACTAGTAATCAATAACAGAAAGATATCTGGAAAATCTCCAAATATTTGCAGATTAAACAATTCAGTTCTTTTTAAAAATTTTTTATTAATGTTTATTATTTATTTTTGAGAGAGAGAGAGAGACAGAATGTCAGTGGGGAAGGGGAAGAGAGAGAGAGGGAGACACAGAATCTGAAGTAGGCTCCAGGCTCTGAGCTGTCATCACAGAGCCTGATGTGGGGCTCGAACTCATGGAGCATGAGATCTTGACCTGAGCCAAAGTCAGATGCTTAACTGACTGAGCCACCCAGGCACCCCCTAAACAATTCTGTTCTAAATAACCCATGAGTCAAATAAAAAACGCAAAGGAAATTATAAAATATTTTGAGCTTAATTAAAATAAACACAGAAATATCAAAATGGATGCAGTGTAGGGGCGCCTGGGTGACTCAGTCGGTTAAGCATCCAACTTCAACTCAGGGCATGATCTCGGGCCCTGAGTTCAAGCCCAGGTCGTGGAGCCTGCTCCAGATTCTGTGTCTCCCTTGCTCTCTGTCCCTCCCCCACTCGTGCTCTGTCTCTCTCTCAAAAATAAATAAACATTTAAAAAAATGTATGCAGTGTAGCTGGAGCAGTACGAGGAGAGAAATTTATAGCTTTAAGTGCTGATATTTGAAAAGATATAAACTCTCATTTATCTAAGCTTCCACATTAACTAGAAAAAAAGGAACAAATTAAACCCAAAGGAAGCAGAAGAAAGAAAATTATAAAGAGTGGAAATCAGTAAAATAAAAAATAAACCCAATATAAAAAATCAATAAAACCAAAAGCTGTTTATTTACATAAATCAATAAAATTAATAACCCTCTATCCAAACTAATCAGAAAATAAGTGGAGAAGACAAAGAATATTAATATCAGAAATGAAAAAGGAGCATTACCACAGATTCTACAGACATCAAATGGATAAAGAAAACATTCTAAATAATCATGCCAATAAATTTTCTAATTTAGATGAAATGGACAGATTCCATGAAAAACACCCACTACCATAGTACTGGTTCTTGTTTTTGACAAATGTACCATGGTATGTACAATAGTAACAAAGGGTGGAAATTGGGTAAAAGACATAGGAGAACTCTCTGTGCTATCTTTGAGAATTTTCCATTAAATTAAAATTATTGGAAAATAAAGAATTTGTTTTAAAAGTAATTCCAGAAATTGTCCTAATGTGTAGAAACTTGAATTTCATGTCAAAAGACCATATCATTTCTCCAGAAAAATCAGCCCAGAATAGTCCCTACCAAAACATACTCTGGTAAAACTCTTGGACTTAAATATAAGAAAAACACTGTCAGAGTATTTTGGCAAAAAGATCCAGTAAGTCATGGGGAAAGAAAATAAGACTGGCACTTGATATTTTGACAGAAAGATTTTTGCCAGAATGCAATTGAATAACGTATTTAAGATACTCAAAGAAAGAAAATTTAAGCTAAGGATGTAGCTTAACTGCCTTTCATGTATAAAAGTTTTACAGACACAGACAGTTATGAACATGTTAAGACAGGAAATATTGCTCCCACAGCCTTCTTGAGGAATCTCCTAGAGAATAAGCTTCAGAAAAAAACAGGAGAAATTCAACTTCAGTTTTGGTGGTGAGCATTTTACAGTAGAATTGGGGATAACCCAAGATCAATTGGTGAGAATAAGGTTAAAAGACTATTATGTATTTTTATAGGCTTGATAATATGGATGTAATACAAATATCAAAAATGGGGAGAAAGCAGAGATGATAAATGAAGAGAAAATCTTGCTTTTTAAAAACTGGGAATGGAAAGGTAATACGTTAGGGGTGCCTGGATGGCTCAGGCATTAAGTGTCCAACTTTTGATTTTGGTTCAGGTCATGATCTCACTGTTCATGGGATTGAGCCCTGTGTTGGGCTCTGTGCAGACAGCATGGAGCCTGCTTGGGATTCTCTCTCTCCCACTCTCTCTGCCCCTCCCCAACTCGTGCACAAGCACACGTGCACATGCACTGTCTCTCTCAAAATAAATAAACTTAAAAAAAGATAACATTTTAAACTAGATATTTGGGATAAAAGAGGAAAGATAAAGAGGAGATGACTAGCTAATTACAATACCGTTCATAATAGAAAGACAATATCAAAATAAAAGGGGACTGAATTCTCATAATATTCAACCATTTTCTAAGTCACATGGAAATTTCACAACATTGACAGATCACAGTCTGCAGAGAAATTTTCAATGTATTCCCAACATGCAAATGATATAGATGGCCTTCTGTGGTCATACACAATTCAATATAACTAGAAAATAATGACAGATTTTTAAAAGTCTTTTCCACCTAAAACTGTAAAAACACACTACCAGGCAATCCTTGCATCAAGAGGAAATAGTAAAATAAAACTACCCCCCTCAAAGCTAAGTATTTAAAAAGTCAAGAAAATAGACAAACCACTAGCTAACTTAAAACAAAATAGGGGAGGGGAGAAAGGTTTGGAGGTATAAACACATGAAATAAATGATAATGAAATAATAACCATAAAATCAGTGGAAATAGAGAAAAATTTACAGACTACTTTGTAAAACTCTATGGAAATAAATTTGAAAATCTATATGAAACCATTTGAAATGGATAATGTTCCAGAAATATGTAAAGACATATACCAGTAAAAGATCCATGAATTTGACTATATAAAAATTCAGAAATAACTTTTACATAAGAAAAATCAGCATAAATAATGTAAAAGGCAAATAAACTTAAAAACAAGGTTTCCAACTTATACTACTGTAAAGTTTCAATACCCATAACATAAAAAGCTTCTAGACATGGAGAAGAAAAAGACCAAATAACTCCATGTAGAAACAGGTTAGAGAAATGAACAGAAAATTCATAGAAGTAGAAATAAAAATGGTGTTTAAACATATAAAGAAGATATGCTCTAATTGACTCATATTAAAAAAATAATGCAAAAGAAAATGACACTGAGAAACCATCTCTCATCTATAAAATTGCTAATAATTAAAAAATTACAACATACCTATTGGCAAAGTTGGGAAACCAGGCACTGTCATACATTAATGTTAGGAATGCAAAATGGAAAGGAATTGGCATTATCAAGTAAAATTATCTATATGTTTTCCTTTTTACCCAGAAACTTCTAACAATATTAGAGGGCTGGAAGGGGGGGGTGGGGGATACACTACTTATAATAGTAAAAAACTAAAATAACCCAGATGTCCATCAGTAGGGATCTGGTTGAATAAACACTATATGGGGTACCATGAAATGTGGAAAGGAATGAGGAAAATCTGTATATCTTATATGGAGTGATCTTCTGGATATACATATTTTTTTTGAGGTGGGGAGGGGCAGAGGAAGAGAGAACCTTAAGCCTCACACAGGACTCCATCCCACAACCCTGAGATCATGACCTGAGCAGAAATCAAAAGTTGGACGCTTAACTGACTGAGCCACCCAGGTGCCCCTTTTCTGATAGATTGGTAAGTGAATAAAGCAATTTGCAAAACAGTGTTTATGGGATCCTGCCTTTTGTGTGATAAAGAGAGGAAACTACCTATGTATGTGTACACAGCCACACACATATTCATGCACACATGCTTATATTTTCAGAAAGAAACAATGGAGGATAAACCACAAGTGAATAAAATAGTTATCAAGAAGGGAAAGGAAGGAACAGAAAAGGATACTAGACTTTGCAGAATATATTTGGTTTTATAGTTTTGACTTTGGAATCATGTAAATACCTTGCTTTACTTAAAAATAAAAATAAATACAAAAGGAAAGAAACCACCCCCCCCAAACTGAAAATAAACTGAAATGACTGAATTTAACTGTATGTCAAGTTTGTGGCATAACAACACAGAAAAGAACTATTTTAGGAGACCTTAAAGCACAATAGTTGGACGGTGCATCATTAGTAAGATATAGCTTAAGGGCAATGACAATAACTACACACCCACATAGAAATTTTAAAATGTATCCAATCATCTTAATTTCTAGTAGCACTATTAGTATGGTTATAATGAAACTGTTCTATGAATATTCTTGGATAAAGCAAATAAGTAATTATATTAATATCATTTGCAGCTCAGACTTTTTGTTCAAGAGAAAAGAAATAAAAGTTAAATCCTCCCTAGGTGCCTGGGTGACTCAGTCAGTTAAGTGTCTGACTCGGTTTCGGCTCAGGTCATGATCTCAAGACTTGTGGGTTCCAACCCAGCCCTGGCAGCAAGGAGCCTGCTTGGGATTCTCTGTCCCCCTTTCTCTCTCCCTCTCTCTCGCTCGTGCTTTCTCTCTGTCTCTGTCTCTCAAAAACAAACCAAAAATGTCTAAAAAAATCTTTTAAAAATCCTCCAGTAATTTCAAATTTGAATTGGTAATATTTGTAAAAATACATGATTTCTTTTTCTCTTTCTGAAAAACCACTCGTTCCTGAGCATGGTTCACAGAAGTCCTGGAAACAGTAACAAGGCACCCTAGCAAGATCCCTTATCCAGAGCGTGCCCGCTGAATTCCTTTCCTCACTGAAAGGAACAGAGCCTTCTTATACAAATGGCTGATGTCAAGTCTGGGTCATTGGTGGCGCCAGAACGCAAGAAAGCTCTCAAAGACCACTGGGACCATATCACAAGGAATCTGGAACTAACTCTGAGATGCCTACTAGGGAAGACTGACAAAACGTGGCTCTACCAGTCACTCTGACATCTCTAAAAGCATGGCCAACTGGATTTTGCATTCCCTTGATTCGATGAATTAGAAAGTCCACAGTGCTACCTAATAAGGTTTCTTGTGAACAAAACAAGAGGGGGGAAAAAGAAAGAAAAGAAAAGAAAAAGAAACAAACCTTTTCCTGTATCAAGCCCCTGGTTCTAACCTCTTTACAGGAAATACAAGGAATAGAAGGATAAGTGAAACCACTCAAGGAAGCAATCAGCCAAGTCTAGAATGTGGAAATCCTACAGCACAAATATCTGTTTTATTCAACAGGAAAGTGATATGAAAAGAAGGTGAACTATTTTATCATCTATCTATCTATCTATCTATCTATCTATCTAGAGTGAGCATGACGGGGTGGGAGGAGTGGGACAGAGAGAGAGGAAGAGAAAGAATCCCAAGCAGACTCTGCACTATCAGCACAGAGCCTGACGTGGGACTCAATCCACCAATTGTGAGATCATGGCCTGAGCCAAAATCAAGAGTCAGATGCTCAATCAACTGAGTCACCCAGGCATCCCAAACTCTTCTAAATTTTAAGATACTTAGAAGGCATATAAATATAAGAAACTGTGGGTGACCTCCATATATGCTGTAGTTGTTATAATGAGCAAGCTCTAATGATGATAGATTCCAAGCAGCACCTTATTGCTGACTGGGTGTTACAATATAAATTTCCTGAGATATTTGGCAATAAGATTGTCATCGAAAAGTTAAAATGTAAATAAAACTAACCTACTTGGGTCGTGGGCCCACTTTTGGACTGGCTGAAACAAGGGGACTGGGACTATCCTGAGGGGCTTAGGCTAATAAGAGCCACTCCTCTAGCTGGGGGTGGGTCTATGAACATCATCCAGGACAGCAGAGTTTCTGTGGTAGGGAAAGGGGGCCAAGGAAATCAGGGGCGCACTCCCAATGTCTACTGCAGTCAATAATATTTGGGGTATGTTATTTTGAGGTTTTTCCTTTTTTTCCCTTTTTTAATGTTTTTTTTTTTTTTTTTTTTTTTTTGAGACAGACAGAGAGAGAGACAGAGACAGAGACAGAGAATTCTTAGTGGGGTCTGTGCTCAGTACCAGAGCCTGACTTGGGGTTCAAACTCATGAACCATGAGATCATGACCTGAGCAGAAATCAAAAGTTGGAAGCTCAACCAACTGAGCCACCCAGGTGCCCCTTGAGGTCTTTTCTAAAAGGTAATTTTTATCCTTTCAAGCTCACTTTTTTATCTTTAGCAGACTAATCAAACTGATCATGTACGCTGGTAACTTTTCAAATTGCTATTATCTGGCTCCCAGGCCCTTAAGAGCAATTACCTGGTTAACTTAATTACCCAATTTGGTGAATCAAAACTATTTTATCTCTAGAGACATAAACACTTGATGCTGAAAATTGTGGTGTAATTATATTGCAAATAATTTATTTTGGTTAGCCTCAATCTATTTTAATCCTATGGATACAATTAAATGTGTAAAAGAAATACTTTATTTTATAACAGGGTAAAATTTTTCCTTGGGGTTTGGGGGTAAGAGGAGGAGCAGAAATTTATTTCTCGTAGACTGAAGAGTATTCTGAAGAGTGGTCACCTTAAACTGGAGTTAACTTGATTCTCCGCCTCATCTGCTGGAATTTTTACTTTTATTTTTTATTTTCAACAGAGAGAGAGAGCACGCAAGTGGGGGAGAGAGGCGGAGAGAGAGAGAATCTTAAGAGGATTCCACTCTTGGCACGGAGCTTGACACAGGGCTCCATCCCAGGACCCTGGGATCATGACCTGAGCCAAAATCAAGAGTCGGATGTTCAAACTACTGAGCCACCCAGGCAACCCTGGAATTTTTAGATTTTTTTTTAAGGGTTGAATTTTTGTATATAGTGCAAGGCATCATTTCTTCCTCAAAGTTCCATCCACAGCATGGCATCAAGAAGATCTGTGCTAAATTCTGCTAAATATCAATGAATCAGAAGTAACATCATAATATTTTAATAAAGGATGAAAATGTGCATACAGGTGGAGTGGGGAGCCATTTAATCTTACAGAATTCATTGGTTTTCAATGAAAAGTATTTTTTTCATTTTAGTCACTGTTAAGTCTTTGATTCTTTTAATTCTTCTCCTGGGTCATATTTCTAGGGTCTTGGAAACACGGATCTTGCTCTAACAAGAGCTGGATCTTGCTATAGCAAAACCGAGTGTCTAGGACTAGGTTGCCAGCATCTCCTCAAAAGTATTTAAGGGGTGCCTGGGTGGCTCAGTCGGTTAAGCGGCTGACTTCAGCTCAGGTCATGATTTCATGGTTCATGGGTTCAAGCCCCCTGTCGGGCTCCCTGCTGTCAGTGCGGAGCCTGCTTCAGATCCTCTGTCTTTCTCTCTGTCTCTCTCTCTCTCTCTTCCCCTCCCCCCACTTGTGCTCTGTCTCTCTCTCGAAAGTAAATAAACATTAAAAAAAAGTATTTAGAAGATCTCTACATGATGAGGTCAATAACTAAGCATTCTAATAATACTATTTCATACAACGATAGACATGCCATCTGATATATACAATCAGAAGAAGGAACACGTACAAACAAGTTAAATCACGGCAGAGGACTTGAAGGAAAACTTTTTTTTTTCCATTGGTAGATCGTGTACAGTTTGTACTGTTCCCCTTTTCCTGTCCCACACTACCACTTTTATCTATCTCGTGTTAAGAACGTCTTGCACGTTTACACATTCTGATTACAAACTGTTCCAGGGCCCCCCGCTGCTATTCAGAACAGGGAAGTCTCTATTATTTTTAAATGAATACTTTCAAGTTCATAATACATTGAAGCTGCCAAATGGACAACTATTAAGTTCCTGATTTGTTTAGCAAGGAATACGGAAGGGATCGGAAGAGAGGTGGCCACCAGGAATGGAAGCACAAGCAGCGTATTTTTGTGTGGCTTTTCCCTCTGCACGGCGGGATGCTGCAAAGTAGCTTCCTATGCCCCGACTCGCCCAACTCCATTTTTTTGGTCCCTGTTTACTTATTTATTTTACTTATGTTTTTTAATGTTTATTTATTTTTGAGAGAGAGAGAGAGAGAGAGAGAGAGAGAGAGAGAGAAAGTGAGCAGGGGAGAGGCAGAGAGAGAGGGAGACACAACTCACCCCAGGATGTCTGGGACTTTTTAGGTGTCAGCACTGCAAGTCCCGTTTCTCACAAAACCCCTCAATCCCTGGTCAGTGATAGTTGGTTACCTAAGTGGGTGTGAAGTACTGTCTCTTAGTGGCTTTAATTTGGATTTCCCTAATGACTAATAATGCTGAATGGATATTCTTCTTTTTAATGTTTATTTATTTTTGAGAGGGGGGGGGGCGAGAGAGACAAGAGTGCAACTTGGGAGGGGCAGAGAGAGAGGGAGACGCAGAATTGGAAGCAGGCTCCAGGCTCCGAACTGTCAGCACAGAGCCCGACATCGGTCTCAAACCAACGAGCTGAGCCACGAGATCATGACCTGAGCTGAAGTTGGACACTTAATGGACCAAGCCACCCAGGTGCCCCTGTCACTTTTTTAAAAAACGATTTTATTTTTAGGCGATCTCTACACCCAACGTATGGCTCGAACTCACAACCCCTAGATCAAGAGTCACATGCTCTACTGATTGAGCCAGCCAGGAGCCTCTGTCATTTTTTATTTTGATATAATTTGTAATTTATGGACAAACTGCATCAGTAGGATAATGCCTATATACCTTTAACCCAGATTCAAAAATAGATACATTTTGCTCCATTTGTATTTTTTTCATTGAATTTTTTTCTCTCTCTCCCCACACCAGGTACCCACACAATCTTTTTCTAAATAATTTGAAAGCAAACTGTAGACTTTGTCTGTTTAGCCCTAAATACTTCAGTGTATGAATCCTAAAGTACAAGACTATTTTTTTATGGAACTAGGGTAATGAACAAAATGAGAAAATTTGACATTAGTACTATTATGTAATCTACTGTTTGTATTCAAATTTTAATCATCTTCCTAATGTCCTTTATAATTTTTCCTTCTGGTCCAGGACCTAACACAGGATCATATACTGCGTTCAGTCTTCTCAGCCCAATCTGTGACAGCACCTTCTGTTTCCTCATGATTACATTCAGATTGTATATTTTTGGCAAATACACCACAGAAGTGATACTAGTTTTTTCTCAGTGAATCTTATCTGGAGACATGTGATTGTAGATTTGTCTTATTACTGGTAATGTTAGCTTTGATCACTTGCTTAAGGTGGTGTCTGTCAGACTTCTCGTCTATAAAATTACTAGTTATGTCTTTTCGGGTAATTAGTATTTGTGGGGAGATATGAAAACATAATTGTCTCATTAAACTTTCACTTCTTAATTTTTACATCTATTGATGATTTTCTATTTTTCATTCATATCCTATGTATTAGTTGGTATTGTACTGTGAGAAAGAGCTTTCTCTTCTCCCATTCACTTATTTCTTTATGTCAGTTTTGACTCATGGATTTTTATTGTTTAATGGGTTTTTAATTCATTACTTTATAATTCATTTGGATATTAAAACTGTCCCAGTGGGAGCCCTTTCAATCTGCAAACCTCTCCTTTTTATATGTTGCCATCATTCTCTGAGCACTTCCTTAATTTCTGGTACAGTTATTTCAGGCTCCTTTTGTATTTTTCCTGGCCCAGCCCTGGTATTAGGCTTTTCTGCAAGGAACACTGGTTCCTTTGAATGTTGAGAATGGTATTTAAAGAGTGAGATCTGGATGGCAGATGTACTAATTGCTATTGATGTGCCCTAACCTTTAGGCTCTCTCATTGGAGAGGGCAAGGAAACACACACATACACACTCATATCCTCATATGTTAATGTTTATTTCCTTATCTATCTGTATTTTAAAACTTCAAGAATGAGAACCTTGGGGCGCCTGGGTGGCTCAGTCGGTTATGCATACAACTCTTGATTTCAACTCAGGTCAAGATCTCATGGTTCCTGAGATAGAGCTCTAAGTCCGGCTCTGCCCTGATAGCAGGGAGCTGGCTTGGAGTTCTCTCTCTTCCCTCTCTCTCTGCCCCTCCCCTGCACTCTGTCTCTCATTCTCTCTCTTTCATTCTCTCTCTCTCTCTCTCTCAAAAATAAATAAACTTAAAAAAAAGTCAGAATGAGAAACTTGCAGCAGTATGCTGGAACCAGCTGGAACCGGTTTACTAAATAATTGTAATTTTGTGAGCTGGTTGTAGCTTGAAATCAGCCATCGAAGCCTTTATACTATAACAATTGGCAAATGCTACAGATCAAGTCTGTTTACCCTGCCTCACCCCAAGTCAGTTTCGCAGTGCACCACTGGAAATCCCACTTCCATTATCCTCAATATATTCAGAATTATTCAGAATACATAGGTTACATGGCAAAAGGGAATTAAGGTTACTAATCTACTGACTTTAAAATAGGGAGATTATCACACAAACCAAAACCACAATGAGATACCACCTCACACCCGTCAGAATGGCTCACATTAACAACTCAGGCAACAACAGATGTTGGCGAGGATGCGGAGAAAGAGTATCTCTTTTGCACTGCTGGCGGGAACGCAAACTGGTGCGGCCGCTCTGGAAAACAGTATGGAGGTTTCTCAAAAAATTAAAAATAGAACTATCCTATGACCCAGCAGTTGCACTACTAGGTATTTATCCAAGGGATACAGGTGTGCTGTTTCGAAGGGGCACACGCACCCCAATGTTTATAGCAGCGCTATCAACAATAGCCAAAGTATGGAAAGAGCCCAAATGTCCATCGATGGATGAATAGATAAAGACGATGGGGTATATATATATACAATGGAGTATTACTCAGCAAGCAAAAAGAATGAAATCTTGCCATTTGCAACTACGTGGATGGAACTGGAGGGTATTATGCTAAGTGAAATTAGTCAGTCAGAGAAAGACAAATATCATATGACTTCACTCATATGAGGACTTTAAGAAACAGAACATATAAACATAAGGGAAAGGAAGGAAAAATAATATAAAAGCAGGGAGGGGGACAAAACACAAAAGACTTAAATATGGAGAACAAACAGAGGGTTACTGGAAGGGTTGGGGGAGGGGAATGGGCTAAATGGGTAAGGGGCATTAAGGAATCTACTCCTGAAATCATTGTTGCACTATATGCTAACTAACATGGATGTAAATTTAAAAAATAAATTAAAAAAAAAAAGAAGGTAGGTTCTTCCAGAAAAATCAAATCAAATCAAATCAAATCAAATAGGGAGATTATCCTGGATTATCTGAGTGGGCCCAAGGTACTCACAAGAGTCCTTAAAAGTGGAAGAGGGAGGCAGAAGAAGAGATGTGAGGATGGAAGGAGGGTCAAAGATGTTATTTTACTGTCTTTGGAGATAGAGGAAGCTAAGGAGTGTGGTTGGCTTCTAGAAGCTGAAAAAGCATTCTCCTCTAGAGCCCCCAGAAGGAATGTTGACAGCTTAAGCTTAGTTCAACTCATTTTGGACTTCTAGCCTACAGAACTGTAAGATAACAAATGTTTTGTTTAACCCACTAAGTTGATGGTAATTTGTTATAACAGCAATGGAGAATGAATGTGCATAGTGTGTATGTTTCTTCCATCAGGGTACTTTCTCTCATTCAGTGAGACTCATCCCTTTTGTTAAGGCCATGACTTATTTCATTTTATTGCACAGTCGTATTCTATTATATGAAACACCAAAGCTAGTTTTGCCATTCTCATAGTGATGAAATTCTGATTACTTCCAGTTATTAGACTACTATGATAAAGCTGCTGTGAACAGGTTGCTTTCTTTCTTTCTTTCTTTCTTTCTTTCTTTCTTTCTTTCTTTTTTGCCTCAAAATGTGACATTTATTCAAAGAAAAAGAAAAGAAAAAAAAGACAAGATATCCATCTTGGCTTCCTTCCCTCCCCCATCCTGCTTCTCTAAAGTCCCCCAAAGACTGGACCCCGGCTATGGCTAGGTAGCAGGATAGCCCCTCCCAGATGAGGTCAGCAACATTCAGGGGAATCTTCTCAATGGATGTGTTATAGAAGCTTTTGATGTCTCAGAGAGTCCTCTTGTCTTCTTCTGTCACCATGTTAAAAGCCACATCATTATGACCAAATCATCTACTAGGGCTGATTCTGCAGATATAATTTTCCCGTTGGTGGGAAGGTCATAGTTGATGACTAAGGAAACCTGCTGCACCTCAGTGCCTCTGGCCAGCAGGTCAGTGGTAATCGATACTGTGCTACAACCAGAGCAGACCCCCGTCATGATTACATCTCATTCCCTTTGGTCCAAATCTCCATGTCTGGGGAACACCGTGAAGTGTCGGGCATGCATCTTCTCAGAGAGGCAATCAACCTTCTGGTGTTGAATATGACTGCCTGTATGATGGTCAGGGTTTCATACAAGTCACACAGAATGTCTAGCATCTGCTCTTCTCCTTCCACATTGATGTTGAACTGGTGGATACCCTCCAGGATCAACTCCTCCTTCTTGACCAGAATCTGAATGGGGTCCCTCATGAACTTCTTGGTCACCTCAAACACACTGGAAGGCAACACAGCTGACAGCAAACCCCTCTGGGTGTTGTTGTTGAACTTTTGAAGTATTTTATAGATCTGATTCTTGAATCCACAGCTTAACATTTCATCAGCTTTGTCCAGTACACACATCTTGGTGTATTTGAGAGATGGGTATCTCCAGTTAAGCATATGAAACACATGACTAGGGGTACCCACAATGATATGGGGAACCTCCATCTGTAGCTTTTGCACCTCAGCATGCACGTTGGTCCCACCAATGCAAGTGTGGCAGGAGGCACACATATAATCTCCTAATGCCATGATTACCTTCTGTATCTGCTGAGTCAATTCCCTAGTGCGTGTCAGGACCAAGTCCTGTGTAGCCTTTAGATCCAATTCAATCTATTGCAGAATCCATATGGCAAAAGTGACTTCTCCCAGTCCCAGATTGGGCTGGAGTGATCACATAATAACCCTTGACACAAGGAAGAATGAATGGCTAACTGCTGGATGGCATAAGGCCTCTCCAAACCAGAGGTGTAGATGCCACAGAGATGGGACGCAGAGAGGTTCATGTCATCAAAGTTGCCAACAATTTCATTCTAGTCACTCTCGATGATACCTATGGGCTCCATCCCATCACAGTCATTGTCTCTGGAATGGGAATCCTGACTCACAGAAATGATCCTTAGAAATTAGGCCATGAACAGTTTTCTATGCTCTTTCTTTGGATATACGAGCACCCATTCAAGAGAATGGTTACACATTTTGGCTTTTGCCTGGTTCTTAAACCAGATATTATCAGCAAGGCCACATTGTCATCCCCAGAAGAGTAGTCAATGAGCAGATGATCTGAAAAATAACTCAGCCATCAGCATCCCAGTGTTGCACAAAGCCTGTCTACCAGGAAAAATCCAACAAAGTCAGCTTAAAGAAGCTAGAACAATGCAGTATATAATTAAAGATTTTAAGTAAATTAGTAATTCTGCTGGGAGTAGAACCAGAACAGAAAATCAAAAAGCCAGTAGCAGCACCACTAACATTAAAGGATGGTAAATTAAAATGTATGCATTCATTCATTTCAGGAGGAAAAGAAATGAGTATCCACTCAGGGTTGACAACATTGTGTTAGCCTGAGTTGTAAAGATTCTGCTGACAACCTAGTAGGGACACGGACAGATAAGTAAATAGTATTTCTCCATAACTTATCTTCTAAGTTCTTTGATATGCTTTTCAATGGGTGTCATGGAAGCAGAGAGACCGTATAGACCACCTGGTGGGCGTGGACCCAG
>CM053571.1:16273342-16322996 GCA_028646485.1 Cryptoprocta ferox
TTTTTTTTTTTTTTTTTTTTTTGCATTGAGAGATACTGCACACACCGTAAAATTCATCCTTTTAAAAGTGCGGGCTTAACACAAAGTTTTGCAACTGTCACCATTATCCTGAACATTAGCATCATTTCAAAATGAAACCCTTTGACCCATTAGCAGACATTTCTCATTTCTCCCTTAGCCCACCCCCTGGCAACCACTAATCTACTTCCTTTATGGATTTGCCTATTCTGGAAATTCCATATGAATGCAATCGTGCAATAATTGGTTTTTTGTGTCTGGCTTGTTTCGCATAGCAGAATGTTTTCAAGGCTCATCCGTTTTGTAGGAGTATCAGTATTCTTTTTCATGGCTGGATACTATTCCGTTGTATTGGTGTACCATAGTTTCAAATATTGTTTATCCTTTCATCACTTGATGGACATTAAGGATGTTAAAGCTTTTTGGCCATTGTGTATAATGCTGCTATGAACATTTGTGTGCAAGTTTTTATGTGGGCATATGCTTTCATTTTTCTTGGGTGTATATATGATTAGCTTTTTGAGGAACTGCCAAACTTTTCCATAGTAGCCGCATCCTTTTACAGTCCTGCCCAATAGTGTATGAGGGTTCCAATTTCCCCACATGTTCTCCAGCACTTGTTATAGCCTATTGGGTAGTTTTTATTATAGCCATTCTAGTGGGTGGGAAGTGGTATTGATTTGCATTTACCTGATGACCAGTCATGTTGAGCATCTTTTCATGTGCTTATTTGCTGTTTGTACGGCTTCTTTGGAGAAATGTCTCTTCATATCCTTTGCATATGTTTTAATTGGGTTATTAGTCTTTTTTTCTTACATGTTGGGTGTTTGTCTTTTTACTGTTGTATTGTTCATTTGTGGACAAAATTTTAGGTTTGGGGGCTAGTACTGTCTAAAAAAAGCCAACCAACCTGATAGCAAGCAACATAGTGCTTCTACTTGGGGGAAGCTTAGTAAATGTCACTTATGTTTTTTCAGAATATACCCTACCCGTCAGTTTTTGGGCGTCTTACTGTCTGTTTACCTTTCTGGTATCTTGAGAAAAGCCACAAGAGAGACTGCACACAGTTAGTATTTTCATATATTCTTTGCTTGGTTTGAAAAAAGTCCCAGTTATCATTGTAATTGCAAATAACTTGGTTTGAGGTCTAGCTAAACAAACTAATAAAAAAATGGCAAACACCAATTATTCAATTAAAATTTCATATACTTACCTGCTCAGCAAAGTGGCTTTACTAAGTTTGTGTAGTTTTATTACAGTTTATTACAGTTATATTCATCTGTGGGGGGGCAAGTAAATATTTCTGATGGCACTGAAGAGCCACTTACAGCTGAATGAACGCAGCTATGCCTGTTTTGTGGTTAATTTCTGAGTACACACAAATTCAGCATTAGGCTCAGCTCTTTTGTAGCAAAAACCACTGAAAAGACATGGCACCTGTCTCTCTGGAGTTCAGGCTCATTTTCCTATTACCGTAATGTGACTGTTCAAAATATACTTCCAAATTTCAGAAATGTTATAGAACATAAAGATTTCCTAGTGTAATTAATGGAGAAGCAGCTGATTAAAAGTGTGAAGAGGAGCCCAATCCTGCTTTTCAACTACTAAATTATAAAACAATGGAAACATTATTTAACCCTTTTATGCCTCATGGCTTCCTTAGTAGAATGAATATTTTCAATGTATAACCCGACTGTATGTTTTTCTTTTAGCTACTAGAATGATTATCAAACATACTGAAAACATCACCCATCCAAACTAATAGTTTGTTTGTTACTGACTCACCCAATGGGTACATAAATGTCCTGAGGCTGCAAATGTTTTCCAAGTTGGCCTTCTCTGTACTCTGGAGTTTTTAGTGTTGCTTATTAAGAACTGAAAGTCAAGGAGACTGAGAAGTGGGAACAATCTGAGACCATGATCCCTGGGAAATGGCGGTCAGGGCAGACCTGCCTCCTTTCTGCTGGACTTCTAGGCACCTCTTGTCTTTTCTCTGAGATTATTGTAGTTAGATTTCTGTAGCTGAAAAATAATGTACATGTTTTAAAAATATATAAAAAATAATAAAGCAATTGTATCTCCAGTAGGGTTCAAAGTCTAAGACTGTCAATCAGTTATTCTATCTTAATGTGAGTGGATTTATTCACATTGCTTTCCCCTTGATTAGCTACACTGAAGAAATGGGAATTTTGACTTGAAGAAGGATAGGTAAGTCGTATGAGATCATGGAATTTTGCAGGTTTGGCAAAACTTGCTGTATTTCTAAAAGTGTGGATGTTGAAAATGGAGATCTTTGGACAGCATCAAGGATCTGGAAGAAGAGTAAAGAAAGGCAAGAATGAGAATTTGGAAGGGAAGATTGTAGGGTATGAAGATAGAGTCAATATATCTAGACCCTTTTGCCCAAGAGAAATTCTAAATAGGGCATGTGGAAGAACTTTCTTTTCCTTCACTCCATTCCTCTTCTCCATTTCCCCACCTTGCTTCTCCATGCTACTCTCCTCCTAAGACCCAGAAGTCAGACTGCAATGACTATTGTTCATGTGTAGGGTTTTCAGTGTGCCAGTTACACCCCTTCTCTCTCCAGGTTCTGGTTTCTTGAGATCAGAGTCAAGAAACCAGATGAAGATTAAAATACTGTTGAAATAGTTTATTTCTGGAGAACTTAGTTTAGATCCCTGCTTTCTCTGTTACTTCTTAATTTACCTACCTAGAGGAAACTGTAGCACCTAATAAGGTACAGGTCTCACCTGCAGGGAGGGAAAGTTCTGAATCAGGAAGTTTACCTTCTAGGAGGTGGAATTGAAAAGGAAACTTTCCTTGAAGGTATCCAAGTTCAAGAGAGCCAGTGAGAGCTTGTAGGTGGAGCCTGTCTGGGATATTGACCTTTATTCTTATCTTAGCCCTTAGGTAAATCACTTTCTCAGAGGAATTGCTCTTGGGATAAGAGAAAAGTGTCCCTTCAATGCCCCCTTCAATCCTGTTTTCTCCTACTCAGGAATGAAGGTTCTGCTGTCATTGGGAAAATAAGCAGCCATCCTCTTGCATTTTGTAGACTAGCGTGGGAACTTAATCATTTATAAAATTGGAGCTGAGGACATGTTTTCGTTGGAAGAGTTTTTAAGTGGGTGATCATTTCATTGTGTCGTTAAATGTATAGATTATTAAGTCTATATCCTAACTTGTTTTACTCCTCAAGTATTTATTTACTGAGTGTCTAATAGGCACTGGGCTAGGTCCTTGGGATTCAACGGTGAACAAGAATGGGTCCTTGCTTTCATGGAATTTACAGCCTAGAGAGACAGCTAGTGCAAGAACAATTACAATAAAGTGTAATCAATTTTAGAAAGCTTAGAGTATTTGGGACCAGAGGTGAGGGGGACCTAATCTGAGAGTGTCAGGGGAAGTGATGGTTAAGAGTTAAGGTCACAAAGTAGAACAGGAAGTAACCAGGTGAAAGGGAAGAGTGAGGAAGAGGAAGAGTTTCAAGCAAAAGGAACAAACGGAAAGGCCTAGAAGTGAGAGAGGGTGATATACTAAAGTATTTTTCAAACTGCAGGCTCCTAAGGAGCTACCAGTAGATTGTAAATTGCATTTAGTGGATTGTGATCTGCATCTTTTACTAACTCGTTAACACATAGTTACTAGATTGTAATTTATAAAGTTTGAAAATCTCTGCAATAGAGGAAATAGACAAAAAGCCTTGTGTGACCACAGCCAAAGGTCTTAAGTGGGTGGGAATGATTATACATTAAAGAATTATTAAAGAATTTGGATTTATTTTAGAGGAAATGAGAAGCCACTGAAAAGCTTCAATAATGGCCGATTTAGATTAATATTTTCCAAAGATACCTTCGAGTGCCTGGTCTTTCCCTACTCAAATACAAACCATAAATTCCATGGCCCACTGTTACAGGTATTCCAAAGTTAGTTCTAATCTATTTTTTCTAAAGAATCTTTCTTCTATTTTTGGTACTGGAACCTCCCATTTCATAAAGATTTATTGTCTGCCTAAGTGCCTTTGCACTGACGAAAAGATTTGTCTCATGTTGAACCTCTGGCATTTAGCTTAGGGCTTGATACCCAGTAGAGATTAAGCAAATCTTTGTTGATAGAGTCTAAATATCCTGTGTATTAGAACTGTTACATGGTAGTAGAAATGACCTTGATGTTTCTAATAATAATTGCTTTTGGAAAAAGAAAAAGGTTTTATTAGAAATTCCTTTTTTAGGGGCTGCCTGGGGTGGCTCAGTTGGTTGGGTGTCTGACTCTTGATTTCAGCTCAGGTCATGATCCCAGGGTTGTGGGATCGAGCCCCATGCTTATGATTCTCTCTCTCTCTCTCTGCCCTGCTCCCTCTTCCCCCACCCCCCCAAAAAAACAACTATTCTTGTTTTCTCATTTGGAATTATGTTAGTGATAGAACCGTATTGATTTATTTAAAAGATAATATTTATTTATTTTAAATTTTAATGTTTATATTTGAGAGAGGGGGGGAGAGTGTGTGTGTGTGTGTGTGTGTGTGTGTGTGAGTGTGTGAGAGAGAGAATGAGTGGGGGAGGGGTAGAGAGAGAGAGGGAGACACGTAATCTGAAGCAGGCTGTAGGCTCTGAGCTGTCAGCACAGAGCCCAATCAATGCGAGGCTCAAACTCACAAACTGTGAGATCATGACCTGAACCGAAGTTGAGGGCTTACCTGACTGAGCCACCCAGGCACCCCTAAAAGATAATACAAAAAAGTACAAATAACAAAAAGTACTCTAATGTTATTCTAAAGCAGTAGTAGAGAGAAGAAAAAGAACCGACTTCCTGATTTGGGAATTTTTCTTCCCAAGGAGTACAGAGCAATGACAGATTGTTCATAAGAGGAGGCAATCTAGCAGTCATTTATATTTTGTTTGGATGGACATTTTCGGAGCACTCACCAAAAGGCAGTATTATAAAGACGGTTAGGAACAAAGAGAATAAATTAGATTAAAATGTATCAATCATATGAGTTTAGTGGAGAGGCAACAGAGAATAAATTTTGGTCTTAGAAGAAGTAAAAATAGAACATCCATATACCCAAAGAACTTACAAATAAGAATTTAATGATGTCAGTTTGTTGCCAGAGAATGATTGTACTGTCACAGTACTGTGACTTCACAGAATTAGGTTGTGAAACCCAGCTGTGAAGGAAAAATTCTTTAAGTGTATGGTTTCGATAAGTGGCAAGAGAAGTTATGAAAAATTCATGAAAGGTAGAGAGATTTCAAGTTCTGATTCAAATTTCTCTTTAATATACTTTTGAGATGTGGAAACTTGGCTAATTAGTTTTGTAAATTAGATTTTATGTAGCTTAAACATGAGTGCTAGAATCTAATTTTGCTAATATGGGATGGCTTTTTTAAAAATACTTACTGAATTTTATATTTTTATGTTCCACAGAGTCCTATTTTAAGCAGTGCATTGTAGAACCTAAATTGAAACTGCTAACTTGTATAAATTTATCCTCAGAAAATCATTCTAAATATGGGAAATTATTCACCAAGATGTTCATTTTCGGTGCAGTGTAGTTTAGTCAAGAAAATGCCCTGCTATAGGGGAATGATTCGTTACAATGTGGCAGTGCACTTGAAATTTAACCATTAAAAGTGCTTTTTTAGAGCAATGGTTTCTTATTTATTACTTCTTAAATTAAAAAAATAAAAAGTGCTCAATAAGGGTGCCTGGGTAGCTCAGTCAGTTAAGGGTCCTACTCTTGATTTTGGTTTAGGTCATGATCTCATGGTTTGTGAGATCAAGCCCCTAGTCAGGCTCTGTACTGACAGTGCAGAGCCTGCTTGCGATTCTCTCTCTCCGTCTGCCCCTCCTCTGCTCACACTCATGCCTGGTCTCTCTCAAAATAAACAAACAAACTTAAAGTGCTCAATATAAGCAACAGTACAAATAATATAAAAATATACAGGATTTAAAAGGTGAAAATGGTATTTAAAGTCATTCCTCACTCTACCCCACAACCTAGGCCAACCTGGTTCTTTAGAAGTAAATACTCTGAGCACTTTGGTATCTGCCCTCCCAGACCTTTTTTTAACCCAGTGGCTTTTGAACTGTGCTCTCATGAGGGGCTTCTGGGTCTTTTCAAGTTAGGTAGGTGGAGACCTAATGGATGGGGACCCGGGTATTTCACTCTGTACTGCTTTGCTTGTTCCCCTTTTATATATAGGGATTTCACGTAGGGCTTAACTTCAACAAATAATTGCCCTTCATTAAAAATAAATGTTTAGGGGCACCTAAGTGGCTCAGTTGGTTGAGTATCTGATTCTTGGTTTCAGCTCAAGTCATGATCCCAGGGTCAGGGGATCAAGCCCCACGTTGGGCTCTGCACTGGGCATGGAGGTGGAGCCAGTTTGGGATTCTATCTCTCTCTCTCTCTGCCCCTCTCTCCTGCTTGCTATAAATAAATAAATAGGTAGGTAGATAGATAGATAGATAGATAGATAAGAAAATGAAGTCCTAAGGACCCTACTCAGGAATTCCAGGTCTTACCCAGTACACTATTTTGCTACATGGTGACATGAATGTTCCACACAGACCTGTCTATTTTCCCCAGCAGTTTTCTGGATGGTAACCAGTCACCTTGTTAGAATGCACTCTCCCCCAACCCCCACCTTTTTCCCCATCTCTCTAAATCTTGTTCTTTAATTGTTTTTATTATTATGTTTATTTATTTTGAGAGAGAGAGAGAGAGAGAGAGAGAGAGAGAGAGAGAGAATGAGCAGGGAAGGGGCAGAGAGAGAAGGAGATACAATCCAAAGCAGGCTCTAGACTCTGATCTATCACCGCAGAGCCCGAGGTGGGGCTTGAACTCACAATCTGTGAGATCATGATATGAGCCGAAGTCAGACACTCAACTGGCTGAGCCATGCAGGCACCCCTAAATCTTACCAGTTCTTTAAGGTTCTGCCACCATTGTTTTGTTCATTCCTTCCTTCAACATGCATTTAGTGAACACCTACAGTTTGACTAATATTGAATAGTAAATATGCAGAATTTTGTATCAAAAGCTCGTAAACTAGTAAAGGATGACCTTCGTGTAAATAAGGGCAATAATGTTTTGCAAGTAAGAGCATTTGGGGGGAGGCAGGTACTACTAAAGATAGAAGTGGTCTCTTCCTTTTCTACAGTTTTATATGGGACTTATAAAAGGGCAATTTATGATACAGCTACATTTCTGGGTCTTCAGTAAATACTTGTTAATTTATTAATAGAGTAATAGAAGGTGCCTAGGTGGCTTAGTCCATTAATTGAGTAATAGAAGAAAATGCAGAGAATTCAACTGTAAATCAGGGATAAGACTTAAGAGGGAGCTGTTTTCATTCTTGAGCAATCAACTGTGTTAAAAAATAACTTGAATCCAATTTACTGGATTCCAGTGTTGGGCATGAGCAGAGTTGAGAACGAGTATTGGAAGGATCTTGGTTCTGTAATCCTTGTCCCCTGTGGCTGCTTACTCTGGTGTAGAAGGGTCATAACACAGAGAATGCCTGCAGCATCTTCCTTATCATTAGTTGGTTACTCAGAAAGTCATGAATTTAAGTCCTGTATCTTTATCTCACTAACTTTACAACTTGGGCATATTACTTAACCTCTTCAAGACTCAGTTTTCCAAACTGCAGTGTATGAACATGTCTGTCTCCCGGGTTTTCAAAAAAGATTATATGAGAGTCCAGAGTGCCGTCTGCTATTTTCTTCACAATCTCTGCCACTTTCCTCTATGTTTTTAGATAAATAATTCACAAAGAATTTTTAGTAACATGTTAATTTTCTTTCTTTTTTTTTTAAAAGCAGAAAACTCTTGTACTCTAGCATTCGCAGATTATAAGGTTTCAAAATAACCCCAGGCAAACTTGTGATGGATTCCCTCTTTCTAGTGCTTCATGTTCTGGTTGAGTAGACTTAGTTCTTCAGTCCAGAATAAACCTTACAGTGTGGTTTAAGGTAGTCTGTTTTACTTGTAAATTGTAAAAATGTTATTTAGGTATCTTTTTAAAAATGAAAAATACATCAGATATGATATGTAAACTTAACAACAGTATTAGGGCCACTTCCTAGTTCAGCTTTCATTTTCTTTTTTTTCTTTTAAAGTAGTGGTTTCCTGAAGACTCGTATTGTTCAGTACATGAACTGTTTAGTGTATGTACAAACTGGTCAGCATATATATGTATGTATGTATATATTTATATACCACACTTTATAGCATGCTGGCAGTTTAATTAAAAGCAAGATTGGATAAGTTGTATAAAAGATAAATATTAAACCTCAGTTGACTTTTTTTTTAGAGAAAATTGGAACAAAACAGTTGACCTGAAAATTATAAGCCTGGCGTTCAACATATTATGTATATATGTTGAACGCCAGGCTTATAATATAAATATGTAATTTATATATTTATATATAATATTATAATATATTATTGTATATATAATGTTTTTGTGATTGTATGGTATAGTATATTCCCTAGTAAGGGGAGAAAGAGGTGGACTATTAGGCTTTGAACCTTTTATAAAAATGTATAAAAATAATGATGTGTAATGATGATAATTAGCTAAACATATTTTGAAGGTTCATTACACTGATGTAAGCATTTTACATGTACTAAGTAATTTAATCTTCATGAACACCCAATTAGGGAGGGTTTTTTTCATGAGGAAACGGACATATAGAGGCATAGATCCCACAGCTAGTGGAAGTCAGGATTTAAGATAACGCAGTTTAACTTAAGTACTGTCAATATCATTAGCGTGTGGACACTTCTTGACATTTAAATTTTTGTAAGAAACTCCTCTCTCTTAATTGAAGTGTGGAGATTTGCTAAATGAGTCACTTGAAATTTCCCCATAAAATCACTCAGTGCAAGTCTTGTTATTGATTAATCTGTTTAATGAAAGCATAGTAAATATCTTGGTAGATTTGTACAGTTTCAAACGCAGCACAAAGCATTTGCCAGTCATTCCACATCAGGTCTACAACTCTGAATGGGCAGCTAATATGCTCTCCTTTTCAAAATGTACTTTACTGAAACATGATTAGATTTTATAATCTGAATTTTAAATGCTGTTACTCTTTAGAACAAAACCTATCCCTTTCTCAACCCTGGGGGCAGTGCTTACTGGGCAGTCTGAGCATGTATTGAGCATTAGCAAGGAAGTACCAAAAGAGAGAGAAAAAAAATTATGTTTTTTAATTTTTAAAGAAACAGTGAGGTAGTCTTGGGAAAGATCATACCTCTTTGTGACTCTTACTTTGAGGTTATCTTTTTTCTTTCTTTTTTTTTTTTGTAGTCTCCATGTCCAGAGTGGAGTCCAACACAGGGGTTGAACTCCCAACCCTGAGAAAAAGACCTGAACTGAGATCAAGAGTCGGACACTTAAACGACTAAGCCCCCTAGGCGCCCCTGGAGTTACTATCATTTTGAATTATATGTGCTGGATTGTGAGGGAGACCCGCTATAGACTTGGTGGTAATCTGGCCCTGCTTTGGAGCCTGGTGGGTACATGCAGTTATTCATCCACAATTATCTAACAAGTATACAGTATAAATGAAATCATGGCTGTGGGAAATGAATACAGCTGCATGTCAGCTATCTGGCATTGTTTAGGATGTGTTCATTACATGAAAGCTGTTGCTTACTGGTTATGCTGTTCTTACTGGGCAATGAATAGAGACGGAGAAGTAGAAAAGCAATTTTAGAGCTCCTAGGAATTTTAGAAAGAGGAAATTGTAAGTAAGCATTAAATAGTAATTTTGTAAAATAATACTGATAAGGAAATTTGGGGGGATATTTTATGAAATGCAAAAGGCAGCATGTAAAATAATATGTCCAATATGAGCCTATTTTTATTTTGAACACATACAGAAAAAAATAGTAAGGTTGTATATACCAATATGTTATCAGTGATTATCTCAGAATGATGGGTTTCTAGAATTTTTTTGTGTATCCTTGCCTCTTTTTTTTCTTTTTTTTGCGCTGAAGACCAAAAAAGAAAAGTAATTAAAAAAAAATCCTTCTATGCTAGTGGGAATTAGAAGCACAGTTTCAAATGAGCTGGGAAAGAAGGAAGGGTAGTCAGGACATTTTTGTGAGCAAAGACCATCATGACAACTAGGCTGGTTTTTAGGTGGCTTTGAGTATAGTTAGCTTGAACTTCAAGTTGGACTCAGAGCCTCCCTCCACTTTTTTTTTTTCCCAACTGATATTTGAATAAAAGGTGCACAGCCCTGATCAAAGGGTAGAGAAGAGACTTGATTGCAGGGAGTAAAGATATTGAGTTAGGCCATTGTTTCACTTGCTGCCAAGATAATTGAGTAACATAACACTGTGTACCTGCAGTTTACCTCATCTGCGTATTGTCCCTTGTACTGAGTCTGTGCACTTGAACTGACTTTCCAGCACTGTGTACTAGGGAACACTCTTACTGGAAAGCACAGCCTGGGAAGGTAGAAGATGAGCTTCATCTCCCAGGCAGCACCCTTGTGCTGGTGTCCCAGCAAGGGAAGGTGGCATTAGGCTGCCATCCGAGGAACGCCTCCGTGTGGGAGCTGTGCTATTTCATCACTTTGGAAGGTAATGTAATTTAATGTGACCTGCTGCTTCACCTCTGAGATCCTGGGATCGCAGTCGGGGGCGGGGGGCGGCGGGAGCTGTGGAAGCTGTGGATGAATAGAAGTGCTTTAGGTAAATCGTTGCAGTGAGATACTGTGAAAATTATGGGACACTTCTGGTCGAAATGTAGAAGAAAAGTACTGACTTTACATGTGGCGAATCATTTTTTCCTTTCCCTTTTCTTAAAAAGAAAGTTTCGTTTTTCTTTTAAATTTTGAAACATTAGCTTCCTTTCTTCCTTTCTCTGTTCTTAAAAATAGGATTTTTTTTTCTTTTAAACTTTGGAACGTTGACATCCTTCCTGTACCTTAAAATTCTGGAAGCATTCATTTTTTAATTTTTAGTTTAATTATACAGAGGGTTGACGGTATATTTTATGTTGGTCTAGAAATGGGCTTACCTTTTTTAAAGTTGAATTCTCTCTAAGAATATAAGGATGTGTTATGGGGGGAAAGTATGAAAGTATACTTTTGTATGAGTTGCAAATAATGTTTACTCATTTGAAATGCTGATGAAGTCATTACTTACTTTCTAAATATAGCTAGTTTAGATTTACAAGTGCCAGAGAACACTGGTAAGGAAATGCATTATTTATGTTTTATTCTTATGTACGCTATCTTTTACACAGACAGAGGTGTTGAGTCAGTTTATGAAAAAGAACACCTACAAGAAATGTTGTTTTTTTAAAAAAAGAATTAATTATAAGACTAGTACTAGAGAAAGTAAAATTAGGAGTATAACATTAAGACAAATACATTGATCATAGATTTGAATTTTAGATATAAGTTTCCTCGCTGCTGAAGTAAAAAAAAAAAAGGGAGGGTGCTCAATGTTTATTAAAGAAAAAAAAATACCAGTTTTCAATAGCAACACTGTCTGTAGCTATTACTTCTAAAGTTTCATATGACTTTATACATGAATGATTGATAAGAAGGTGATGTTCTCAGCAGTAGTTTGCAGGAAATTAATGAATGTCAGTAGCTTGTCAATTGAAGGAGAGAGTTGTTAAGTGGTAGTTTTTGAATAAGATCCATGTAAGAAACGTTGAAGATAGAATATAGGAGAAATATACTCTGTTTTGTTGTTAAAAAGTACTTTCTCAACTTCAAAAGAGAGTTCTCTGATTGAACTTGTTTGCTATCCAACTATTTCTCAAGTTTTTTCAAACAGTAGCACTAACTGTTATTTCTGGTAATAGTTGGCTTCCTGTGTTATAAAAACTATTTATGTATTGCTCTGAATTTAATCAGAATATCTAGTTAAATGATTGAATTTTTTCCTCATTTTTCAGTTGGTTGGTTTGATAGGGACTAGATATAATCTAACTGATGGCACTTGGTAGAATAAACTGTACTTTGTTTATGCAATACCACATAGTTCTTTGGACACACATATTTATTCTGTCAACATTTTCTCGATAAGTAGAAATAGCTTAACTCTGGGATATGTTTTAGCTGACTCATTAGCTTGTTTTTGACATATCCTTCTTCTAAATAAACTATTTGTAAATTTTTTTATTTTTGAGAGAGAAAAAGAGTGAGGCAGGGGCAGAGGGAGAGAGAGAGACTCTTAAGTAGGCTCCATGCCCAGGGCAGAGCCTGATGTAGGGCTTGATCTTACAATAGTGAGATCATGACCTGAACTGAAATCAAAAGTGCAGCACCTAACCAACTGAGCCACCCAAGTGCCCCTCCAACTACTTTCAAATGAGCTGAACAATGATAAAAAATCATGAGATATGTAAATTACTACAACTCATCTGTTTGGACCAATTTGAGGCTCACTCCTTATAAAGTCTGTGGAACAGTTAATGAGTGAGCTCACCTTCATTCTTTAGAATTGTTACTGTGGGATGGTTCCTTTTCCTTGTTTAGCTACGGGACATGAGCAGAAGACATTTATACGCTTTTTTTTTTTTTTTTTTTAGTTCTACATTCTTAACTGGATACCATGAATTATATACCTCTGCCAAGCAACGGTGGTGCATTTGGGATTCTGGAGATTTCTTTTATATGACATATTGATTTTTAACTTTTGAGGGCCAAGTGATATATTAAAATATCATAGGAAACACAACACGTCATCTCTGCCATGTTCGAGTTGGCATTGGGAAGCCAAATGGATACCTTTCATTTAAAAAAAGAAAATTCTCGGGACACTTGGATGGCTCAGTCAGTTAAGCGTCCCACTCTTGATTTCGGCTCAGGTCATGATCTCAAGGTTGTGGGATTGAGCCCTGCTTGGGATTCTCTCTCTCCATCTCTCTCACTATTCACCACCCCCCTCCCTGCTCACGTGCATGCTCTCTTGAAGAATAAAATAAAAACTTAAAAATTTTAAAATGTTCTCTTTAAAACTGTGGTAAAAAAATTGCTGACTGTATTGCTGGCAATTAATTTTGACTGTTCTTTCCTCTCCATACCCATAATCCTATATTAACTTGGGTAGATTTTTTAAATTTGTTTATTTATTTTGAGAGAGAGCACATGAGTGGGGGGGAGGGTCAGAGAGAGAGAGGGAGAGACAGAATCTGAAGCAGGCTTCACGCTGTCAGTGCAGAGCCCTATGTGGGGGCTTGAACTCACAAACTATGAGATCATCATCTGAGCCAAAATCAACACTTGATCTTAGCCAAAAGGCTGAGAAGTGATAACCTGAGCCAAAATCAAGAGTTGGTCAGTTAACCAGCTAAGCCACCCAGGTGCCCTGGGTAGATTTCTTTGAGGTAGTATACTTTTATCATCACCTTTTGAATGAGATGAAAGTTCCTGGGTGTTAGGAACAATTTGGCAGGAAGTGTAAAATTGGAAAAGCTGAAAAACGGAAATTGGATTGAATAAAGAAGCTTAGAAGAGAGAGAATAATTTACCTGGTTTAGGTAATCTAGTAGAAGGCATTGAGTCATTGTGAAACATTAGGAAACCAAAATAAGCAATATAGGGAGCCCAGTGGATGAGGATAATGAAATCAAGAGCTAAAAATGAGAAAGATTTCAGTAATAGTGATAGGGCTAGCTCAAATGAGAAGAGACTTCTTCAGTAAGAATCAGTAGTCAAGGTCTGTGATCCCCATAGATGGGACTAGGGTGTCCTGATGAGCATTCAAGGAAGGAGGAGTTAGCATGAGGCCACAGCAAAATGGCAGAGAGTGGTGTCGGGGTGAACACGAGAAAACCAGAGGGATGATTGTTGAAGAGCTCTTTGGGATGTGCACTGAGAAAGGTGATTTGTTGGGAGATTCTTCAGGAAAAGGAATAAGAAATGAGGAAGCTGTGGTGTTCAGGTAATGAAACTGATATCTAAAAGACTTTTAAACATAATTTTTGCTTAAGCGGAAGGAGTTGATCATTGAGAGAAATTGGTGAGAATTTAAGTTAACAGAGGTTTAGATCTTAAAATGAAAATACTGAAAGTCAACCTGTTGCCTGGGTGCTGCAAAAAAGCAAATTAGCTAGACGTGATCTTTATGAACTGATTATATGATTAAACAATTAAGTACTTACTGAGTATTATTCAAAAGAATGAACCAAAATTTTTTATGAAACTAGAAAACAATTTTGTATGGCAGCTGAGATCTGCCCTAACCTCTCTGAAAACTGACCACATAATACATCCTTTTTGGTAACTACCTATGTTTGAATAACTAACACAGGAAACATACTCAAAGAGAAAACAAAAAGCACAATGCACACAATTTATACAAATACATACAATTTGTACAAATGTATTTATAGAGATATACCCACCTGATGGACAAGTTTTGAGATTTTTGACTAAATGTGAGAATGCTGGTAACAGATTACCTCAAAACATTTTTGTTGTGGGAAGATAACACAGTATTAAGCTCTCATTTAATACCTTTTTTAGTAATTAGGCGGGACAGGCCTGCTAACTCAGCTCTGTTTGATTTTTCAAGTGTATTATTTAACCTTTGAAATCAAACAGAATGCCTCCTCTAGCACAAGGAGCAGATTCTCTCCAAGATAATGATGTAGTAAATCAACACACATACAATATGCTGCTTTTCCTAACTTCTAAAAACAAGCAATTTGAACATAGTGTTTCTCATTTTTGTAACCAACGTTGAATTCATAAGGAGTATCTGGTATTAGTTTATATTTCTTTAAGTCAATGGTTTTCTGACATGACTCTGTAGACCATGTCCCGTGACAAAACTTTTATAGGGAACATGGAGTGAGTTCTTCATTACTCTAAATGTGTTTAATGGAAAGCCTGTCTTTTAGTCTAAGATTTTATCTCTTTTATATTTTTTTAAAAAATTATTTTATTTTTATTTCATTTGACAACTCCAATTTTATTTTATTTATTTTATTTATTTGACAACTCCAATATTATTTTATTTTACTTATTTATTTTTATTTTATTTGATAACTCCAAGATCAGATTCTTCCAACTGAGCCAGCCAGGCACCCCTCCCTTTTACATCTTGGTGTTAAAATGTACACTTATTTTTTAAAAATTAATTAATTACTTTTTTAATTTACATCCAAGTTGGTTAACATGTAGTGCAACAATGATTTCAGGAGTAGATTCCTTAATGCCCCTTACCCATTTATCCCATCTCCTCTCCCACAACCCCTCCAGCACCCCTGTTTGTTCTCTATATTTAAGAGTCTTTTATGTTTTGTCCCCCTCCCTGCTTTTATATTATTTTTGCTTCCCTTCCCTTATGCTCATCTGTTTTATATGTTAAAGTCCTCATATGAGTGAAGTCATATGATATTTGTCTTTCTCTGACTATTTTCACTTAGCATAATACCCTCCAGTTTCATCCATGTAGTTGCAAATGGCAAGATTTCATTTGTTTTGCTTGCCGAGTAATACTCCATTGTATATATATACCACATCTTCTTTATCCATTCATCCATCAATTGACATTTGGGCTCTTTTCATACTTTGGCTATTATTGATAACATTGCTATAAACATTGGAGTGCATGTGCCCCTTTGAAACAGCATACCTGTATCCCTTGGATAAATACCTAGTAGTGCAATTGCTGGGTCATAGGGTAGTTCTATTTTTAATTTTTTGAGGAACCTCCATACTGTTTTCCAGAGTGGCTGTACCAGTTTGCATTCCCACCAGCAGTGCAAAAGAGATCCTCTTTCTCTGCATCCTCGCCAACATCTGTTGTTGTCTGAGTTGTTCATGTTAGCCATTCTGACAGGCGTGAGGTGGTATCTCATTGTGGTTTTGATTTGTATTTCCCTGATGATGAGTGATGGTGAGCAGTTTTTCATGTTGTCAGTCATCTGGATGTCTTCTTTGGAGAAGTGTCTATTCATGCTGTTTGCCCATTTCTTCACTGGATTATTTGTTTTTTGGGTGTTGAGTTTGATAAGTTCTTTATAGGTTTTGGATACTAACCCTTTATCTTGTATGTCATTTGCTGATATCTTCTCCCGGTCCATTGGTTACCTTTTGGTTTTGCTGATTATTTCATTCACCATGCAGAAGCTTTTTATTTTGATAAAGTCCTAATAGTTCATTTTTGCTTTTGTTTCCCTTGACTCTGGAGATGTATTGAGTAAGAATTTCCAGCGGCTGAGGTCAAAGAGGTTTTTGCTTGTGTTCTCCTCCAAGATTTTGATGTCTTCCTGTCTTATGTTTAGGTCTTTAACCATTTTGGGTTTATTTTTGGTGTAAGAAAGTGATCCAGGTTCATTTTTCTGCATGTTGCTGTCCAGTTTTCCTAGCACCATTTGCTGAAGAGACTGTCTTTATTCCATTGGACATGCTTTGTCAAAGATTAGTTGGCCATACATTTGTGGGTCCATTTCTGGGTTCTCTATTCTGTTCCATTGATCTGAGGTCTGTTTTTGTGCCAGTACCATACTGTCTTGATGACTACAGCTTTGTAATACATCTTGAAGTCCGGGATTGTGATGCCTCCAGCTTTGGTTTTCTTTTTCAAGATTGCTTTGGCTATTTGGGGTCTTTTCTTGTTCCATACAAATTTTAGAATTGTTTTTACTAGCTCTGTGAAGAATACTGGTGTTATTTTAATAGGGATTGTGATGTACACTTATTTTTTATAAAAGATCATTTAAAAAATTTTAAAAAGTTTTGTGAATATATGTATTTTTTCCAGTTTTATTGATGTATAATTGACATACGTCATTGTGAGTTTCAGGTTTACAGCATAAAGGTTTGACTTATGTATATTGTGAAGTAATTGCTACAGTAAGTTAACATCCATCATGCCATATAGATAGAATAAAAGAAATGGGGGGGGACCCTTTCCTCCTTGTGGAGAGAATTGTTAAGATTTATTTTCTTAACAACTTTTATATGTCATACAGCAGTGGTAACTATGGTCATCATGTTGCATATTATATCCCTAGTACTTGTGTATCTTATAACAGGAAGTTTGTATTCTTTAACCTTTTTGTTCCAATTTGCCCTTCTCTTCCCCTGGCCCCATCTCTGGTTATCCCAAATCTGATCTTTTTTCTGAATTTGGGTCCTTTTCTTTCTTTTCTTCTCTTAAAAAAAATTTTTTTTTAATGTTTATTTATTTTCGAGAGACAGAGAGACAGAGTGTGAGCAGGGGAAGGGCAGAGAGAGAAGGAGACACAGAATCTGAAGCAGGCTCCAGGCTCTGAGCTATCAGCACAGATTTTATTCACATCCTAGTGAGCATTTGCTATCTTTTGTCCTTTTGATGATGGCCATTCTAATAGCCATGAAGTGGGAAAGGTTGTTTTTAACTTGGTAAAATTTGGGGAGAAGTTTGACTGGTTAATGAGATCTAAATGTTTACAAACCACTGTTATAAAATTCTTTAACCATAGATGGAACCCTTAAGTGCTCAGTATATCAGAGACTCAACTAAAATAGGAATCTATGGGTAAGGGTCTTTTTCTAAATATATACTTTTAGGTAGCTTTTGTTAGATCATGCTGTGGTAATAATTTCAAACTCTCAGTGGCTTTCAACTCCGATGCTTTATTTCTCTCTCATTTTACATGTTGCCTGTGGGTTACCATGGATTGGCTGCAGTCGCTGGGGCTCTGCATGTGTCTTTGTCCCAGGACCCCTTCTGAAGAAGCAGCACTAACCTAGGACATGCTATTCTCATGACAGATAGAAAAGAAGTCATAGCTGAACTGTTTCTGCTTGTAGCTATTGCTGTCGCTCTTACTCCATTGGCCAATTCAAGACACATGGCCAAATCTGTCAGTAGAGATGAAGAAGTAGAATTCTCTCATAGTCCCTTCAAGTAACATGGCAACAGGTGGAGATAATTCTCTTATAGGAGGACAGCAATAATGAGAGTAAAATAAAATCTACATTATCATTTATACTGAAGGACTCATGTAGTCTATATGAATAAGGAATAATAATAAACACTTAGATATCCACTATCAAGCCGAAAAAATATAACCAGTACCTTTGAAGCCCTCTGTGTGCTTTTATACTACTTACTCAAATATAACCATTCTCTTGAAATTTGTGTTTATCATACCCTTCTTCATATATTCCATTGTATGAATATCCCTCAATTTATGTTTTGAGTTAATGCCAATTTTTTTGCTAGTATGAAAATGCTGCTAAGGATATTATGTGTCTCCTAGTGTACAGTGCAAGAGTATCTCCAGGATATGAACATAGGGTGGAATTTGCTGAAATGTGGGGCATAGAATCTTTAATTTTAGTAGATAACAATTGTTTTCCAAGGCAGTCTAATGTTTATAGTTGCGCTAGTAGTGTTTTATATATTACCAGTGCTCACATCCTCATTCACGTTTGAAAGTTTGACAACATCTAATTTTTAGTGTAATGAATATAAATCTGATTCTTTCTTGAATGTACAGGAGACGCTTCTCAAACTTTCATGTGTAGACAAATCACTTGGGAATGCTATTAGAAGCCCAGGTTTTGATTCACAGGTTGGGGTAGGGTTGGGAGTTGAGATCCTGTATTTCTAATAAGCTCCCACATGATGTCAGTGCTGCTGGACCAAAAGCCATACTTGGAGTAACAAGGGTCTAAGGGACTAAAATAGAATTGCCCCTGTGGTGATTGTGCTCAGCGCCTACAGAGTCTTTGGAACAAAACTGCTAAATAACAGTATTTGATATAACCACTCAATCTAGGGTTTTTGAATTATGCCTGATATTTTCACTGACATTAGATGAGTAGTATAGATAAATAATTTTTTTTAATCTAATAACTTCGGGAAAAAAAATTCCCAAGCCACAATTTTAATCATTCTACTTGTATTCTACTGCTGATATTTTTTAAATTTGAAACTTACGTTTTGTGGAAATATTGGCCACTAGTGAATAAAGTAGTGGATTATTTTTTCTTAGAGTTTGTTGCTTTATAACTGACAGTGAGAATTCAGAATATAAACCTAGGCCACTCTACTAAAATTCTAAAGACACTGTTTCTTCTCATCTAGGTTGGTACTAGGTTAATATAATCTACTAAGTAGTTGAAGAGTGACCCATAAATATCTCCACTGACATTCTTTAACTTAAGCACTTTAAAGCTGGGGGATACTTTGCCCAATTCCATTTATTTATTTTTAAAATTTTTACTTGTTTTTACTCATTCATGGGTAAACAATATAGAGCAACCAATTTTTATTTGGTGGCATATACGTATCACTCATTTTAAATTCACCACAAAGTATTTTGATTGTAATCCATTACTCCATGAGTTCTTTATTTTAAGTTTATTTATTTATTTTGAGAGAGAGAGGGAAAGAGAGAATCCCAAGCAGGCTCTGTGTGGTCAGCACAGAGCCTGATGTGGGGCTCCACCCATTAACTGTGAGATTATGACCTGAGCTGAAATTAAGAGTCCATTGCTCAACCAACTGAGCCACTCAGGCACCCCTAGGTGATTTCTTTAAAGGAAATAAGTCTAAGGAGTCTTTAAGGGAAGTAATGGAACTTGTCAGCAAGGAAGCATTAGACTATCTGATGATCAGTCACTAACATGATAAAATGAAGGATAGAATAAAAGTAAACACATATTCCTTAGAGCAAAATAGTGATATGTGGTCCATGGCATGCACCTGTAACAAGGTAATCCCTTGTTCTTTAAAAAAAAAATTTTTTTTTAAAGAACAATACTATTTTGTTTTTAAAAGAACAATACTATTTCCAAATTGCGTTCTTTAAAAAAAACCCAAAAAACCAAAAAACAACTGTTAGGACAGAAGCACCACTCAGATTAGCTTATACATTGAAGAGTTATTGGCCCACATAATTGGGAACAACAGCATTGGAATGAGTTTAAAATAAATGAAATAGAGGTTCTAATCATGTTGTCAGGACCCTTTCATCTCCTGGCTTTGATTCTCTCTCTGGACCCTCTTCTATGTAGATGGGCTTTCCTTCAAGTGGTAGTAATGGTGGTGGTGGTAGAGGGGACTTTTTGGGGTGGAAGATAAAGTGACAGCTTCAGAATTCTGTCCTTCAAAAGGGAAGTGAGAAAACTCTTCCCGAGGCCTTCCACATTAAGGTAGTCCTGTAACTTAGTCTTCATTAAATCAATTCTTTCTTTTGTAGCCTTTATCATAAATTATCTCATTTGTTTACTCACCTGGTTGTTTTTCCTCCTCACTTCAAGGTAAAATCTATTAGAAGCAAGAATGGTGCCTATTTTGTTAATTATGTTAACCTCAGCATCTAGTAGGCACTCAGGACATAGTAGGAAAACAAATGCAGTAAAACCTTGGTTTACGAGCATAATTCCTTCCAGAAACATGCTTATAATCCAAAGCACTTGCATAACAAAGCGAATTTCAGAACCATTGGCTCGGTGTGATCATGTGATGTTTGGCGTCTCATACTACTCCTATTGCAAGACATCACTTGTTTATTAAGTTAAAATGCATTAGACGTGTTTACTCGTCTTGTGAAACACTTGGCAGAACAAGTTACTCTCAATCCAAGGTTTTACTTGTATATGAAATTCCAGGAGAGGAATTAGGTTCTGCTTAAGCCATGTGTCATCATGTGGTCTGGAGGGTAGGATGCTATTGATTGATAGACCTATCAGAACTACATGGAATACAGGAAGAATGGTTTTATGCAGGAAATCGAAATTTGTATAAATTTGTATAATTTGTATAAATTTTAAAGAATTTACTTTTAAGTGATTTCTACATCCAGTGTGGGGCTTGAACTCATGACCCCTAGATCAAGAGCCTCATGCTCTACTGACTAAGCCAGCCAGGTGCCCCTGAAATTTGTACAGTGCCTCCCAGAAAAACATAGCCCTGTGAATGGATCCTTGAGCTGGATTTCAGCCCTATCCTATGGTCTCTGTCAACAGAGGCCCTGATGAGTATCCATCTCTCCATCTCAGTTTCTGAATACCTTATGCAGAAGTAAGACTACTAGGAACAAAAGTATGAACAAGTCTTTGCATCTAGATCACTCTTGGCCAACGCTGTGTAGTCTATGTGCTTAGCCATGCCTTGTAAATATTCTAATAGAGATGTCTTGAGAAATTCCTCTTTTTCCACCCCCCTTCTCTCCCCTTTATTTTTCTATCTAGTGTTAATTGGTCAAGTTTCCTGAGGACACATTTTGAATTTTATGAACTTTAGGGTGGCTGGATGGTGGTACAGATGCTGTCATCCTTCTTTCTGGTTTATTTACATTTCTCTGCATTTCTGTTTTGATCAACCTGATAATTCTACTTCAAAAGAAAGAAGAAACTGCCTATATACATCATAGGCCCTTCAGGAGAAAAGATTTTTCTTAAAGCTCCGTCCCTTTGAGGTTTGTTTTATATTTTATTTAATTGAAGATCTCTTTGAGGCAGTGAAATCCTTACCCTTTATAAAGTGACAAGGGCACCTAGGTGGCTCAGTCAGTTAAGCGTCTAACTCTTGATTTCAGCTTAGGTCCTGGTCTCATGGTTTGTGAGATGGAGCCCTGCATTGGACTCTGTGCTGACAGCATGGAGCCTGCTTGGAATTCTCTCTTTCTCTCTCTCTCTGTTTCTCTGACTCTACCTGGCTTGTATATGCATTCTCTCTCTCTCTCTCTCTCTCTCTCTCTCTCTCTCTCAATAAATAAATAAATAAATAAATAAATAAATAAATAAAAATTTAAAAAATAAGGGGCAAATAGGTTGAAGGAACAGAAACTCGCTCAGTCTACTCATATATAAGGCTGCTGGGAATCTCATAAGTTCCAGAAGTACAGCTCAGCATCTTGACATGGAGGTTTCTCAGGCAGCTGTTTTGGCCATCTTTTTCTTTCTGGGACTACTAGGTTTCTCCTCGGCTTTACTCTAGACATTGGTTCCATTCATCTGACTTTTTTAAAACACTGACTTTCTAAGTTGATCAACCTGCGAGTGGAAAAAAAAATGGCAGCTAGTACTTAATCTACTCATTGGATTCTCAGGACAAGTCCACAAGAGTCCATACTGTAATCCCTTGGGGAGCTTAAAAAGAAAGATATACAGGCCTCAAACATAGATATTCTGAGATGGTAGGTCTGGAGTCCTAGAATCTATTTGAAAATTTTCCTCAGTAGGAATTCCAAGAGCCCTCAACACTCACAACAGGGAAGGAAGAAAAGTGAATGAACGATGAATAGATGAAACAGGCCCTTGCTTGTCCCCTATATAGCTCCTTCTCTTTTTCTGTTTGCCTTTCCTTGCTGTTGATCTTCCTATCCAAGGAGAGGAGATAGATTATTCTAAGGAATCAAAAACAATTGAAGGATATAATAGTTTTCATTAAAAGCAGTACTGGCAGCAATCATTCTTAGTCTCACTCGGTGCATGGGCGGTGGGGTCCTCTATCTCTTATCAAATAAGTGCCAATTTCTTGATCTCAGATACTCTTGGAAGTGTCGGGCAGGCCTGAGTGTTCCTGACCTGAGACCCTCAGAGCCACTGCGGTAGATCTCTCTGAAAGCCTCTGTGGTGACGGCAGCAGCTGTTCAAATATGCTGTCTATGTTGGCGGGTGGTGTAGGAACCTGCAGCCTAGTGCCCGTCACTCTCAAACTAGCTACAGTGTGTCTCTTAGTTCAGTCTTTAGAGAGAATTTGGTCACTGGCCAGCCTCTCAGGGGTCTACTCTGGGCAGTCTACAGAGAGCAGACTTTGAGAAGAGCATTCAGTTATAAGTGTATTACAAGCTTTCTTTTGGTTGGCTTGCAAAGTAGAGCTTTTAGTAAGTATTTTTAATCCCTTTTCATTTTGTTTATTTTACAGATAACAGGGATTATAGTTCTAAATGAATTATAATGAATTTTTTATGTGTCATAACTACAAATATGACTCTAACCTAATTTTGTATGTGAAATAAATGCCCGGACATTATTTAGGATATTTACCAAATGTTTTTATGGCAAAATTATCATTGTCTCCTCATATGTAATAAAAATAAAATTTTGATAAAATATGTATTATTCAAGTTGTAAATAAAGTAACATAGTTTGTTATTTAATACATTTAAAATACAATGCCATATACTTTACCTTTTATTATGTACTGACATATGTAAAGACTTGTAGTCATTTGGTTCTGAGACCTCCTTATAGTGACAGAAGCCATCACTTTATTTAATAAATTTGTCCACTGTAGGACTTCAGGGACATTTGATGAATTTACATAGGTATCAGTTACATTAAGTATGCAAAGAAAAGAAACACTTTTGACAAAGGTTGGGCGCAGTAGCCCCATACCGAATTTCTGTGTACAAAGTAGTTGTGTGGCTCAAAACAGGTATGTGTTAAGCCCACAGAGTTTAGAGTCCCTATACCTTAGGGTTGGTTTAAGAATGTACGTGTTTTCTATGAGAAATTAAGTATGAAGATAGTTAATCTGATTTTTTAAAATGACTTTGTTTTTTCTTCTTTTCAGATCCAATCCCTCCGTGGAACTTCTAAACATCTTTTATTAAGTAGAAACATTATTTCCTACGAAATGAGGTCAACATGTTAATTTAAACCAGCATTTGTGTGGTTATTGACTTACCTGCTGTGGTTCATGAAGCTTGAGGTCTAAGGAGAACAGGGTCTTTTGCGATGACAATATGACTAATAGTAAAGGAAGATCTATTACCAGTAACACAAGTAGTGGTCCAAGTAGTGGAGGAGGTTTTGTAGACTGGACTTTAAGCTTAAATACAATTCAATCTGATAAGTTTTTAAACTTATTATTGAGTATGGTTCCGGTAATTTACCAGAAAAACCAGGAAGAGAGGCACAAAAAAGCAAATGGCCTCTGGCAAGATGGATTATCAACTGCAGCACAGACTTTTGGTAATCGATCTGAGCAACACATGGAGTATCACAGTTTCTCAGAGCAGTCTTTTCATGGCCACAGTGGGCACACAGCATCAGGCTGCAGCCCCAAGTATGATGACTATGCCGGCTACAACTACTGTGACAGCAGGGACGCTGCAGAAACAGCTGCCATGTTACAGAATGAAGATGCGTCTAGCGATGGGGATGAAGATGCTATTGTGGAAGTAAACCAGAAGTCACCGAAGGAGTCCAGTGGCATCATGGCACTGCAAATACTTGTGCCGTTTTTGCTAGCTGGTTTTGGGACAGTTTCAGCCGGCATGGTTTTGGATATAGTCCAGGTGGGTTTATCTCTTTATCTTCACCGTCTTTATTGTTTTTAAGTGTTTTAGGTAGGTTACTCATCTCAAACATTTACTTTAGATTTGATTTATCCCTTAGGGAAATGAACCCATGCTGGCTCATGCAGGGAATCTGCTATTTCTAGGTGTGTGTTTGTTTTCCTTTAGAAGTTCTAAGAGAATGGTCTCGTTCTGATTGTAAAGTAACTCTTCATAAAGTATTACAATAATAAAGCAACCCCAAAATGGATAAATCAATTAAATGCAAAACCCAATAAACATTATATTTAAATACTTCTTCATTTTTTAGATAAAAACATATACTTGTTAAAATGCATTAAACCCATGCAGAGATTAAATACAAGATAAAAAGTCTTCCCTGTTCTTCCTCCTCAGAGGTTCCCTCCCTTCCCCTCCAGAAGTTACCATTGTTAAGAGTTGGTTGTGTTTACTTGCAGATGTTTTTCTATGCTTTCATATATACATATGCACAGAGTTTCATTTTCAGAAATAAAAATGGAGTGCCATATATATCTGCAAATTATTTTCATTGCTTCATAATACATCTTAGATATTTTTCCAAACTAGTAACAAAGATATTCTGCATTTTAAAATGAGAGCTTGATGTTCCATTGTATACATACCAAAGTTTACTTATTCACTCTCCCATGCTGGAGTTATAATGAATATGCTTAGAAATATATTTACACTATTTTCATAGGTTAGGTTTTAAAAATGGGATTGCTGGGGATTAGGGTAGGTGTATAGGTTTAAAATTTTATTAGATATTGTCCGATTGACTTTCAAAAAGTGTGTACCAGTATATAATCCTGTCAATATGTAAGTACTTTTATTTTTCTATGTCCTTATCAATCCATGTTGAATATTCTTGATCCTTTTCATTTTTGACAACTGATAGGAAAATGTTTTCGTATTTTAATTAACAGCCTTTTAAAAAAATTAACAGTCTTTAATTATTATTAATCTTTAGCGTGTTTTCATATGTCTGTTGATCATTCTTAGTTGTTCTGTGAATATTTCTTATATGAATGACTTTTATGTATGTTGTTCATTTTAAAAATATATATGCTACTTATTGTTTTTAGGAGTTCTTAATGTAGTGTGGTTACAGAATTACCTATTATATAATCATCTTTCTAAAGTAGTAAGTTGTTAAAATGTGGCATTCTGTTACTATCAGTTTTCATTCATCAGTCAGAGAAAGAGTAACATGCCTTTGTCTTTCATTGCTTGCTCCTTAAAAGAAATCTCAGGTCATTTGTGAAATTAAAAAGCTTTTCAACAGATAATATTTTTATCTAAATGGAAAACATACATAAATAGGAACATAATTTCCACCATAGGTTGGAGAAAGGATATAAAAAGCACTATGTTAAGAAGTATATTAAATTTTTAAGGAATCAGACAAGAAAAAGAAATAAAAGGCATCCAAATTGGTAAGGAAGAAGTAAAACATTCACTATTTGAAGATGACCTGATACTGTACCCTTAAAATTCCCCCAAAACTTCTAGTACTGATAAATGAATTCAGTAAAGTCACAGGATACAAAATTCATATACAGAAACGTATTGCATTTCTATACATTGATAATGAAATAGCAGAAAGAGAAATTAAGGAAAATAATCCCATTTACAATTGTACCAAAAGTAATAAAATATCTATTATTAGATAACCAAGGAGATGAAAGATCTGTACTCTGAAAATTATAAAACACTGATGAAAGAAATTGAAGATGACACAAACAAATGGAAAGATAGTCCATGCTCATGGATTAGAAGAGCCAATATTGTTAAAGTGTCCATACTACCTAAAGCAACCTACAAATCTTATGCAATCCCTATCAAAATAACAACAGCATTTGTCAGAGAACTAGAAAAATAGTACTCAATTTTTCGTGGAAACACAAAGACTCTGAATAGCTAAAGCAATCTTGAAAAAGAAGAACAAAGCTGGTAGGTATCACAATCCCAAATTTTAAGATATGCTACAAAGCTGTAGTAATCAAAACGGGACACCTGGCTGGCTCAGCCTGTAGAGCATGTGACTCTTAATCTTGGGGTTGTGAGGTCAGGCCCCACATTAGGTGTAGAGTTTACTTAAAAACAAAACAAAACAGAATGGTACTGGCACAAAATTAGACACGTACATCAATGGAACAGAATAGAGAGCCCAGAAACAAACACATGCTTATATGGTCAATTAATCTGTGACAAAGGAGGCAAGAATATACAATGGGAAAAAGTCGGTCTCTTCAACAAATGGCATTGGGAAAACTGAATGACTACATACAAATGAATGAAACTGGACCAGCGTGCCTGGGTGGCTTAGTTGGTTGAGCGTCTGACTTTGGCTCAGGTCATGAGTTCAAGCCCCGCATCGGGCTTTGTGGTGACAGCTCAGAGCCTGGAGCCTGCTTTGGATTCTTTGTCTTCCTCTCTCTCTGCCCCTCGCCTGCTCATACTTGGTCTCTCTTTCTCTCAAAAATAAATAAACTTAAAAAAAAAAAAGAATGAAACTGGACCACTTTCTTACACCATACACAAAAATGAACTCAAATGGAATAAAGACCTAAATGTGAGCCCTGAAACCATAAAACTCATAGAAGAAAGCACAGACAGTAATTTCTTTGACATCAGCCATAGAAACATTTTTCTAGATATGTGTCCTCAAACAAGGGAAATAAAAGCAAAATTTAACTATTGGGACTACACCAAAATAAAGTGCTTTTGCATAGTGAAGGAAACTATCAACGAAACAAAAAGGCAACTGAATGGGAGAAGATACTTGTAAGTGATATGTCCAATAAGGGGTTAATATCCAATATATATAATGAACTTCTGCAACTCAATACCAAAAAATGGGCAGAGGACCTGAACAGACATTTTTCTGAAGACATACAAATGGCCAACAGACACATGAAAAGAAGTCAACATCAGTAATCAAAACCACAATGAGATATCACCTCAGACCTGTCAGAATGGCTAAAATCAAACACACAAGAAATAACAAGTAATGGTGAGCATGTGGAGAAAAAGGAACTCTCATGCATATTGATGGGAATGCAAATTGGTGCAGCCATTGTGGAAAACAGTATGGAGGTTCCTTAAAAAATTACAAAATAGAAATACCATATGATCCAGTAATTCCATTACTGATGATATTTACTAAAAGAAAATGAAAACACTAATTCCGAAAGCTATATGCACCCCTGTGTTTATTGCAGCATTATTTACAATAGCCAAGATATGGAAGCAACCTAAGAGTCCATTGATAGATGAATTGATAAAGAAAAAGTGTTATATATACAATGGAATCTTATTCAACCATGAAAAAGAATGAGATCTTGTCATTTGGAACAACATGGATGGACTTAGAGAGGATGTAATGCTAAGTGAAATAAGTCAGAGAGATAAAAACAATATGATTTCACTTATACATGGAATTTAAGAAACACAATGTACAAAGAAAAAAAGATCAGAAAAACCCACTCTTAAATATAAAGAACAAACTGATGATTACCAGGGGGAAGGTGGGTGAGGGAATTGGTGAAATAGGTGATAGGGATTTCAGGGTACACTTATCATGACTAGCACTAAGTAATGTATAGAATTGTGGAATCATATTATTGTACACCTGAAACTAGTATAACATTGTATATTAATTAGACATCAGTAAATATGTTGGGGGGAGAATAGCAACTTTGCAGATATAATTAATTGAAAGATACTGAGATGGGGAGATTTTTTTGGATTTTCCAGGTGGGTCTTAATAAGAGGGAGACAGGTTAGAGTAAGGGGGAAAAAAGTATATTAAATTTTTGAATGGACTATAATACTAATGGAGGACCAAACCTACCTACCTACCCACCCACTTGAAATACAATTGTTTCAAGTTATTACAGTAGTATCACAACTGCTAAAACGAATAAGCTGTTTTTGGTTGACATTTTATTATTATTTTTTAAAGTTTTTTTTTTAATTTTTTAAAAATTTTTTTAAAGTTTATTTATTTGCTTTGAAAAAGAGAGAAAGGGGCTGAGAGGGAGAGAGAAAGAGGATCTCAAGCAGGCTCCACCCTGTCAGTACAGAGCCCAATGAGGGGCTCAAACTCAAAAACCGTGGGATCACGACCTGAGCCAAAATCAAGAGTTGGACGCTAACCGACTTAACCACCCAGGCGCCCTGATATTTTTTCCCTGGTATAGCAATTATTCTGAAGAAACACTCAATATTTAGCCCAAGAATGATAACATCTATAAGAATAATATATTAAAGTATAGATTATTGGAATATTTATATAGCTTATTATGTACTTTTCTCTGGTATAATGTTTATTTCTTGATACTATTCAGGATAACAGCACACGTATAATTGGTTTGTAATATTAAACTTTAGTGTTAAAAATTATAAAAACAAATGTTTTGAAAGATTTAATTTGCATATGCTTTTGAAAACTTTTCATTTGTGAAATTTAACATACAGAGTATAAAAACCAAAAATGTACAACTCAGTGAATTTTTATGACACAAACAACCATATAACTATCAGGTCAAGAAACAGCATCTTACCAGTACTTCATTCGTCTTCTTTGTGCTCCCTTCTGATTGCTACCCTTTACTCCTCATCACCAAAGGTAATCAATCAGTACTTCTTTGTCTTTATAAATGTGCATCATTAGATACCATTGTTTGCTTTTACTTAATTCTTCTAAAACGTTACACAATGAAGTGTAGAATATATAGTCCTCTGTGTCTGGCTTTTTGCTCAACATTATGTAACTTATGAAATTGTAGTTCATTTATTTGTATTATTATATATAATCCAATTATGAATATATCATAATTTATTCATCCTTCTGTTGATGGACATTGGGCTTTTGGTGTTTCCAGATTCTGGGTATACACATGTGCATGCATTTCTGTTGTATATATATGTAGAAATGGAATTTCTGTGTCTTAGGATATCCAGGTATTTAAATTTAGCTATGTCAAATGATTGTACCAATTTACAGATTAATTAGCTGTGTGTGAGAGGTTTCATTGCTCTGTATTCTTATTTATACTAGGTATCAGCAGTCTTTTTAATTTTAGAAATTCTGGCATTGGAAATCATGGGGATTTCCCTCAGGACTGATGTTGTTTATGGGCCATTTATTTGGACATTAGTGATAAAGAGTTTTTGCCCATTTTATTATTTGATTTGTCTTTTTCTTACTGATTTATAAGAATTATTTGTATATTCTGGATATAAGCCCTTTAGTTATATGTATTAGAAATATCTTTCCTTCCTCTATAGCTTACCTTTTCACTTTCTCAATGGTGTGTTTTGTTGAGCAGAAATTCTTAATTTTGATATACTGCTTTTTCCCTTACTTTTCCATGGTTTGTACTTTTCATTTCTTGCTTAAGAAATCTTTCCATATTCTGTGGTAATTAAGATATTCTCTTAAATTACCTTCTTAAAACTTTGTTGTTTTGCCTTTTACATTGAGATCATTCTTTCCCTGGAATAATTTTTTATAGAGAGTGTGAGGTAGGGATTGGGTTTGTTTTTTTTTCTTTCCACATGGACTTCCATGCGCGTCTGCACTATTACATAACCAAAATCTTTGCTAAACATCAAGTACCCATTTATGTGCAGATGTGTTTCTGGGCTCGCTATTCTGCTCCTTTGGTGTATTTTATGTTGCTTGGCATTAATATCACACTATCTCGATATCTAGTAGAGAATGTTCTCTTCATGTTTTTCCTCAAAGTGCTTTGGTTATTCTTTTCCCTTTGCATTATATGTACATTTTAGTATAAAGGCTTATCAGTTTCCACACACACAAAAAAGGTGTTGCAGTTGTGATTCAGATTGCGTTGAATCTACAGATCATTAGGATAATTGACTCTTTATAATGCCGACTCTTCTGATACATGTACAGAACAGCCCTCCCCATTTATTTAGGTCATCTTTAATTTCCCTCTCTGATATTTTATAGTTTCTGAGCCCAGGTCTTTTATACTTTTTGATAGACTCATTCCTAATTATTTGATACTTTTCATGCTATTATAAATGGTATAGCTCTTTAAAAAATTCATTTTATGTTTGTGTGTATCTATTGACCCTGTATCTTGCAACTTTGCTAAAATCACTAATAATAATTTATTATTAATTAATAATAACTGTGTGGCTTCATCAGTTAAGCATCCGACTTCAGCTCAGGTCATGATCTTACTGTTTGTGAATTTGAGCTCCGCGTCAGGCTCTGTGCTGACAGCTTAGAGTCTGGAACCTGTTTTGGATTCTGTCTCCCTCTCTCTCTCTGCCCCTCCCCTACTCATGCTCTGTCTCTGTCTCAAAAATAAATAAACATTAAAAAGATGAAAAAAAATTATCTGTAATTCTTTTGGAATTACTTCATCATACCACCATATTATCTGTGAATAATGACAGTATTCATTTCTTTCTAAACCTTATATTTTGTTTACTTATTTGTTTTTGTGCTATTCTCTTTACTGGCTAGGACCTCCAAAGCACTATTAAATAGAAGTGTTGAAAGCAGGCTTATCTTGTTCCAGATCTCAAAGAGAAAGCTTTCAACAGTTCATCATGAAGTACGGTGTTTGCTATTGATTTTTGTAATATTCTTTATCATATTAAGGAAGTTTCTTTTTCTAGTTTGCTAAGGCCTGTTTTAAAAATTATGAATGGATGTTGAATTTTATCAACTTTCTCTGTATTTATTGATAACATTATATGACTTTTTTTCCTTTATTGCTGTTTTGAATTATATTGGTTATTATTATTTTTTTAAGTTTATTTATTTATTTTGAGAGAGAGAGAGAGAGAAAATCCCAAGCAGGCTTGTGCTGTCAACATGGAGCCTGATGTGGGGCTTGATCTCACAACTGTAAGATCATGATCTGAGCCAAAATCAAGAGTCGGATGCTTAACTGACTGAGCCACCTAGGTGCCTCTTAAATTATATTGATTAAACCAATCTTACATTTCTGGAATAAGTATAACCTGGTCATGATTTATTGTTCTGATTAATTTTGATTAGAATTCTGATTAATTTTGCTAATATTTTGTGTGGAATTTTTGCATCTATAGTCCTATGTAAGATCAGCCCATAATTGTCCTTCTCATAATGTCATTGGCAGTTTTCATTAAGGTAGTACTAGTCTCATGAATTAATTTGAAAATGTTCTCTTTTTTCCTCCTATTCTTTGTTAAGGTTTATGTCACTTTGTCATTATTTCTTTCCTAAGTATTTAGTACAATTCCCTGATGAAGACATCTGGGCCTGCCATTTTCTGTGTGGCAGTGTTTTTATTTACAGCTTGAGTTTCTTTAGAAGTCACAGGGCTAATCAAAATTTTCTATTTCATTTTGTGTTTGGTAAGTTTATATTTATTTTTAACCACTACATCCCTAGCAGGTTGAGTAGATAATAAATATTTGTTGAATGAAAGTTTAACAGTCACCATTTATTGAAGATTTGCTGTAGGCTAGGCACTGCCATAAGCCCTTTACATACATCATTTTATTTTAATCCTCACAAGACAACTGTAGGGAAGGTGTTATTGTCTCTGTTTTATAAAATAAAATACTTTGTTACTAAGTGATAGAGCTGTGGGTGGGATCTTGGTCCAGATTCAGTATCTGTCCTCCTAACCACTATACATTATATAAAGTTTATCTTTGGATCACCTCAATGCGCCAGAACGTTTCTGTTGTAAGAAATTGAAACCTATCTAACCAGTTAATTTAAGTAATTAAAAAAAAAAAGAATACATTGTCTTTTGTAACTGGAAACAATAGATATACAGCCTACCTGAGTTATAACTAGATCAGGGACTTAATTTTATGATTACCTTCTCTCTATCTCTCATTTCAATTTCCATTTTGTTTGTTGCCCACATTCTCTCCTATTGCATATACCTGCTGATAGTTATGGGGTCATATCCATGTAGTTTGTTTTACAAAGGGAGGGATGAGCTATTGTCTATCTTCAGTTTGGAAAATTCTAAGGAAGAATTACCCCTGGAACTAGTCAATGTGACTAGGGAGAGAAAATAATATGATCAGTCCTGTTTGAGTTACACTTCTATCTCAGGGGACAGATGGCCACTCAGATCGGCAATTTCACTAGAATCACAAAGAATAGGAATTTAACTGCTTCTTAAGTAGAAGGGAGTGGATGTTGTTTCCAGGAAAATGGAGATGGAAAAGTGTGCAGAAGAGGCAAGAACAACACCTTGAGTGTAGTGACTCCTCACATATAGGACTTGGCCCCTCCATGGTCTTTCTGTTTATCTGTTTATCTGAGTCAGTGTTTCACAAAGTGAGCTCCCTGAACCAGCAGCATCAGCATCAGCATCATCTGGGAATTTAGATACACAAATTCTTAGGCTCTATCCCAGCCCTGAATCAGAAACCTAGGGTGGGACCTAGCAAACAGTTTTTGCAAGCATTTCTGGTGATTTTGATGTGGGCTCAAGTTTGAGAACTACAGATCTAAAGTAATGTAAGTTCCCTTACTACTCATAAATGGAGTTGGGTGGGATAGTTAGGCCACATCGTCTTTGGTCCCACTTAAGTAGTGTCCAGTCCAAAAGACCAGACTAATGCCTTACATAGAGTAGACATTCAACAATTCCTTGTTGAATGAATGAATTCATGAATGAAATAAAACAAACTCTACTTCGTTACAAAGATTCCTGAATTTTGATAATCAAACTTAGAGTTTTAAATCACAGGATTCAGAATTGGAAATATCCTTAGAAAGCACCTAGTTTAAGCTCTGTGTCTTTTCTTCCCTCACTAAAAATAAGCAAATAGTTTTAAGTGATTTGCCTAAGAATGTACAGTTTATAGATAGCAGAGCCCTGTCTTATGGATAAATCCTGTTCTCTGTATAACAGCTATATGTATATCTTGGATTGTCTGTAGACTTAATTTATGGATTATATAAAGATTCTATAAAATGAGGTTACTGTTAGCTACCCATCCATCTAAAAGAAATTTAAGCAAACTGAGCTAATACCTTTGTAACTTCCAGTAATTCCTAGGTAAATTTATACTTACCATTGAATATTATTGAAAGCCAGTATCTGCCAAACCCTGAGATCCTATTATGTTTTATGAAGACAGTATTGTTGCAATGCTGAAAATATTCTTTTGAAATAGAGGATAATAAAGCTCTCAAGTATTTCTTAGTTTATTACTACACTGCCAGTACAGTGTGTGTGTGTGTGTGTGTGTATTGGAATTCAGAGAGAATGATGCAATACCTATGTTATGTTTCTAACTTGGGACTTTGAGTTAGGGCTATTTTCCTGATATGGAAAGTAGAGTGGTCAGAGAGAAAAAGGATGCTTTGTTGAAGTTTTGTGGACACAACACCACAAAACTTGTGGTGTTTTAAAAGTGCAAAGAGAGGGTAAGAGGGCAGTATCACAAAGCTAAGAAGGCATCACCGTGTTTGTCTCCTTATAAAGCATAGCTATAGCTTTAGAGTTTGTTTTAAGATAAAATACCTCTTTTAACATAGCTGTGATCCCAGGAAAGCACTAGCACTCCGTCTGCTGTAATGGTTCTGGTTATTTAAATTTAAAAAATAATACATGGACTTTCACTTCCGGGAAGCTATAGTGAATGTACTGTTACCTGTCCTGCCCATTAAGTACAATAAAACAAAACACACACAAAAAACATCCCGGAAACTTGATATAAAACAAGCCTAAGAAGCCTGTGTAAAAGGTGCAAAGAAGAAAGCAGTCTGAGTAGGCCCCTTTTGCTTCATAGATCCAGATTTGTAGCTAAAGCGGCCAGCAACCTGGGAATGCCAACAGATGCAAACAACAATAAGAAAAGCCTGCTCTCTCTAAAGGACTAGGGAAGGGGCAGCCTGGCAAGACAGAAACCTGGTGGACAAGAATTGTTCTACTCTAGCCAGCCATGAGAGAAAGAACTGTGGTTTCACCCACACACCCAGAGCATCAAAGGCTCAATTCAGGGCTTAGACTTCAACCTTAGGAGGGTATCATGAACAAACGTGGGTGCATGTGGAAGGTGTTAAGTAAAACATGCCAGATAGAGAAAGACGGACATTGCATGGTATCACTTATATGTGGAGTTAAAAAAAAAAAAAAAAGCTCAGACTCATAGAAACAGTAAAATAGTCCTTGCTGGTGGAGGAAATGGAGAGAGGTTGGTTAAAAGGCACAAACTTTCAGTCATAAGATGAGTAAGATCTGAACTTACATAAGATCAGTAAGTTCTGAGGATTTTGTGTATAGTATGGTGACTGTAGTTGATAATGCTGTACTGTATAATAATTTCTAAATAAGAGAGTAGGTTTTAAGCATTTTCACCAAACAAAGGAAAGGTAACAGTATGAGTTGATGGATATGTGAATTAACTCGATGGAGGGACTTTTCACAGAGTGTTTGTATATCAAAATATCATGTGATATATTTTAAATATGTTACAATTTTTTTAATTGTACTTCAATAAACCTGGGCGGGGAAGAGGTAGTTGAGATACCCCAACACTTCAGCCAGGGTGTTACAACAGAAGGGCATGTAGGGTGCCAGCACTTTCACTGAGTTGGCTAATAATGACAGCCCCTGGTAGAACTAAAAGGAGAAATAGAAAAATCCACAATTATAATTAGAGTCTTCAACAGCCTTCTCTAAATAATTGATAGAACAACTTGATAGAAAATCAGCAAGGATATAGAAGCATTCAGTAACACCACCAGCCAGCAAGATCTAATTGACATTTACAGACCATTCCACCTGAAAAGAGCAACACACACATTCTGTTCAAGCTATTGTAGATCATATACCAAGAGAGACCATATCCTGGGCCATACACCAAACCTCAGCAAGTTTAAAATATTGAAATCGTTCAGACTGTGTTCTCAGATTACAATGTAATCAAACTAGAAATCAGTAACAGAAAACAGAAAAACTTCCAAATACTTGGACACTGAACAGCATATGTTTAGATAATCCATGGTCACAGGGGAAGTCTCAAAAAGCAAAAACAAAACATTGAACTGAGTGAAAATGAAAATGTAACATCAAAATTTGTGAGTCACAGGTAAAGCAATACCAAGATGGACATTTATAGAACTAAATGCATACATTAGAATAAGGAAAAAATCTTAATAATCGAAGCTCTCATCTCAAACTTAGAAAAAGATGAGTGAAATAAGCCTAAGTCAAGCAGAAGAAAGGATAATAAAGATAACAGCAAAAATCAATGGGTTTGAAAGCAGGAAAGCAATAGAGAAGATCGATGAAACAAATGGTTCTTTGAAAAGATCACTAAAACTGACAATCTGTGGCAAGACTGACAAAAAAAAAAAAAAGACAAATTACCACTACCAGGATGAAATGGGAGCTATCACTATAGATCCTGTAGACATCAGAACGATAATGAAGAAGTATTACAAGTCTCCATACATACATTTTACAGCTTACGCAAAGTGGACTGCTTCGTTGAAAAACAGAGCTACCACAACCAACCCAAAATGAAATAGATAATTTGAACAGCTCTGTAGCTACCAAGGAAATTGAATGTATAATTTAGAAAACTGCTGAAAAAGAAATGTTTAGACCCAGACAGTTTCATCTGAAAATTCTATCAAATGTCTTAAACAGAATTCTTCAGGATCTGGGGCTAGGCAAAGATTTCTTACACTCAGCCCCCAAAGCAGGATCCATAAAACGAAAAATGGGTAAATTGGACTAAATCAAATAAAATTTTTGCTCTGTGACTGACATTGGTTATTTATTTATTTATTTATTTATTTATTTTAGAGAGAGAGAGCATGTGTGCAGGACAGGCAGAGAGAGAGAGAGAGAGAGAGAGAGAGAGAGAGGGAGAGAGAGAATCCCAAGCAAAGTAAGAGCCTGATGCAGGGCTCGAACTCATGAACCGTGAGATCATGACCTTAGCCAAAATCAAGAATTAGATGCTTAACTGACTGACCACCTAGTCGCCCCTGAATGCCCTTACTAAAAGAATAAAAAGCAGCTTCACAGAGTGAAAGAAAATATTTGCAAACTACATATCTGACAAATGACAACAATGTATAAAGACCTCTCAAAGCTGAACAGTTAAAAAAAAATCTAGAAAACTGGCAAAAGACATAGAGACATTTTACAAAGAGTGTGTACAGATGGCAAATAAACATGAAATGTTTGGCATCTTCAGCCATTAGGGAAAAAAAGCAAGTGAAAATCTCTATGAGATATCACTACACACCTACCAGAGTGGCTATAATAAAAATAGTAAAACTATGAAGTGCTGTTGAGCATGTAGAGAAATGGTATCACTCATGCATTGCTGATGGGAATTTAAAATAGAACAGCTACTCTGGAAAACACCTTGACAGTTTCTTAAACACACACACACACCCACACACATTAACTAAAACTAAATGTTAACCATCATATAACCTAGCAATTGCATTCCTGGGCATTTATCTCACAGAATGAAGACTTATAGTCACACAAATCTGTACTTGAATGTTTATAGCTGCTTTATTCATAACAGCCAAGAAGTGGATACAACCCCAATAGCTGAATGGTTAAATAAACTTGAGTAAATCCATGTGATGGAATACTAATCCTCAACAAAAGGGAACAAACTATTGCAGCATGCAACAACCTAGATGAATCTTGAAGCATTATGCTGAGTGAAAAAAGCTGATCCTAGAAGGTTATACTTACTTCATTTGTGTAACATTCTTGAATTGACAAAATTATAGAAGGAAGAGAGATTAGTGGTTGCCAGGGATTAAGACGGTGTTGGGAGTGTAGAGAAGTGGATGGGACTATAAATGAGCAGTAGGAGGGATCCTTGTGGTGGTATCTTGACTGTATCAGTGTTACTATCCTGGTTGTGATATTGTTCACTATTGTTTTGCAAAATGTTACCATTGGGGGAAACTGGGTAATGGATACACGGGATCTCTCTGTATTATTTTTTTATAACTACATGTGAATTTATAATTATTTCAAAAGGAAAAGTTTAATGAAATTATATGTATCTGATAAAGCATATTTAAACTGCATGAAAGAATACATAATGGAGAAAGTAGTGTTTCTCTGCCTGTTTGTGCCTTTCTGCTATTCCCTTCCGTAGTACCATTACTTTTTGTTCTGTGCCTCTTTCAATAGACATGAAATGTGTGTGTGTGTCTTTGCCGGAGACAAAAACAACGCTTCTGTTCACCTTGCTTTTCTTAATTTATCTTGGAGTTCTTATATAGGTTCACAAAGATTTACCAAATTCTTCTCCAGCTATGTAATGCTCTATTGCAAGGATTTATCACTTTATATTATTTTTCTACTAAGTTACCTAATGAAGGGGATTTAAATTGCCTCAAATCTTTTGCTATTATGAACAATGATGAAGTAAATTCATTATATGTATGTATTTAAACTCAAGTTTATTTGTAGGATAAATTCCTTGAAGTAGAGGTTTGAGTTGAAAATTAATGTGCATTTTATATTTATATATTTATATTTATATTTATATTTATATTTATATTTAAATTGCCAAATTCCCCCAAAGAAGTTAAACCTTAACATTCTCACCAATAGTGTCACAGAGTGCCTTTTTCGTTATACTCTTTCCAATGGAGTATTATCCAAGTTTTTGATCTTTATCAATCCCACAGATGAAAATTTATCATGTTTTAATTTGCATTTATCTGATTATGTATGAGATTGGTCATTTTGTCATATGTCTGAAAGTGGATGGGTTTAAATTTTTTTGTTTTTATTTATTTTTTGAGATGGGGGAGGGGCACAGAGGGGAGACAGAGGATCTGAAGCGGGCTCTGCACTGATAACAGTGAGCCCTATGTGGGGCTTAAACTCACTGACTGTGAGATCATGACCTGAGCTGAAGTTGGACACTCATCTGACTGAGCCACCCACTTGCCCCTGAATAGATTTAGTTTTTTAAACTATATCAAAATAAGAAACAAACTTCTCTATATTTGGAGTATGTATGTTTCTTAAAATTGCACAAACTTCTTTTACCAATCAGACTTTTTAAAACTTTGCTGTTTATTTTATTTATTTAGTTTAATGTTTATTTGGGGGGAGGGCAGAGAGAGAGGGAGATGAGAATCCAAAGCAGGCTCTGCACTGACAGCACAGAGCCTGATGTGGGGCTCAAACTCAGGAACAGTGAGATCATAACCTGAGCTGAAGTCGGACGCTTTGAACCACCCAGGAACTCCTAAGCTTTTGCTATTTATTTTCAAAATAGGACTCTATGGGTCTGTTCCTCAACTTATTTAATTATTATTTTTTTTTAAGTTAGGGCAAGTTCTTATGGAGAAGTTTAGGGATTCATAATAATATACATAGCCTCAGGGGACATGTCTTTATCATGGCAAAAATTTTTAAGTAGATGAAATTTTTGTTTTTTTTTTGCACTAGCTGCCTCAGCATCCCCTTTCTGGATTTTTTTTTTTTTTTTGCATTACCTCCTGCCAGAACATTAACTGGTAATATATCTTGGTGTTATATAGCTAATAAACCTTTAATATTGCTATCCGTTACTATGTACAGGTGCAGTCCTAAGCACAACCCTATGAGGTAGGTTCAATTATGTCCCTATTTTAAATGAAGAAAGTAAAGCATAATTTTTCCCAAGTCACATAGTACAAGTAAGTTGACTCAGAATTCCCCCCCACATATGTGACCCTGAAGCCCTTCACTTTGACTAAAGTGCTGCACTACTTCTCACTAACCTCATATACCCCAAATGCTGTCTCTGGACACTCCAAGGTTGCTGTGGGATTTTTAGAAAATTCTGGAGGAAACACAGTGACATCTCTTGGACACTCTACGGACTCAAGGTGGTTTAATATTTCAACATTACATCACACAACATTTCTCTCAATGACTAGATTTTCAGTGGTGTGTGAAAAAAAGCAAGTGTCACACAAAAACCAATACAGAACAAGAAATGAAGGTGGCAGTTTCCAACTCCAAGGTTTGAGAAATCGTGCAGTGACCCACAGGTACACATACCCAATTAATAAGTAATTATGGTGATACGACATAAAATATTATTTTTTTCAATGTATTTGTGTTACTACTACAAATGGCTACTAAATTGTTAGGAAATAAATATTCATTAAGTTGTTTGGACCAACTACTTAATTAATAGGCTGTTGAGTATTTCTTTTGGTCTGGGATATCATGAAAACTGAGAAAGTTTGGGAACTTCTAGAAGCATGCCTCTGCATGTATAGGGAAAAGAATGTAGAACTTATTTGGCATGAGATAGGAAATCAATCACTGATCGTTCTTATTATATCAATGCTAAGGTGTTAGTAGTGACTTTATAGTATTTCTCATGGGAGTATTTGATTTGAATTGAACTTGGAAAGGGTGGGAGTAACCAAAAGTAACCAAAACCAAAATTGGATCCCAATAGATCCAATGTGTGATGATGTGTAGGAGCTAGACTGATAGAGATATTTGGATAGTATTATGATGTTTCTAAAATTAAGTCATATAGGTAGGTATCTTAAAATTATGACCTAGGTAAAATGTATTCCTGAATTATGTCTGATTTGTTAAGAATGGTACCTGTCTCATAGGTTTGTTGTAGCTTAAATTAGTAAGGCTAAGAAACAGTGCCTGGCACATAAGAAGCCATCTTTTAGTGTCGAATATTGTTAATGTTTTGTTAATATTATTACCTGTTGTTATTCATCATCATTATCATTATCACCACCACCACTATCATCTTGGAAGGAGGCATATCCCACTAGCACAGCGTAATTCTTAACCCATTGTAAAACATGGACAAGATTGTTAGTTTTTTGGGAGGTTAAGAAATCTGGGATGTAGCTGGACCTCAGAGCTTTTTTTAAGGCTCATCCTTAATTAGCTTGAACCCTGGAGGGATTCCCTTGCATATCCTTTGAACCAGGATTTTACCAAAGACTGATCTGATAAACATTTCCTCAACTCTTAATTAAGGCCCTAGTTCTCTAACACCTATTTGGAACAACCTCTAGGGTAACTTTGGAGACAAACTGGATTTTTCTTTCATTTATCTGATGGATTTAAATTTTACTTCTCTCATCTGTCCTGTCTTGATATTAATGACAAAAATGTGTTCTTGATTTTTTGGGAGCATATATCAATATATGTATTTATACATATATATTATGTATTTATGTTATATATTTATGTCCATAAAGTCTCTTAGTGCAACAATCACCTCTTAATACCATTAGTAAAATAGCAGATTGTGCTGTTAAGAGATTTGTGTTTATTTTTTTCACTTTATAAAGTACTTCAATATGTTACTTTCATTATCATGGTATTTTCGCAAGGGCTAGATGGGGCAGGGTAGACACTGAAATCCAAAAGACACATGACTCATACAAGATTGTGTGGCTAGATTATGACAGATCCATGCCTAGAACCACAAATTTTCTAATTTCCAACTTAGTACCTTTTAAATGATCCTATGCTCTGCAGCCTCTTGCCTCACACCCTAAAATGGGTACCACAACATGGGAGGACTCAGAACTCCCGATGTCCATTCTAGGTCTTGTCTTCTGGCCATGGGAAAATCATTTAACTTCTCTGAATCTTTATTCATCTGTGAAATTAGATAATAACATTACTGTAATTTTCCTGTGGAATTGTTATAATTAGTGTGGAACCAAGATTCAAATTCACATGTTCTAGTTCTTGAGTCTGTGCTCTTAAGTACTAGTTACACTGACTCTCATCTTCATTAATGGATAAAGTAAAATTTAAGGGCATCAGACTTGTGTAACAAGCTAAAGGTATTTGGGGATGTAGTGACTGCATCAGCTATCACTCCCAATGTAGATGAATCTTCTAAAGCAACTCAAGGCTCCAGAGCTCTGGAGAATAGGGTTAAGCTAAATGTTCACTACCTAAATGACTTGTGTTGTCATTCAAAATGTGGATGCAACATTGGAAAAGATGACTGAGATTTTTAGAAATGTCCTTTTTCTAAAGTGTTTTTGAATGAGTGTCAGAAAATTGTTTTGTTTTTTTCTTACAGCACTGGGAGGTGTTCAAAAAGGTAACAGAAGTTTTCATTTTAGTTCCTGCACTTCTTGGTCTCAAAGGGAACTTGGAAATGACATTGGCATCCAGATTATCCACTGCAGTAAGTTTTTTCCTACTTCTAAGTATATATATTACCTAAGCTGTTTCTTTCTGTGACGGAGAATTTGTACCAGGAAATTTTTTTTTCCTCTATCTGATAAATTTCTGGACCTCAGGGATATGATAAGTGATAATGCCTGATAGCATACCTGAAATTTCTCTGGGTTGGCTAATTTGCAAATAATAGGCTCTCATTTATCCTGAGAGGTAGTACTTGCTTCATTTTACTCCAGGGCATTCTGGCAATTATCATCAGTGCTTAAGACATGGGACAAATCAGATATTGAGATTCTTTATAGTTCAAAGCTTCCTTGATTGGTATTTATACCTTTTGTGATTATAAAAGTAATATAAGCTTATTGCAAAAACTGAAGAAAAGGGAAAGATTATAAAGAAGAAAATTTAAAACCACCTAGACATAGTCATATATTAATATTTTGGTATAGATCCTTCTACACTTGAATATCTATACTTATACATAGTTAGGCATATCATCGTAGATACATACTCTATATTCTAAAAAGGAACAGTAATCATATATATTGTCTCTTAAAATCTATGATATCCATTTGAAGATATACCCTGATCATCTTTCCACATCAATAAATATAGACCTATGTCATTTTTATTGGCTATGTACTTTTCTGTTACATAGCTCTCCTGTTGTTTAGTCTGTCATCTATTATTGGATATATAGGCTCTTTCTGATGTTTTGCTATTATAAACAATGTTATAATGAATAATTTTGTACAGACAGTTGTGCATTCTTTTATTTCTTTGGGGCGAATTTTAGGATTGTAATTAAACTGTTCAGAAAAATGCATTCTTTCAAAGCCTTAGCTACATATGCTAAATTGTCATCCAGAAAGTTTAAACATTTAAAAAAATATTGCCACTAATAGGGTTCTGAGTTATTTTTAGAAGCCTAAAAGGGCATTGTTTTCTCACTGTAACATTTTTTGGGGTTCACCATTGTGCAATGAAATTATGTTGATTAAAATCACATAGCTTGTGTGGTTCACTTAAATGAACCATCTACCCATTTAATATTAGTAAAAAATTAAGCCTTCAGAGGGTATTACTAATTGCAGTACCTTTAGTTTATGAAGTTGGGCTTTTTGTTTGTTTAAAGATGCTATAGCAAATGAACTCATCTATGAACTAGGGGGAAATTTTTGCATATCTAAAGCTGAACAACTGTGTTGGTGATGGGAGTACTCTCTCCTCTTCCTTCCTTCCCCTCATTTCCCCCCACCCCTTGCAGCTGTAAGTTCCCTAAGATTTCCTGAGTAAAGCAAATGCTTGGAAAGGGGATAAATGCATGGCATTAAATAATGTTTTATTAACATTATTGGCTTGCTCAGTTAAGAGAAAATGCTGCATATGCCCTATGAACCTTCTAAGCTCCCTGTTACATATGAAAAGTCATGTAGCTAAACTCTGCTCAGGACCATAATGAAATATTGGGTATTAGTGTGCTCTCATGATGTGCCAGAACTGTACTAACTGCCTACAAGGGTATCTTATAGCAACCCTATGAGATAAGCACTATTATTCCTGTTTTTAGAGGAAGAACTGAGGCCTAGAACAGCTTAGTAACTTTCCTGAAGACACAGAGCTAGTATATAATGGCATAACTCACATTCCAGAACATTCCCTTTTACTTGCACAAGATAACTGAGTCAAGAGTTTATAAAACAAATAAATAACCTCAGTAACAAACACGTAGTAGTTTCCTCAGCATTGTAAGGATACTCTCCTGAGGTCTTGGTCCTAGCACCAATATACAATATTTTTTGGTACTTCATATTTTAAAACTTTGATATTTATTATTTCTTTTAATTTTTTAATTTTAGAGAAAGAGAGAAAACGTGTGTGCAAGTTGGGGAGGGGGAGAGAAAGAGAGAGAGAGAGAGAGAATCTTAAGCCATGCTGAGCATGAAGCCTGATGCGGGGCTCGTTCCCATGACTCTGACATCATGACCTGAGCTGAATTTAAGAGTTGGAGGCTTAATTGACTGAACCACCCAGGTGCCCATGTTATTTTTTAAAAATATTAAAGATGCAGTCCTGTTACTTATTTCTGTAATTACTTGGTGAGCTAGAAATGTCTATGGATATCAGCTAGTCACTAAGGTGGAACCAGACCTTGGTAGAATTATTTGGGTATTTTCACTTTAGTCTATAATTTTGCATGTCATCATTGTAATTATTGAACGTTAAAGAAACTGGAGAATAATAGAAATGAAACCTCTTTGGACTGTAACACAAAAGTATAAGGTGACCTTGGAACATCTTGTGGCAGAAGGTAAAATGCTAATAAAAAAATGGGGGGGGGTGCCTTGGTGTTAGCTGAATATAGATTTTCACACTTAGAATGTGTGTATTAAAAAAACCCAACTTTTATGTCGTTTTACCAATGTTTTAAGAGTTAGTGAAATTATATACATGTGTTTCGTCCGCCGTCTTTTCCCAGTGATCTACATTTGCATTATGTTTTAAGAACTGATGGGTCAGCAAGGTAGAACTCAATCCAAGAGGCTACTTGGCAGGACAGGGGAATAAAGAAGAGGTCTTGAAAAACAGAACTGGCAACAGTTAAAGGAAAACAAAATCATTAGAATGAGAGTTAAAAGGTAGCTCTAGTTTCATTTTGTTGGAAAATGAACTTTGTTCTGATAAATATAGTTAGGCACACAAGCTTTTAAGCAACTTGATAACTTAGCCCGGAAAACTGAAATTTTGGCTAGTTTATCTCAAAGAAAATATTTCTAAAAGCAACATTCTTGAGCATTCTCCAGTATCTGTTTAGATTCAAATAATAGATTAAACATGTCACTCCATTGTGAAATAGGCCATGCTGCAGGAAATCTGGTTAAAAAGGAATATGCTGCGAATTAATTTCTGTGTAATTTAGTCACATATTGCCATTAATACTGCCTAAAGGTGAATTTAATCTTAATCTTTTAATTTGAACTTTAGTGGGTTTTGTTGTTGTTGTTGTTGTTGTGGCATTTATATTTTGTTAGATACTTCCATCAAAAGTCTGGTTACATTTATTTGTTCATATTTAAGAGAGTGGAACTCCAAAGCTGATTAGAAGCAAAGCCCTTGGGAGGGGTTATGAACCAACATTTCACCGAGTGAGCTAGCTGCGCCTTTCTTTGGGGAGGTAGGGGTGCAGTTGATGTCTTCCGTAGATCAAGAATTTTGTCACTGATTATAAGGTATTTGAGTCACAAAATGAAGAAATTACCTAGTTTTCTAAGTAATAAAAATACCATAAACTAGATGAATAAACCATGTTATCATAGCTTGAAGCCATGAGTTACTACTTTTCTATCTACTAATGTGTTTACTTTTATTTATTTATTTATGTATTGCTAAAAAAATGTTAATAGCAACTTTATTAATAATAGCTCTAAACTAGAAGCAACACAGATGTACTTTTATTATTTCAGGCTATTTGAAATAGGCATGGCCTAGTCAGTATTAAAGGCCAGAGGCATGACTGTCGATATGTTAGATCAATGGTTCTCAAAGTACGGTTAGCAACTTGTTAGAAATGCAAAATCTCGGCCCCATCCTGAAGCTACTGAATCAGAACTCTGGGGTGTGGTTCAGCAATGTGTATTTTAACCAGTGATTCTGATATACATCAAAGTTTGAGAACAACACTGTGTTGAATGAAGAGCAGAGAGGCCAACGGGGCTGGGATCAAGCGGGAGAAAGGGGGTGTGAGATCACCTTGTGGGCTTTTGTAAGGACTTTGCCCATTTTGGGAAATGGGAAGCCATTGGAAGGTTTTAAACAGAGGAGTGCTGTGATATGATAGATATTTTCAACAGATTATTTTGACTATTGTGTTGAGACAGAGCTACAAAGGGCCAAGGACTAAAGCAGAGACAAGTTAAAAGTCTGTTGCAATAATACAGGCTAGAGGCGATGCTGGCTTGGATCAGGGTGGTAGCAGTGGATATAGTGAGACGTAGTTGGAGTCCAGAACCAATTTTCAGAGAGAGATGACAGAATTGGCTGATGGATTAGTTGAAACTAAGTACTGGGAGTGGTCACTTGAAAATTTCTCAGGATTTGAGAGATGGAAAATTAGTAGATGGAAAAGTAGTAATTCATGGGATCAAACTATGATAACATGGTATATTCATCTAGGTTATGGTGCTTTCATTGCCCAGAGAATTTGATTTCAATAGTGCTAGGAGGAGTATGTTACCATTCTTACAGAATGCTAGAGAATTGTCGCCAGCTATATTCCAGTTTTGATACTCTATCAAACTGTTAAAGCAACTCTAGGTTAAAGACTTTTAATAGCAAAGTCCCCAAAGCCTCACCTTCGATAGACTCTTCACTGACTATTCTCTACTTAAAATTTTTATTACCCTTGACTTTGAGACCCCGCACTGTGGTGTGGACTCTTTCTACCTCTGTCATGGTGTCCTCTTAGTCTATTTTTTTGGTTTCTTTTTCTTTGATCATCTTCTTGATTTGAGGTTTTCCTGAAGTATTAGTACCTTGTTTTTGTGTTCTCTGTCAATAAGTTCATGTAGTCCACCCCTGCTCGTACATTGCTGACTCTCAGATCTGTATCTCCAGTCTCTTTCCTGATCACTACAGCTGAGTTTTCAATTGTCTGTATCCTCACTACATTCAAAAGTAAACTCATTACCTTCTTTTGCTTCAACTGTGCTTTCTGTATTTCTTATCAGTTTATTAACATTACCAATCACCACCCTCCTTCTATCCAGTTAATGTCTAGGCTGTCAGTTAAACCTATGAAATCCCTCTACCCTTCGTTTTACACCCTACCTGCTGCTACCTTAATTCAGTTGTCAATTGTTTCTCACTGGGACTGCTGTGGCAGATTCCTACCTGCCCTCCCCCGTTCCAGGGTAAAGAGTCAATGAGGGGTTTTTTTTGTTTGTTTGTTTTTTTGTTCGTTTAACTTAAAACAAGTACTATTTGAAAGTCAGCCTTTTCATCTATGGTCAAAAAATAATTCTTTAAAAAAATTTTACAATTTTCCTGTGTAGTATTTATTTTCACTTATAAAAGTAGGAGTAAAAATCATTATAGCTATGGAAGGCCAGTCTATGATTACTTTAATCTTTTTGCTCCACTAAAGAGTCTTTTCTCATTTTTATGATTGTCTGCAGGAGAATCAGGATAAATGAGCTTATAGGATTATAAGGAAGGCTTTGGGTAAGTATAAAGATAGAGAACCTAAAACAAGATTATCAGATAGACCCTACTCAGTCGTTGAAGGGCAATTATCTTTAAAACTTGCTATTCTAGGGGCACCTGGGTGGCTCAGTCGGTCAAGCGACCAACTTCAGCTCAGGTCATGATCTTGTGGTCCGTGAGTTCAAGCCCCGCATCGGCCTCTGTGCTGACAGCTCAGAGCCTGGAGTCTGCTTTGGATCTGTGTCTCCCTCTCTCTCTGCCCCTCTCCAGCTTGCACTCTGCCTCTTTCTCTCTCAAAAATAAATAAACTTTAAAAAATAATTTAAAACTTGCTATTCTATAAAGGTAAAGGTTAAATTAAATATATATATATATATCTGTTTAAATTTACCTGTTCCAAGATAAAAAGATATATCAGTAAAAAGGTTTTCTATTTTAACAAGGGAAATTTTTTTTTTTTTTTTAAACTTTATAGTTTATTGTCAGGTTAGTTTCCATATAACACCCAGTGCTCTTCCCCACAAGTGACCTCCACCAAGACCATCACCCCCCTTTACATTTTCCCCTTCCCCTTCCCCCCTCAGTTTGTTTTCAGGATTCAAGAGTCTCTTTAACAAGGGAAATTTAATGATGAATCAAATCAAACCAACTTTATCTTGCCTGCTTACCTGAGCCAAAATTTATCTCTAAATTATAATGATTAACTTGAATAATTTTTCCTGGATTTTTATCTTTTCAACAGTAGATATAATTATAGTAGATAATTGTTGTGGATATATAACAGTATTATATAATTAGAAAACAATCCAACCATAGTGATTCTGTAAATTGTTTAAATTCTATTATCTGAGGTCTAAAATTTTCTGCTTCTAGTGCTAGATTTAAAAGAGTCAAAAATGGCATCCTCAGTCTTAAAGACAACATATATATTTTTAAAGCTTATCAATCTATTTTCCAGGAGCAAATTGCGAAGCACAGTTTGATTAGTGGTTTCCCATTCTAGGCAAAACTGATTTCTCTTGCCTTAAACCTCTCAGAGAACTCTTTTGATTCTCTGAAATTATTTTGTAACATTTTAGCTATTTTAATTCATTAATTAAAATATTTTTGAACCGTTACGGCATGCCAAGTGCTATTCTGTGCTAGGGAATCATCAATAAATAAAACAGAAGATGTTCCTCCCTCCACTGAGTTTACATCTCAGTGTAAAGGGAGGTGAAGAAGCTGGAAAAACCTTTCCCTAATAATTGTTAAGTTAGATTTCCAATTCAAATCATAAAGCTTCTAAAATAAAGAAAAATTAAATCCCAATAATGATATTAGTAACTCTGGCATAACTTTGATATAGTTACAGTCTCAATATTCTTTCCTAAATTTGGCATAATTCTAAATTTTACAGGTTCTTGTCAGAAAACTTGATTGTTAGATACAAATGAAACATACTCATATTGGTTCTCAATTTTACAGTATGTTTCTTTACATTATTTTAAAAAATGTTTATTTATTTATTTTGAGAGAGTGAGAGAGAATGAGCAGAGGAGGGGCAGAGAGAAAGGGAAAGAGAGAATCCCAAGCAGGCTCTGTGCTGTCAGCACAGAGCCTGACATGGGACTCGAACTCATGAACTGTGAGATCATGACCTGAACTGAAATCAAGAACTAGTTGCTTAACCAACTGAGCCACCCAGGCGCCCCTACAGTATGTTTCTTAAGTTATAAATACCAATTCATAGCCCTAGCTTTGTGGAGTGAACTACTTATGTATAACCTACACTGTTTCAGTCATCTAGATTTTTAACTCCCCCATTCCTTTGAACCTTTATTGAGGTATAATTGACACAAATAAACTACACAAATTCAAAGTCCACAATTTGATGAGTTTCAATACATAGCATGTACATGTGAAACCATGACTACAATCAAGATTATGAGCCTAGGCATCACCCCTGCATGTTCAGAAAGATATTAGGTTGTGTGTGTGCATGTATGTGTGGGTGAGTTTTACCATATTATGTTTTATGAAATATTTCAAGCATATAAAAATATATAATATGGTTTCTAATTCCAGCAAATGGCAGAACGTAGTGAGTGACGCTTCCCAGAGATTAACAGTTAGAAAACCTAGACAAACTGAAGGCAATAGAAAGTGATCAAAAGCAGGTAGAAACTAGAGGTCACCCTTAAATGACCACATCTGCAATGAGTAAGCATTGCAAAGTTTGTAGCTTTTTTGCCTGAGCGAGTTTACCCAGTCCCTGGATCTCATGTGGCAGAAACCCCACAGTCTTAACCAGTTTGAGGTGACAGAGGTCAGGGAGTCTAACAAAAAACAAAAAACACACAACTAGACAGAAACAAGAGAGGGGCCTGTTCTTGAAAGACAAATACACTGGCTAAGATTTGTGAGTTTTTGCTTTCGTTGATCAAATGCCTTTTGTGACTTGTGCATAGGTATAGTGGCAGAAAGCTGAAGTTTTATTGTCATGAATTATTAGATAACAGAGTTTGGAGCTGACAGAGCAGGTAGAAATTTATGGGGAAATCCTGGCAGCAATAGAAACTGTATAAAGGATGAGCCCCAAAATCTGGGTATAAATTCTGCTCAAATCTTTGGCTGATCATTAAACTACACAGGTGCAGAGGGAGAGAGAGAGAGAGTGTGTATGTGTGCATGTGCACAAGCACGAGCAGGGGAGGGGCAGAGAGAGAGGGGACAGAGAATCCCAAGGAGGCTTTGTGCTGTCAGCACAGAGTCTGATGTGGGGCTTGAACTCATGAACTGTGAGATCATGACCTGAGCTGAAATCAAGGAGTTGTTCACTTAACTGACTGAGCCAGCCAGGTGTCCCTGGAGCACATATTATATATATATATATAAAGACTAATATTTCAGTGGAGACTTTCAGTACCCTTGTTTCATCTATTTACATATTAAATACATTTTTTCCAATACCAAGTATAGTACCTATATTTGTAAATCTATACTTTC
>CM053571.1:16323496-16400252 GCA_028646485.1 Cryptoprocta ferox
TAGTTTGTTCTAGCTTTGAGAAAAATGCTGGTGCAATTTTGATTGGGATTGCATTGAATATGTAGATTGCTCTGGGTAATAATGACATTTTAACAATATTTATTCTTCGATCCATGAGCATGGAATGTTTTTCCATTTCTTTGTGTCTTCTTCAGTTTCTTTCATAAGCTTTCTATAGTGTTCATCGTACAGATCTTTTACGTCTTTGGTTAGGTTTATTCCTAGGTATTTTATGGTTCTTCATGCAGTTGTGAATGGGACCAGTTTCTTGATGTCTCTTTCTGTTGCTTCATTATTGATGTATAAAAATGCAACTGATTTCTCTACGTTGACTTTGTACCCTGCGACTTTGCTGAATTCCTGGATCAGTTCTAGTAGGCTTCTGGTGGAGGCGGTTGGGTTTTCCCTGTAGAGTATCATGTCATCTGCGAAAAGTGAAAGTTTGACTTCATCTTTGCCAATTCTGATGCCTTTTATTTCCTTTTGTTTTTAATGTATATTTAAAAAATAGATAAAAGCTGGGGGAGAACAAGGCATAAATCTATTTTGCCTGCTGGGTAGCCCAAGACCCAGCATAGCGCCTTGTACGTGGTAGATTCTAAATAAATACTTGCTGGATGAATGAATTTAAATAACTTGCTACGAGATTAGATGATAGAGCCAAGAGTCAGATTCTTATCATTTGATCATAAAATCCAATCTCTTACCAGCACTGCCTCTGAAGTCAGACTTCAGTTGTGTGGATTGGGTACACATTTCAGTTTCAGTCTTAAGGTCAGTATCTTCTTAGATGATCTGTGGATTACATCGTCAAAGTCACTTTGGGTGCTTGATAAAAACATATCCCTGAACCCCATCCCATACCCACTGGCACCAGATCATGGCAGTTTGAGAACTCACTGCCTTAGGGAATATTAAAACCAAACTAGAGTGGCTTCTTCAAAAGGTAATGTGGCTCAATGACCAGATGCAATCCTTTCTTCTGACTTTTGGTATGCATATTTACATAATCATGAAGTAAAAACCATTTTTGAAATGAATAATTCAGTTGGACTTTCTAAAAAAATTTTAGGTTCAAGCAACAGTGGTTGGCTTTCTAGCGGCTGTGGCAGCAATTATCCTGGGCTGGATTCCAGAGGGGAAATACTATCTTGACCATTCCATACTCTTGTGCTCTAGCAGTGTGGCCACTGCCTTTATTGCATCTCTTCTGCAGGGTAAGTAGATTTAGAAATGGCTACTCTACCGTCTTTCACTTTCAAATAATTTATTTTCCATGTTGAGTATTTTTATTGAAATGATACCTGTTCATTTTAAGAACCACAGAGAAAAAATTTTTAAGTTTTTATTTAAATCCCAGTTAACATACAGTGTAATATTTGTTTCAGGTGTACAATATTGTGATTCAACACTTCTGTCCATTACTCAGTGCTCATCACAATAAGTGTATTGTTAATGCCCTTCATCTGTTTCACCCATCCTTCCACTCAATTCCATTCTGGTAACTGCCAGTTTGTTCCCTGTAGTTAAGAGTCTGTTTCTTGGTTTGTCTCTCTCCCTTTTCCCTATGCTCTTTTATCTCTTAAATTCCACATGTGAGTGAAATCATACTGTCTTTGTCTTTCTCTGACTGACTGACTTATTTAGCTTAGCATAATATTCTCTAGCTCCATCCACATTGTTGCAAATGACAAGATGTCATTCTTTTTTGTGGCTAAATAATATTCCATTATATATATGTGTATGTGTGTGTATATATATATATATATATATATTTATATATACCACAATCTTTTCTGTTTATTTCTCAGTTGATGGACACTTTGGTTGTTTCCATAGCTTGGCTATTGGAGATAATGCTTCTAAAACATCAGGTGCATGTATCCCTTTGAATGAGTATTTTTGTATTCTTTGGGTAAATACCCAATAGTGCAATTGCTGCATCATAGGGTAGTTCTATTTTTAACTTTTTGAGGAAACCCCATACTGTTTTCCAGAGTGGCCATACCAGCTTGCATTCACACCAAGAGTGCAAGAAGGAGAGAAAATTTATGTACAAAGTTTTAAAATACATTGTTTCACATATACCTATATTTGTTGTATGTAAACCTTAGTATAGAACAGGCTTTCTGAGATTGTCTCCTGGCCTTAGGTACTCTGATAGAGTTTCCAAATGAGATCAAGAAAATAGTCTTAGATATTCATTAGTTTCTGTAAATTAAATTAATTGAGAAACTCCTTTCTGGAAATCATGCAGAGGACTTACTGGCTTGTCATTTGAGTAACAAGGATTCCAGGAATTCTGAATTTCAAAAGCAGTCCCTCTGTTAAAAATTTTTTAAGGTTTCTGATTTCAAAAATTTTTTTCCCACTGTTTCTGTGGCAATACAAATATAACCATATGCTCAACACAGTATATTGCTGGCTTTAGACTTTTAAAGAGCCAGAGGGTTTTAAACATTAACTACATTTGGAGCACCTGGGTACCTCAGTCGGCTGAGTATCCAACTCTTGAGTTCGGTTCAGGTCATGATCTCACGGTTCGTAGGATCAAGCCCTGCATCAGGCTCTGAACCGACAGCATGGAGCCTGCTTGGGCTTCTCTCTCTCCCCTCTCTTTCTGCCCTTTGCCCTCCTTCCCTCCCTCTCTCTCTCTCTCTCTCTCTCTCTCTCAAAATAAATAAATAAACTTAAAAAAATTTAACTACATTAAAATTTTTCAGTTGGGATATCATTCTTTCTATTTATTTATTAAGAACTTAACACTAGAGAACTAGCTTATTATGAAATCATAATTATTTTTATTTTAGAAATGTCATCTTACCCTTAAATCACCAGCAAGGTGAAAAATTGAAAATTCTCATGTCAGGTGAATATACAACTGGTAAGCTAACTTTTTTGGTTAGGTTCTGGGAATTTAGAGAATCTTATTAAGATTAAGACTTGACTTCCAAAATATTTTCAAGCATTTTGATTTGGTACTTAAATTATATTAAGGGTAGTTTCTTGTCTGTATATAGAATTATGAGAATTCAGTGGTGTTAACACTGGCCAAAGTGGGATGAAATTAAGCTATTAGGAAATTAATTTCTGGGTAAAAGAAAAGTTGGAACACCTGGGCGGCTCAGTTGGCTAAGTGTCAGACTTTGGCTCAGGTCATGATCTCACAGTTTGTGAGTTTGAGCCCCACAATGAGCTCTCTGCTGTCAGCACAGAGCCTGCTTCTGATCCTCTGTCCCCATCCCTCTCTGCCCCTCCCCACCTCAAAAATAAAGAAACACACAAATAAAGTTAAAGCATTAGCTTCTTTTCCTTTAAGTTCATTTTCTTCTGTTTTCTAATTTTGTTTCATTTAGAAATAATTGTTTAAAAGTTTTAGTAAAAACTTGCCTAGGATTTTCAATACCATAAGAATTCAGACTTTTAAAATACATCTGCTTAAAGCATGTTACTTTGAATAATATGTGTTCTAATTTATGATAGTTGGACCTTTGTATATAGAGAGAGCAGATACTATTAACCACCTTTTGTAGGTGAGAAAATGGACTCAGGTAAGGTGATTTGTCCAATTTCATCAGCTTGTTTGCAGAAAATCAGAATCAAAACCTGTTTCCTGACTCTCAGCTCTTTCCACTGGCCCATGATGGCAAAATACTTGTTTTCAGCTAAAAAGATATGGATGGCATTCTGTCCTAGGAGAACTTTCCATGTTGATCTTTAAATGTGCTGGCTTTGAAAAAAGAATTCGGGGTGCCTGAGTGGCTCAGTCGGTTAAGTGTCCGACTTCGACTGAGGTCATGATCTCACATCTTGTGGGTTTGAGCCCTGCATCGGGCTCTGTGCTGATAGCTCAGAGCCTGGAGCCTGCTTCGGATTCTGTGTCTCCCTCTCTCTGCCCCTCCCTTACTGTGCTCTCTCACTCTCTCTGTCAGTCTCTCAAAAAAAAAAAAAAATAATAATAATAATAATAAATACACAAACATTAAAGAAAAAAGAATTCTTTATGATCACATCTTGATTATTACATAATACATTTAAAAATTTTTTCTATTGCTTTTTTTTTCTTTTTACAATGATATTATGGGAAAGGTAAGTCTATAGATTGAAAACATCTCCAGAATATAAGAGGTGAGACATTGTTTGAAGCAAGACAAAAATTCTACTTTTAATAATTTTGGCTTTATGGGGTAGTAGAAAACATTGAACTTACAAGCTCAATGTAAGACTTACTTACAAGCTCTGTGACCTTCAACAAGAAATTAAGCCCTACTCCCAGGACCTCAGTTTTTTATCTATAAAATGAGTAATGCTAAAATAAAATAATTTTGAGTCATTTTCAGTCTAAAAATGTAGTGAGATTCGGGTTTTTCCCCCCCTTTGCCATATTTGGGCTTCCATACTGGGCCATGGTTAGCATGTAAGTGAACTAATCTTAAATATCCTCTGCACTGCATCCTCTAAATGTTGGCATGAGAAAATCTATACGATTGGGTATGGATATAAATGTTATCACCCCCCTTCCCCATTTCTGTGATTCAAGAAAATAAATATTTAGGAGAACAAGTTCACAGTCATATTTTCATCTTCGGTTCTCTAGTTAAAGGTTCATAAAAACTTTGGTTTTAAAGAATATCCTTTACAACGACTGCTTTTTGTGTTCTGGTCTCCAGTGTTCAAATTTTAATTACTTCCCTCTTAATACTTCAGCACTTTTAAATAATAAAATGAAGCAAGCATTCTGGCTACCACCATGTAGACAAAGCTGTTTTTGTTGGTCTTCTTCCCAAATGCTGGGCATATAAATATGAATCACCTTTCATTCTTTATTTGAGAGTTAAAATAAAATTTTTGGGTTTGATACATACACACAAATACATTACATCTAAGACATACATCTTATTAAATTTGAAACTTTAGCTTGAATGTTATTTTACAGTAGTTTTTCAGGTCTCTAAATGCAACACTGAACTTCTCAAATCTTCTATGATCCCTACTTGGAATTTGTTGAAAGGCATTTTGCCAGAGCATTAGAGTGAAATGTTTTGTTTGCTTTAGTCAGCTTATCTAAGCAGTCTAACTGGAAGTGATGTACTCAGTTTGTCCAGCTTTTATATTTCAGTATTTAGGGGATTGATTTTCTCTAAATCATAGCATAAAAAGTAATGAGTTTTCTTTCTTCCAGGAATAATAATGGTTGGGGTTATCGTTGGTTCAAAGAAGACTGGCATAAATCCTGATAACGTTGCTACCCCCATTGCTGCTAGTTTCGGTGACCTCATAACTCTTGCCATATTAGCTTGGATAAGCCAGGGTTTGTACTCCTGTCTGGGTGAGTTGACTTGATATTAAATACAATGTGCTCTTCAGAGTCTCTTTAAATAATTGTTGCAATAATGCCGTGAACCTGTGGTGGCCTTCATCTGAAGTAGAACTGTGGTTGGGACTGATTAGAACAATAACTACCATTTGTTGTATACTTACTATGTGTTGTGGTTCTCATATTTTTTTCCTCACATTTTTTTCTCATAGAGTTTAAAACTCTGTAAGATAAGGATTATTATCTCTAATTTCAGATGAGAAAACTGTGTATCATAGAGGTTATACATGTTACCTACTACTGGTAGGAAGGTTGAACACAGGCCTAGTATTCTGTGAATTCTGCCCCTTCGCTAAGTGTGTAGGCAGTGATGGGTCAACCCACAGTGTTCTGATATATGCATTGTACTACTGTCCCAGAACAGTGCTCGAAATTTAGCGATTGTCCCCCCATCAGAAACCAAGACAGTTAATAACAACTAAAAAGTCACCATGAAAATTAGCCTGAATGCTGTATGAAGTTGGAGACATCATAGATAGATAGATAGATAAATAAAGATTCCTGATAATAGTAATAGATTATGTATAGAATCTAATGAATCATTGTAATGCAGATTTGTACTTTGGGATTATTATCAATATAAATGAATATGATTTGTGAGCGTTGGTTTAGTGCTAAAAGTTTTTCGTGGCTTTTTTACTTTTAGATGCCAAATTTAAAAAAGTAAAAGAAAACAGAACCCCACAGAATTCTACAAGGAAAAAAAAGATAGTTTATAAGCCAAGCCAGAAGCAGACATTTACTCATATATCCTCATATACTTAATGAATTCTATACAGATTTATGGTATAAGTCTAAAGTACCTTTGGTTTGAAGAAGTAAGGATCTACTATGTTTTTGAACTAAAGAAAAGGCTTTATTTAACCTAACAAAAGCAGTCACTTTTTACTGCTTTTGGAGATATTAAGGGAAGCTTTGTTTAGTATATAAAATTACCTCAGATTATTTAATGAGTGACATAAAATTAGTAGTCAATAAAACGATGTATATGTTGAAGGAAGATTCTTCTCATTTACAAGATGAGGTATGTCCACTAGATGTAAGGTAGAAGACAATAAATGATCAATGGCCTCCATGTAAGATCGTGTTCCCATAGGTCTTGGGTTTTCATTGTTGTGAAATACTCAAGGAATGATGTACGTGCAAGTATATTCAGGGTAGTGTTCAATTCTTCTCTCTCCCAGTCAAATAAAGTACAGAAAATGAGTTATGTTATTAGAAGGATAATCTGCTTTAGTTTTTATTGTTGGGGTGATAATTGGTCATACTTTTCCCTATTATACAATTTAGAAATTCATACTGAAGTCAAGGATTGAAATACTAGCTTATGGCTAGTTTCAGAGAATGTGACTTAATGTTCTTTACCTACCTACTCCGTTAGACTCCTTCACCCGTTCACAGGCAGGTAGCTGGATGACTTGTAGGCCTCACCTTCCCAAAGGAACAAGTTAACTGCACTGGGGAAGGGAGGCTGTCATCAATAGGCTGGATCCCAAAAGAGAAAGGGGATGAGTTAGGCATGGCTGTGCCCCTTTCCCTAGTCTTACCAGTTAGACCATTCTCTCCTACTGTGAAGAGGAAGTAAGAGAAAGGAAAGGGGAAGCAGAAGAGGGTAAAGGGTTTCTTTCTAGTATTATTATATGGGTCTTGCCAAGACCATTGAGGGTGGGATGGGGCTGGGGCTGGAAGGTTGGTAGTGGTTCTGGGATGGGTTCCCTTACATACACAGAAAGAAAGGTGCATTATTTTCAGACTTGGGAACCTAAATTAACATGAAGTCAGTTGTCACACATTTCTCAGCTGCTGATGTCTCCTCAATCGAAGTCCCAGTAGTAAGAAAGTAAGAAAGAGAATGCTATTGAAGAATGCCATAATAAATATGACAATTGTTATAATGATACAGACTCAGTATTATGATATTCCAGAAGATAAATCAACTTTTGAGGAAAATAATGTGTACTGACTTAAAAATGTGTTTTTTTTTTAACTCACTCTAGTGATGAACTTCTTACAAAAGACTTCATCATGTGTTACTATCTAAAGCTTTCACTATTTTGAGGGTTGTATGTGATAACATTAGTAGTTTAGCTGGATGAATAAATAAAAAGCCAAAATAGAATGATTTCTATTTTGAAAATTAATTTTATTAAATATTGCTTAGGCTTTTCTGGGCTTTTACTTGTGAAAGTTGGCTCAAAGTAATTCAAGATGAATTAATCAAAAAAGGCTCTTTACATGTTATCTGTATCACTTATTTCCCTAAAGTTCTATATATGTATTTTTGATGGGCTGCTGATTGAATCCATAGTTGATGGAACAGTGAAGGGTTTTTCTGGTGTCAGTGTTGGATTATAACATGCCTACATTGTGAGCACTAGGGGGCCTTGTAAGATCATTATAGTATTTGTGGTATTTTGGATATAAAGGATAGGAACAGGCTTGTTTAAATTCTGAGGCCCCATTCATCCTGCTGAGATGCCTAATTCTTAGAATCAAAGTTTAATTCCTGAACTATGTTGGAAACACTTAGCAGTCTTTAGAGATAAGAGGATTTCATGGCAGCCACAGGCTTCCTTTAGGAATAGAGGCTGTGTATTCCATAGGTCCCAAAGAATGGGGCATTGAGAAAAGTCTCACTTAGTACCCCACCTCAAATTTTGGATACTTAGAAATGGCTTTGAACAGCTCTCTTCTTGTCTTGTTAGGTTTACTTCATGGACTGAAGCTCACTCTACGTTAATTCAATGTGTTACTTTTCCTTTGGTTCTGATAAAATTTGCTGATTTCTGATGTTCGTAGTAAATATGGGATTTTCCCTCTTTTCACCTCCCCAGTTCTCCCCAAAAAGGACAAAACAATCCCAGAGCTTTGTTTATTCCTATTTATTTTGTGTAGTCACCTAAGTTTTTGTTGCTCATTTAACAAAGTTGAAGTTTTAGCCTCTGGGAGTCAGCAGAAACTTGCCTGTGATTGTTACTCCTGCCAGACTCAGCTGGTACCAATTTTCATACACTGTCCACGATTTTTCTCTTTTCTTTCTTACGTCATTCCCTTTCCTTCTGTTAAGGGCAGTCAGAGCTGTCATTTTTCAATGCTGCCTTTATACGTTTCCCTAATGTTTAATTGATCTTTTCCTCCTCTGGATTCCTGTAGCATCACATTGATACTTCTCTTATAACATTCTTTGCGTTTTATGGAGCATTGTAGCTCTTTGTGCACATAGTCTTAGGGAAATATTGGAAGAATATCTTGCCTTAGCAGAAAGTATCAGGGGGATTAATATCCTAAGGAAAAATCTAAATGGCAGCATATGGCTAGGAGAGATCTCAAAATAGAAGAGAAAATAAGAAAGTTAGTTTAGAAAGTAATCTAAGCTCTAGACTATGATATGCTTTGGTATGACTTGCCGAGAAAATATAAAGGTATTTATTCATTCATACAGTAATGTTTAAACAATAGTAATTTGTGAAAGCTATTTAAAGAATAACGGCATGGGTATATAATTCTTGTATATACCTGATTTTATTGATTTGAGAAACTGTCAACTTTTCTTCTTTAGGCAAGATTTGAGAAGCACAATGTTGACTGATTTCTCATTCTTCAAGGTTAACTTAAAGAAGATGGCTTAGTTGAAGCCATAAGGACAATAACGATCAGCCTCAGGTTGCTTCAGTGTGTGGAAGCTAACAGGGATTCCAGCTAGTTATGTACAGGATGTTCTAGAATATCATGGCCTTGATATGAGTGGCGATATGAGTAGAATCTAAATCTGTCTTGCATGTCTCTCTTCTTCAGGAATTTTCACCATCGTCTTAGTTTAGAATGATTCCTGGAAGGTCAAGTTAGTGAGAAAATTCTCATAGTTGTAACAGAGGGTGTTTAAAGAATCGACAACTTACAATGCCCATTGTTTTGTTGCTCACGCAGAAACAGCTGTCATAAAAATGTCACTCATAGCGGCTACATATTTCAAAATAATTTAGGGTAAGATAATGAATATTATTAATGAAATTGTGTCACCGTAGTTGCAAAATGCCACCAACAATCTAATTAAAGGTGAAAGCCATGAATCCAAAAGATGGCTGTTAGATTTGGTAGTTAAGTGGAATCATAGCAATTTGAACTACTTGAGCTCTGTTCATCCTTACTTTGTCCTGGTCAGCTTATATCACAGAATCAATACTAATGCACACAGACATTTATTAGGCTTAAAATTCTGCAAAGCTTTATATGTACACCTGTATTCATTTACTATTGCGGCTAGAACAGATTACCGCAAACTCCATGGCTTAAAAGAACCAAAATCAATTTTCTCGCAGTTCTGGAGGCCAGCAGTCTAACATGGCTCACACAGGGCCAGAATCAAGGTGGCCACAGGACTGGTTTCTTCTGGACATTTCGGGGGGAAAATTCCTTTGCTTGTCTCTGATCGTCTGGCGGCTTCTGGGATTCCTTGGCTTGTAGCTACATTTCTCAGTCTCTGCCTCTGAAGTCACACTGCCTACTCTTCTCAAGTCAGATCTCCCTCTTACTGCTGCCTGGGAGGATACCTGTGATCACATTTTAGACTCACCCTAATTATCCAGAATAATCTCTGCATTTCAAAAACACTTGACTTAATCATATCTGCAAAGCCTCTTTTGCCCTATAAGGTAATATCCAGAGGTTCTAGGATTAGGGTGTGGATTTCAGCCTACGAAAACGCCCATTGTGATCTACCCAGAAATTAATACAAAATATCATTTTGACTAGGATTATTTAAATGTATTTCATGTAGAAGGAAGACATTATTTTAGATTTTTATATTAATGCAGAAGTTCGTGGTTAGCTTTTAATCGACCATTTTCTCTCGCCGATTGTGTCATTTGTAGTTTTCTGAAAGTAATCTCTTAATTTTATGACATCTATAAAACACCAACATATCCCACAAAGAGAAATGTTTTAGAGTCTTCCCTTTTCTTACATTTGTAATTTTTCCTTAGCCATCAGAATTGAGTTAGATGTTAGCCAGGAAAAGGATAGAAAGGTCCTATATAATCACAATTTGGTGTGAATGGGCATGTTAGATTGCTCAGGAAATTGAGATAGTAATGATTTACAGTAAATCAATTTTAGTAATTTTTATTTTATCATGGTTTTCCTACTTTTTCAATGTTTAAATTTTCTTTGTATTTGGAGATAATTTTAAGCTTATAATAGTTGCAAAAATTAAAATAATATTAAAAATCTTGCATACCCTAGACCCAGATTCGCTTAGTGTTAACATTTTACCCCATTTGCTTTGTTTTTTAGTCTCTGTCTCTCTCTGTATGTATGTGTGTGTATATATATATTTTTTTTCTTTGTCTTTAAGACATCGACATTTCTTTTCCTTTTTTTTTTTTTTTTGAGAGAGAGCACATGCATGTGCAAGCCAAGGAGGAGCAGAGGGAAAGGGAGAGAGAATCCCAAGCAGGCTCCACACTGGGCATGGAGCCTGACACAGAGATTGATCACATGACCCTGAGATCATGACCTAAGCTGAAATCAAGAGGCAAATGCTCAACCGACTAAGCTACCCAGGCACCCCAGGACATAGACATTTTTGAAGACTGTAGTTCCCCTTCTTTTGTTTTCATTATTAGAATTTTTAAAGATTGAGATACAATTCACATTCCATACAATTTACCTTTTAAAAGTATACAGTTCAGTGGTTTCTAGTACATTCATAAGATTGTAAAACCTATTATTAATAGAACCTATTTTCTATTCCAGAAGATTTTCATCACCTCATAAAGAAACCGTTAGTTGTCACTCCCCATTCTACTCTTTGCCCAGCCCCTGCAACCAGTAATCTACTCTCTATGGGTTTGCCAGTTCTGGGCTTTTCCTAAAAATGGATGACCTTTTATGTCCAGCTTGTTTCAATGAGTATGCTTTCCAAGTTTCACCTGTGTTATAGCATGAATCATCAGTACTGAATAATATTCCATTGTGTGACTATACCACATTTTGTTTATCCACTTACCACTTCATGGACATTTGGGTTCCTTCCACTTTTTGTCTTTTATAAAAAATGCTGCTATGCACATTCTTGTACAAATTTTTGTATGAACATATGTCTTCAGTTCTCTTGGTAGTTATCTAGCAGTGGAATTGTCATATGATAACTTTAACTTTTTGGGGAGCTGCCCACTCATTATTTTTAGTTGATTTGCTGAGAAATTTTCTCTCCACTTTGAAAGTTCAAGCAGTGACCCTGGGGTTGAGTTGGTAGGTGCCTATTGGAACTGCAGACGTCCTTCCGGAGATTTAATGTTGAGAAGAACTTAAATGCTGAGTGTTGTGCTCCTTTTTTGGCCTAAAAATGAAGTACTAAGATGATTTGACCTAGCAGAATAGTTCTTTTCATTTGTGTTTAGTGGATTTTGCCTTTAGTTTTCTGTTTAATCCTATAAAGAGATTGTTGGCAACCTTAGTTGTTTTAAGAGGTAAGAATGCCTTCTAATTGGGTTTTTTTTTATCCTTATCTAATGTTTTAACAAGGAGAAGTGGGAATCCATTCAGTAAAGTTATTTTTTTCAATCTTTTATAAAAATTCATGGAGAAAATGACACTCTGTAGCATTAGTCATATCCCTTTAAATGGAAGAAAATATTTAACGGATTTTGCCAGCATAATTATTTTGAAGATGTGATCTAGATAAAGCCATGAGAAAATTTGGCTGGATATTATTTTAATATTTATAGTAATTATTTGTTCCTACCTGCTAGGGAAAAAAATTGAATTTCTATCTAGTTCAAACATCTTTAATCATAGGCAAGAAGATCTTTAAATATTTTAAGATGAGGAAATAAAAAATTTAATCAAAGATAAGAGTCTGGATAAGGACTGAAGAATTTTGCGAGATGCCAGAAAAATTTACTAACATTTAACTGAAATCTAAGACTATAAGCTACAAGGACTGTGAGTTCAAGTCTGTAAGTTATAAGGTGAGGCCTCTACTATACACAATAATTATTAGAATCATTGAGAAGAATCCAGGAATGTCCTGGCTGAAATCTCTGATAATAATAAAACCTTGATCGGCTAAAATGATATTACAAAACTGTTTTGGAATGGTGTCACTGTTTTAAGAAGGGGTAGTCAACTTGTATCCCTGAGGATATTTAGAATTGACTACAAAAATATTTGAGAATCAGACTCATGGTATTAATGGTTTTAAGCTGAAGCGGCAAAACATGGATTTTTAAATATACTTGTAATATAGCCCATTAGAGAAACATGTCAGTCTTCTAATTCTATCTTAAATTTATAATTAAGTAATTGACTTGTTCTTGTGGTTTTAAATATAAATATTCCCAAATTTGTATGCATTATATGAAAATTTATGAAAACTTAAAGACTTGCTGTATTTGTACATTTAATTTGCTAGATTTACAAAGATTGTCATAAGTACTTGGAAACTTTTGAGAGACATGAGAAATGTCTAAGCCCAAAAGAGTATCTCAGCGTATTTAAGTTTGTAAATGTAACTACATAGTATTCCAAACACTTAAAAATAATTTTTGGTTGGGTACTAGACATTGTGATGTAATATCATTAAGTGCTCAATTGTTTTGTTTTTCTTTACAAAGTGTTTGAGTTTATTCTTGTAGGCAGTTAATTGTGGATTAGCTTGAGCCTTACAAGGTATGGTTTCAAGCTTTATTGGAGCCCATCTTGAGTAGACTTTACACTAGGGCTGGCCCTACTACTAAGATGTGACCCTTCTCAGGTGTTTACTAAATCTTCTCGGTGTTCAAAGAGGCCTCTCTTCTCTACAAGATTAGCTCTTGAATGACTTCCAGCCCTTGGTAAACTCTGGGATTTTTCAGTTTACGACTCCCCAATTATTCTTGGCCTAGCCTGGTAGAATTCACCCTATGCATGCGTGGCTTAGTATTCAATTCACGAGCTCTTTCTCTGAGAGCTTCCTCTTCTCTAATATTTTGTCCTATAAATTTCTGTTGCCCTAGTTTCACTCTGCTCAAGTTTTCCCTTCCCGAACTGTGGTCTGGAATGTGTCTAAAGTCAAAGGGCTGAGGCTGTTGTAGGGCTTATCTCATTTCTTTGCCTTCTCTCAGGGATCACAGTTTTCCAATGCCTATTGTCTAGTGTCTACTATCTGAAAACAGTTAATATTTACCCACGTATATCTATCTATCCATCCATCCATCCATCCATGCTTGTCATTTCTGAAAGCACTTAAAATTTTGTTCAGCAGTGATATACAGCATGTCCACAAAGCAAGACAATAGCTAAGCCCAAAGTCAATGAGGCAGAGAAGGATATTTGCTGTATCGGAAAACATAACAAGAATGGAAAGAGAGTGAATAATTGTGATCAAGTAAAACAGTTTACCACAAAGGGGTTTTAACAAAGTCCTGGCAATCTGCTATCTCAGTGTGTTCCAAATAGCAAGATGTTAATGATAATGGCAATGATAATTATGACAATATTAAGTGTCCAATAAATATTAGCTAGGTACCTGGGCACTATTCTACTTATGTGTACTAATTCTCTTACGACTCACAATAACGCCATGAAATATATACTGTTATTATTGCCATTTTATAGATAAGGAAATTGAAGTTTATAGAAGTTAAATTTCTTGTTCAAGGTAAGTTGTAACACTTAGATGTGAAAGTAAGTGGTCTGGCCAACCTTTGGTTAACACGGTGTACTATATTCTATCTTAGCATATTAAGGGTTCTGAGAAGTTCAGCAGTGAATAAATGTGTTTAACTTTATTACACTTATTTTGGAACTTGGAACACTGTTCAGTATTGGGAGGATATCTGTTATCAATTGATTGGCCAATATTCCTTGGAAAGCTTGCACTATAAGATCTTTGTGGGTAAAAACAATATCCCATTTGACTTGAGAGTTAAGAGTACTAACTTTGGTGTCAGATGCCATTTTCTTGCTATCTCTTAGCCATGTTCTTAAGCTCCTAAGCTTCAGTTTTCTTCATAAAATACAAATGACAGTATCTATCTCATTGGTGAGGATAATCACATGAGATGATGACTAGAAAGCATTTAGCACAATACTTGGTAAATAATAGAAGACAAATAAATGTTAGCTTTTTTACTCTTGTTCTTACTGTTTATTATTATTATTATTGCAATTCTTATCTAGCTTAGATAGCTAATTCAATAAATGTTTGCTGAATTAATATATTAGTTTTTGGTTAAATTTTTTAATATTCTTACCTTATCTACAGTTTTAAATTTGTTTGACATTTATTGAAAATATAGCCTATGAATATGGTGGATAACATCCTATCTTCTGGGAAACTTTTACTTTTAATATCTACATTTGCTCTGTGGTTAGAAGAGAGATTGAAATATTGTCTCTTTCTTAATTTTAGAGACGTATTATTACATTTCTCCATTAGTTGGTGTCTTTTTCTTGGCTCTAACGCCTATCTGGATTATAACAGCTGCCAAACATCCAGCCACAAGGACGGTTCTCCACTCAGGCTGGGAGCCTGTCATCACAGCTATGGTTATAAGTAGGTTAGTATTAAAGTGTGTGTGTGTGTGTGTGTGTGTGTGTGTGTTTATGCCTGCATCTGTGTAGACCTTAAAACATCAGCAGCCTGGTTTTATTTCTTGGGTCAATCATTTTCTATAGCCAAGTCTTTATTATCACACAGAATAGAGTTATTAGTCACAGGAATTCTTGGAATGAGTAGACATAACTCACTTGGCTACCAGTTTCAAACTTTTCTCCAATCAAATCCTTACCAGACTGATGAGTAAGGTTTAGTGGTGTTCATGTGTGTGTGTGTGTGTGTGTGTGTGAACCTGACATTATTTATTTTTAATAGTAAGTTGCTCACATAAGTATCAGACAGCATTAGAAATGGATGTACCATTTGACTACTTCCACTTCTAGAACTTTGACAGAACATAAGGATATAATTAAGGATATATGCAAATGGTTAAGTTGTAAGGATCCTCATCACAGTGGAATTTTTTTAAAAATTTTTTAATGTTTTTATTTATTATTGAGACAGAGAGAAACAGAGCATGAGTGGGGGAGGGGCAGAGAGAGAGGGAGACACAGAATCTGAAGCAGGCTCCAGGTTCCGAGCTGTCAGCACAGAGCCTGACGCGGGGCTCGAACTCATTAACCATGAGATCATGACCTGAGCCGAAGTTGGGAGCTTAACTGACTGAGCCACCCAGGCACCCCTCACGGTGGAATTTTTAATAACAAAAAAAGAGAGAGACCACCTTAGAGGTCTTAGCAACCAGGTAGTGATCAAAAAAATTATAGTATAGTCACAAAATGGATTATTAGCCACTAAAAATAACACTGCAATGTTTTTATTGACATGGAAAGATGTTCATTATGCCTTTGGTGAAAAGAGCCAGCTAGAAAAGAGTCTGAATTTCCTGTTAAACATGGTATATTGACACGCATTTATCTTCTTCCTTTCTGAAACTACTAAAGTGACAGTAATAGAACAGAAAAGCTATAAAACCACAAAGGCAGAAGGGGAGCAGAGAGGACAGCAGGTGAGAGATTCAACAAAATTAGTAAAATAGGAATCAGATGGATGACTTTTAACTGAACCACCAGAATAGAAAAAGCTAAAACCTAACCTCCTGCAGGGTGAGGGGGCACCCATTAGAAGTGAACTGATCTAAGCCTCAGAAACCCAGAAACCCAGATACGTGAAGAAATTAGAAGCACTGAGTACTCCTCAAAGCTGAAATGGAGAAGATTGGCTGAAAGTTTATGTGAGAAGCAGTTAGATCCTAAAAGCCCTTCTCCAGCTTGACCACCCAAGTGACTTCCCCCTTCCCACCTTGACAGAAGACAAGAATTAACTCTGGAGAGACTAAATCAGAGAAGCTGTGGATTAAGAAACACCTGCACAAGTGAGGGTGTAGATTAAGCACTGTATGAAAAGTAGGATTAAGTGAAAATCTAGATGCCAAACAGTGAAAAACCGTATCCCACTTCTTTTTCTTTGCTCATGGAATGCTCGCAGTCAGGCCTATACCCCCAGGCAAAAAAATTAGAATAATTCCTTTCTGGGGTAACTCATCAGCACCAGAGAAAAATTTATGGCTGCTGACCCTTGTGGGTCCTTGAGTGAAAGAGCTACATGCCCCCCTGACCATTCTTCGGGAGGCCCACCTGCTGAGGAGTGTGCTGTGCAATGCCCTTTACAGAGGAGCAGGCAGTAAAAGGATCTCCAGACATTTGATTAAGGCTTCTAACAGGAAAGACAGAGACCAGAAAAATGGTACTCAAAGAAAGTGCAGGAATAGTTGAAAGATCTCAGAAAACTCTCATTAGTGCCCTTAAAGCAATAAGAGAATCAATGGCATCCATAACATAAGAACAGAATGCTCTAATAAGGAGGATTTGGAAAAGCAGGAAGAGCTCTTGGGAATTAATATATATAAATAGCAGAAACAAACAAACAAACAAAAAACAACTCAGGAGAAAAGTTAGAAGATAGAGCTGAGGAACTATTCTGGAAAATAGAAAACAAAGAGGTGGGCAACTGGAAGTAAACAATAAGAAATTATCAAAGAAATAATGCAAGAAAATTCCCCAGGACTTAAGACCATGGGCTTCCAGATTGAAATGGCCCACTTAGTACCAAGCACAGTGAATATGAGGAGGGTCAAATCATAAATTTACTGTAAATCCCAAAATCTCCTGGAGAGAAAAGACAAGTTACATATAAAGCATTGGGAATCTGAATGATGTCCAATAGCAACACCTGAAGTTATTCCTTCAAGAAAATTCTGAAGGGAAATTATTTTGAGCATAAAGTATGGTTGCAGTATCAACCAAATGGAAGGGTGGCATCAAGTAGTTTTCAGTCATGCAGGATCTCAAAATCTTTGCTTCCTATATGCCCTTTCATATGAAAGCTGATAGAAGATGTGGTCTATCAAAATGAGGGAATAAATCAAGAAAGAAGATGACATGAGAATGAGGAAACCCATTCCATGAGAGCATGTGGTTCATTTTTCTATGACGTAGATTGCTTTTTTCCTGGAAGATTCAGGCAGTAGGGTCCTATGAAATGTTGGGACTTGTTTAGAGACCCAAAGACCCGGCGTGGTAGATTGAAGGGAAGGTGCAGGTTGACAGCTGTGTATCAGGCCTAGAGGCAACTGTCCAGGGGGGCAGGGGGACAGTAGGCTTGAGGAGGAATGTCTCTAAGAAAAAAAAGCAGAATTGATTGGTTACCAGATGGCTTTGACTTATTCAGAGGCATTTCATTAACTTTGTTATAAATTTGAGGCTGAATTAGTAATAAGTACCTAAAAAATTAGGAAAAATATGGGACAGAGCAACAAGTAAAAAGTGAGGAAATCTAATAACACTTGGTGGCTCTGTTGTGAATAATGATTCCATTGTTTTAATAAGGTAAATCCTAATTACTCCACCCAGAACTATAGAACCAAGTTGGCAGGATATGGGAGGAAGGGCTTTATGAATGGTCTGAGGTGGAGAGGGAAAGGCAAGTGAGACTAAATCCTCATCCGTCATAGTGGAGGTCATTAGGTAAATGTCTAAAATTAAAATCAAGCAATCCCAGTATAAACATGTTATTTGGAAATATAGAATTAAATGCCAGAGGAAACAGCTACAGAAGTTGAAAAAAACATGCTGGTGTAGAACAGGTTCTAGGGGTGGGAGCCAGGGGCTATTTAATAGGCTTTGTGGCACTTTCACTTTTTAAATAATACATGTGTCTATTTGATAAAAAAAAACAATGATAAAAATGAAGAGATAACTACTTTTGCAATGTGACTTTTCATTTTTAACAATCTGTGTTTAAAAATGTCTGGGAGGCTAGCTACTAACATGTTAATAGTATAACTCTGAATGATGTCACGATAGTTGACTTTTCTTTTCTTTTTTGTTTGTATTTTTTTAACTTTTCTATATTTTGTTACCTGGGTCATAAAAACATTTAGAATACGTGTTTTAGCAAATATTCATGTTACAGCCACAGCATGAACCTACATGTTTTGGCACAGAGATTTACTCTTTGATACATCTAGTTCTATGAAATATATATATATATATTTTTTTTTTTAATTAGAGCTTAAAATATTTTATTAAAAAAATTTTTAACGTTTATTTTTGAGAGACAGACAGAGCATGAGCAGGGGAGGGGCAGAGAGAGAGGGAGACACAGAATCTGAAGCAGGCTCCAGGCTCTGAGCTGTCAGCACAGAGCCTGACGCGGGGCTTGAACTCATGAACCAAGATATCATGACCTGAGCCGAAGCCGGACACTTAACCGACTGAACCACCCAGGCGTCCCTAGAGCTTAAAATATTAAAATACTGCTAAGGATGACTATTTTTGGACTTTACAGTGTAACTTTAATTAAAAAAGTTTTTTTTAGTTTATTTATTTATTTTGAGAGAGACATGGGTAGCACAAGTGGGGGAGGGGCAGAGAGAGAGAGGGAGAGAGAATCCCAAGCAGGCTCTGTGCTAAAAGCACAGAGCCTGATGTGTTGATGCAGGGCTCAAACCCACAAAACCGTGAGATCATGACCTGAGCCGAAACCATGAGTTGGACACTTAACCGACTGAGCCACCCAGGTGCCCTTATGGTATAACTTTTAACAGGAAATCCTAGTAATTTAGGCCTATTAAGCCACAATTCATTTATTTTACTAAAAAATTAATAAAGATTTAATAAATTCCTAATGTTAATTGTCAAGTAGTGGTAAGAATATATTGATCTGATATTTTGACAGTCAACTCCATTCTCTAATAACATGTAGTTTATTTTTCTGCAATGTAGATTTCATTTTCCTGGAAGATTAGGCAGTAGGATCCCATGGAGTATTTGAACTGGCAGTGTTTCATAGGACTTAGACCAAGAAACTGAAGTTAACCAATTAGTAATGGTCTTGGAAACAAAAAACCTCCAAGCTCCATTGAGACATTGAAGTATAAGGCCTGCTTCTATGTGGCTATCTGTTATTTTTCTAGACCTCCATTCTAAAAATCCGCTCTTTCTATGGCTACAGCTCATTATTTCAGTTTACCAGTGCTAAGATGCTATGTCTATATCTAGTTTTAATACAATAAAAATGATCCATTTAATGCTTTGTTGAGTTCATAAATGAAGAAATATTCTTTTAAAAACTATTTTTTAGGGGCATCTGACTGGCTCAGTTGGTAGAGCGTGCAACTCTTGATCATGGGGTCAGTCATGAGTTCAAGCCCCATGTTTGGTTTAGAGCTACTTAAAAAAATTTTTTTTTAAATTATCAGAGCAATAAATGGACATAGTTTTTAAAAACTAGCAAATACAGAAGGATATTAAATAACCATCAGTCTTTTATCTGCCCCTCCACCCAGAGATAGAGATTAATAATTTCTTATACATCCTTCCAGACATTTTAAGGCTGTTAAAGCGTATTCTTTTCCTTTTTACAAGGAACACATCCTGGAGATCAGGAGAGCCCTGAAACAGAGGGCTACATTTTATGCCATGTTTTATTTTCAACATTTCACTGTTGACATTGATTTTTACTTTGAATATTTTTCCTTTTTATTCTGTTTCTTAAATGTCTAAAAATTTTATTTTTAAAAGTAGAGGTGTTTGCATGTAAAGAGCCGCTTTAAATTAGTGCATTTCTTTTCTCTTCCCTAAATTATACGATTTTCTTTCAGCATTGGGGGCCTTATTCTGGACACAACTGTATCTGATCCAAACCTGGTGGGGATTGTTGTTTACACACCGGTTATTAATGGTAAGAATTAGATACACTGTTTCATGATGGGGTCAAATCATTATAATTTTTTTTATGTTCATTTATTATTGAGACAGAAACAGAGCATGAGTGGGGCAGGGGCAGACAGAGAGGGAGACACAGCATCTGAAGCAGGCTTCAGGCTCCGAGCTGTCAGCACAGAGCCCGACGTGGGGCTCAAACCCACAAACCATGAGATCATGACCTGAGCCGAAGTCAGACGCTTAACCGACTGAGCCACCCAGGCGCCCCAAATCATTATATACTCTTAGTCACTAACAGGAATCTTCAGGTTCAGATTTTAAGAGGTATATCTTCCCTTCCCTTCCATTCTCCTTCCAAGCCCAGGGTGATGTTCGTGGTAGAAATGACATTCCCTGCTCTCACTATGCACAACACATTTTTGAAAAAAGCTGTATTTTTACTTTTACCACTTGATATTAGCTTGAGAGTCAGGCATACCTGATTTTTGATGTTAGTGTAGCAAAATATGATATTTCAGTTCTGGATTATTATTGGCTTTGGGTTTATCTGCTCTCTCCTGTTTTGTTGCTCTTTCTGTCAATTTTTATGGCTCAGTTAGAGTTAGCTAGGTGTAAGCAATGCTTAAGTCAATGCAGTTCATTAAGATCACTCGTCTGCGGATCTGCCTTATATATATTTTTCTTACCTATAAAATGGGAATTATAATACTTAGGTTCACAGGAGTTTTGGTATGAATTCCATTTAATAAGATAATTTTAATCCAGTCATACTGACTTTTGGGCCAACTCATTAAATTGGATTTTAGTATAACCTACACCAATATAATTTAAAAAGTGATTTTAGCTGAGAGAAAACCTGTCATAGGATATGCTACACATTTAATATAAATTACTTTTATATATGTGTGTGTAAGCAAATATGTTCTATGAAGGCAAGTCCTCCAAAATCTAACTTCAGGGGTGTCTGAGTGGCTCAGTTGGTTAAGCGCCCAACTTGGGCTCAGGTCGGGATCTCGAGGTTCATGGGTTCGAGCTCCGCGTCGAGCTCTGTGCTGACAGCTTGGAGCCTGGAGCCTGCTTCTGATTCTGGGTCTCCCTCTCTCTCTGCCCCTCCCCCACTCATGCTCTGTCTCTCTGTCTCTCAAAAATGAATAAACATATATAAAATTTTAAATAAGACTTAGTTCTTTAAAAAAAAATCTAACTTCATATCTAAAATTTCAACTGAACATTTATATTTTTGTGTAGCTATAAAATGTCTATAAAGAAATTTCCCCTCTGGATCCCTTTCCCAATTTTCCTGGTGCCACTCATCCCTGTCATCCACCCTTAAAATCATGGTACCATCGACTTGGCCCTTCATCCTCTTTGAATAGACAATGACCAAACCTTGTCTATTCGCCCATTAACGCAATTCACTTCTTCACTTACTTATACAAGAACAGTCTCAGCATTGTCGTCTGCTAACATCTCACTTCAGCCATCACTGAAGTCATAAAGTAGCTTTCCTGACCCACTCCCTATTCAATGCCAATTAAGTGTCACTAACAGATGAGTCTTCCTTAAACACTGTTTTTATTACATCAGTCTTAAGATGATGAACTTATCAGTGGTTTCCTCCTACTGTTAAATCAAGTTTGAATATTTCTGCTTCACTTTTCAAGGCCCTCTATATGCTCTTGGATGTGTATAACTTTTTCTTTTATCTTTCTAACCAGATTCCTATTCTGTGGCCTTACAAAGATCGAATTTCCACTGCCTGGAATGATTACTGCTTTTCTTCCACCTGTTCACATCCTCTTCGGTGAATATTAGTTGATGAGGTCACTAGCATAAATATTACCCACTAATACCATTAGAGCTTTATTGTCCCAACATTTCAGTGAAAAATGTAAATTACAACAACACCATTATTAGTAAGGTTTTAATCAGTATTTCTGTTATTTCACTTTACAAAAGAAATAATTTTAGAGTTTCATTGAAGTGCTCTTCTAGGAAGCCATCATAATTACATGGCAGTAGAATCATTTTTTATAACCCAGTAAGTAAATCTCTTAGTTGCATACCACAAGGAGCTCACTTTATGTTAAATTCCACTCTTTAAAAACATTGATCGAGAAGATTCATTCCATGGTCCTCAAAAAAGGTGGAACTTTTGAGAATTGAATTTCATTTTAAATGTGCTAGAGGATGTACTGTTTAAAGGACCCCTATTTATCATGACCATCATCATCACCATCATCATTAGCTAACTAGTGAGTACCTACTGTGTACCAGACAACTTGCAGGTCTTTTATGCACATCCATATCATTTAATCCTCCCAATAAGAAAGTAATTTGTCCTGGGGTGCCTGGGTGGGTCAGTCAGTTGAGCGTCTGGCTTTGGCTCAGGTCATGATCTCGCGGTTTGTGGGTTCGAGCCCCGCATCAGGCTCTGTGCTGACAGCTAGCTCAGAGCCTGGAGCCTGTCTTCAGATTCTGTGTCTCCCTCTCTCTCTGACCCTCCCCTGCTCATGCTGTCTCTCTCTCTCTCACAAATTAAAAAAAAATTTTTTTAATAAATAAATCAATCAGTAAATAAAAAGAAAGTAATTTGTCCAACAGCTCATATCTACTGGTAACTCAGCATTTAAACTCAGATCTGCTTGATTCCCCCTCAAAATAATTGCTAATTTATCTGTTTTATTAGATACAAGAATACACACTTTCTTTAAAGTGAGGCATATCAGTGTTGATATTGTGCCTAGGACATCTTTTAACACTAACATCTCTCAGCACTGAGTAGCATTTTGTAAAATATATTTCAGGGGCACCTGGGTGGCTCAGTCGGTTAAGTGTCCAACTTCAGCTCAGGTCATAGATCTCAGAGTTCGTGGGTTCAAGCCCTGCACTGGGCTCCATGCTGACCATGTTGAGCCTGCTTGGGATTCTCTCTCCCTCTCTGCCCCTCCCTGACTCATGCTTTCTCTCTCTCAAAATAAATGAATAAACTTTAAAGTGTGTGTGTGTGTGTATGTGTGTGCATGCACACACAAGAATACTAGTTCTAGAAGATATTAATAAGTATAACTTGAAAAGTGAGTTTTTATTGTCTATTCAGTTTGGGAAGCATGAGGTCAAAAAGATTTCTTTACTACGGGATTTCTTACAGATCTTCATCATTCTAATATGTACTGTGAATCTCTCCCTCTGGGACCTGTGCTACCAAGTGTTAGACCCCAGACCATACAATCACTGCTCTAGGGTTTATAATATGTATCTTTATCACAGTGTACTTTTAAATAATAATTTAGCCATTTACATAATGATAAGAACCTTACATCAGTACGCTTGGATTATCACTCTTCTTTCTTGTGTGTTCTTTTTGCCATACATTCTACTTTGTTATAAACCTTATGTATATTGTTATTACTTTTGCTTTAAATAGTCAGATGTTTTTTGAAGAGATTAAAAATGAGAAAATACCTTTTCTATTTTCTGATATATTTTACATTTCTAGCACCCTTCTTTCCTTTGTGTAGTTCCAGATTTCCATCTGGATGTATGTTCCTTTTGCCAATAGAAATTGCTTAACGTTTCCTATAGGGCAGATCTGTAAAGTATTTGAGAGAATAATCTAGGTTAAAAGATTACTTTCTGGAGTATTTTTTCAGTCTCTTATACCAATTTCTTTAGTAACCTGAGCAGAAAAGTATCAAGCCTTGTCTATTTGAAAAAAAAATCAAGCTTATTTTTCCTCTTATTAAGGAGATATCAAATCTGACTACCTAGATTTATAGCTTGGCCATGATGGTAATTTAAAAACAATTATTTAGTCTGGTCTGCTTTCAGTCAGTGAGTCAGATTTGAAAAAATAATGGAGGAGTCTTTCGTAATAATGACTTTATGCCTTTGGAATATCTATCTCAACATTAAATAAATCAAATTTCAGTAGATTTCTTTGTTTTATTGGCCCAGGATATAACACAAAAAGGCTTGCCTTTGGTTGAATTTATGCAAGTTGCTTCAAGTATGAGGATAACTGCTTTGTTTTTCCTTATGTTTCAGGTATTGGTGGTAATTTGGTGGCCATTCAGGCTAGTAGGATTTCTACCTACCTCCATTTACATAGCATTCCAGGAGAATTGCCGGATGAACCCAAAGGTTGCTACTACCCGTTTAGAACTTTTTTTGGTCCAGGTATGTGCTTGTGGATTTTTGCATATCTTATATCAGGAATAATTCTGCTCTGAGCACTTCGGCAGGCAACAGTTGCTGAATACATATTTTGTCAGCATTTTGCATGACCTTTTTTTTCCCCAAGACCTGAATAGATTTTAAATAGAATAGATTATGTTCATTAAGTCTCAGTGAACAAAAAGTTATTTGTATCAAGTCCACAGCTGCTGAAGAACTTTGTATACTTTTTCTCTTTCATACTTTTCTCTGGGATACCTTGTTCATGAGTCAAGAAAGAGGAGCCTTATATACACAAGAAAAGAGCGCGGCTAGGTGATCTCGAGAGACAGATGTCCTGTCTTTACTGTAGTCATCCTTTTGGCTTTTCTAAATGTAAGCATTTGATCCCAAAGAGAGAGGGATAACTTCTCTGACAAGGAACAGTGCCCTGTTTATGTCACCCGGACAGTGAGTACCAAAAACTAGGACCACGATGATATTAAACCTCACAATTCTTGTCACTTCTTTTTTGATGAAAATAAAGGTTATTATTGACTTTTGAATGAGGATGAGAAATTCTCAGTGAAATATCAGTGGAAGAACTCTAAAGGGAAAGTAAAATCAAAACATTCCTGGGGCGCCTGAGTGACTGTCATCAGTTAAGCGTCTGACTCTTGGTTTCGGCCCAGGTCATGATCTCACGGTTTGTGGGTTTGAGCCCTGGGTCGGGCTCTGTGTTTTAAGTATAGAGTCTGCTTGGGAGTCTCTCTCTCTCCCTCTCTCAGCACCTCCCCTGCTCGCTCACTCTCTCTCAAAAATAAATAAACATTTTAAAAAATGGAACATTCCTATGCTTTAGGAACTTTATATGTTTTCTTTTGCCTTTTGCCTTTATTATTATTATGATAGACATTAAAATCTGACCAGTGTTCTTCATAGCAAGTTTTTATCAATTTCCTGTCATTTAATTAACCTATAACATAAAGTAAGAATTTCAAAGAAATGAGTGAATTGTGGAAAGTTGAAATGTATTGTTAGCAACAGAATTTTTAATTTTTTAAAGTTTGAGAGAGATCGTGCCTGCATGCACATACGGGTGCTTGCAGGCAGGGAAGGGGCAGTGGGACAGGGAGAGAGAGACTCTCAAAGAGGCTCCATGCCTAGTGGTGGCGGGGGGAGTGGGTTGGTGGATGGTGACGTGGGGCTCGATCTCATGACCCACTGTGAGATCATGACCTGAGCCGAAATCAAGAGCTGGACACGTAACCGACTGAGCCAGCCAGGTGCCCCAGCAACGGAATTTTACGCAGTGCTTTTCAGTATAGTAAGTAGAAAGTAATCCTTAACTTTTAATAACTGACCTATTATCAACCAAAATATGATTTTGTTTGAACTTTTACATTTTCTCTTACAGGAGTGAATAATAAGTCTGCTCAAGTTCTACTGCTTCTGGTGATTCCCGGACATTTAATTTTCCTCTACACTATTCATTTGATGAAAAGTGGTCACACTTCCTTAACTGTCATCTTCATAGTAGTGTACTTAATTGCTGCTGTGCTACAGGTAAGAGTCGACAGCTCTTGTAATCTCTTTTATACTCAGACTGCTGTAAAAGCATAACTATGCAAATCTCAAAGCACATGAAATATGTTAACATTTCAAAAAGCAACTGAAAGCCTTCATATGGATTTCATCTTCCTAAAACCAGTAAGCTCATGATCACTTTTAATATGACCTGATAAATAGAACCTTCGGATTTCCTGTTTCCTAAATTCCATGTCTTTCCCTTTTTTTGTTGTATGTTGTATGAACACATCTTCTGATAGATGCCTGAGAGGGCATGAGAACCTTTGCAATTTATACAATGCTTTTACATGAATAGGTTGACTGGCTATACAATTGTTTTGTTTAGAATTTTGAAGGCTTTGCTTCAGTGCCTTTTAAGTTCTGTTACCACGAGAAGAACAACAGGTGCTCCTCTCATTGCTGATCTCATTGTACATAACTTCTTTTTATCTCCCTAGAAGCTTGCAAGATCTTCTCTTTTTTCCTCTTGCTTTTAAATTTCACTTTGATGCGCCCTGGTTTGGATGCACTTTGTCCGTTTTGTTGGACCTTGTTTGGCCCTTTCAGTCTAAAACTTCATGTTCTTCAGTTCTAGGAAGAATTTATGAATTATTTATTTGACTTTTTTCATCATTTTCTCCTTTCTCTCTTCCTGGAATCTTAGGATTTCATTCTTAAAACTCTTGCATTAAATTTCCCATCTTTTCTTTTTTTTTAATTTTTAAACATTTATTTATTTTTGAGAGAGAGAGAGAGACAGAGACAGAAACAGAGTATGAGCTGGGTGAGGGACAGAGAGGGAGACACAGAATCCGAAGCAGGCTTCAGGCTCTGAGCTGTCAGCACAGAGCCCGACGTGGGGCTTGAAGTCCCAGACTGGGAGATCATGACCTGAGCCGAAGTTGGACATTCAACCAACTGAGCCACCCAGGACCCCTCTGATCTTTTCTTATTCTCTATTTCTTTATCTTTTTTTTTTTTTTTCTCTTCTGTCTGGGATGTCTCTGTACCTTTCTACATCTTTTCTCTGTTGTGGAACTGAGGTTCCTGGAGAGGGTGGAGTTGAACTTATGTATTCAGCTGCCATCTTTATGTGGGAGGTTATTAATTTTAAAATTTAAGAAAATTGACCTCATTTTCAAAATCTATGATCAATATAATACATGTACAAAATTTAAAAAATAGTACTAAAGTATTCTAGCCTTTCAATCACATTCCTCAGAGATAATCACTGAAATATTTAGCTGTTTCTTCTGATAGGTATCTGCAAGTTTTAAAGTAACATGCCTAAACTTTAGACATTTGCTAATAAAAACTGAGGATTTGAGGGGCTGTGTTAACACCCGTCTTTTCCATATAGTTATATCAAAATTTTTTGTTAAATTTGCACTCAGTATTTATCTGATTAGGCCTATGTAAACATCATGTACTATAGAGCCAGATAGTATAGTATGATTATATTTGCTTTTTGTGTACTTTATTTTTCTTGAGGTTAATAATTACCTCTTTTTTCCTTTGCATCATTTTCCATAAACCCAACCTTTCCAACTGTTTCTACTTTATTTTGGCTTCTTAGGCTCAGCTTTTTGCCAAACTCTGTAGGGTTAGTGCCTCCTACAGTGAGAAATCCTAACCTCATAAGAAGTGTATTCAAATAATTCTTTGAAGAGATAACATTTACATTGGGCCTTCATGACCAGTACTGTTCTAAGTGTATTACGTGTATTGATTCACTTAATTCTCAAAAAAAAAAAAAAAAAAAAAACTCTATGAGATTTGTTCTTTTCATGTAAATCAGTGATTTTGAAAGAGAAGTACACTCAGAACAGTCCATCATGTCCAGGACAAAAAAAATGAAAACTTCTATTCATGTATCTTTACTCATTTGCTCAAAATGTCTATTTTCATCTGTTTTAATGATTGTTTTATTATAAACATATCAGCACAGTGTTAAATAACAATGCTCAGGTATTTTATACTAGGCCTAAATAATCTAAAATTTTTGTAGATTACTGGGCTAAAATGTACAGATGAGAAAGCACAGAGCTTGTGTCAGAATGAGAAAGTAATTCTTGGGGTACCTGGGTGGCTCAGTTGGTCATGCCTCTGACTCTTGGTTCCAGCTCAGGTCTTGATCTTGTAGTTCATGAGTTCGAGCCCCACATTGGGCTCTGCACTGGCAGCGTGCAGCCTACTTGGAATTCTGTCTCTCCCTCTCTCTGTACCTCCCCCACTCACTCTCTATCTCTGTCTCTCAAAAATACATGAATAAACATTAAAAAGAGAGAGAAAATAATTTAGGCTCAGGATATTACTAGGAAGAGGGAGTAGATGAGATAAAGTTAAGAAAGTAGATTAGGGCTGGTGTGGAACGGCCTTAAATGCCAGGCAAGGGACACTGGAATCTGTTGTTAAAAACACAAACACATATCAATGACTTCATTGATATTTTAAACTTTTCTATAATGATGTGTAGTGCCTGAGAGTTTATTAAAAATCACCTCTTGAATCATTCATTCATTTATTCATCCAATAAACCTTTATTCTACTAGATGCAGAGAGGGGTTTTAAATCCCAGAATGAATAAATTCACCCCCGACCCTCCAGAACTCATGGCCTGCAGGGAAGACTGCTGCAGGAACAAGTCATTATATTGTAATCTAATATACAAATACTGAGGATAGCTACCTAGAAAGTGCTTTCAGAGTTTGGAAGAGAAACAACTAACTCTACCTGGGGAGTAATATTTTTCTACTGCTCAGTAGGGACAGAAGTTATTTCAAATGCTTTTTTACTGCTGGCTACCTTTATCTCTGTAAATGATATGGTCATTTATCTCTGTGTAAGTATTATGAAAAAGATGCATTCTTCAATCCAGTGGGAGATAATCAGAGATTGTTCTTTGGTCTGTTGATAAACATGCCATTTTTAGAGCACGTTTCTATTTGCAACTCTACCTCTTAGCCTCATGGATTGATTTTACATTTACGTTTATGGCTCTGTGCCAACATACTATCACACATCATTTCACCTGAGTCAATGAAGGATAGAAGTACTTTTTCTGAACTTATAAAAATATTAGATTTCAGCCTGTACTCAGAGAAATCCTACATGTCTTTTTTTAACCTGTACTTATATTCTGACAAGTGAAGTTTGAGAAACTGGAGGAAAGAGTAATTATCATTTCTCTGAATCTCAGTTACCTCCTCTGTAACATGGGAGAAATAGGAGTATCTACCTCAAAACTCATTTTGAAGATTAAATGAGTTAATTATATGAAGTTTGTAACATAGCAGATGCTATTTAAGTGTTAGCTAGTGCTCTTGTTATTAAAAATAGAATTATAAATGGTGAGGCATTGATCTCTGATGATAATCGGAAAATGTTTTTTATAATCTTATAGTGTTGATTGGCTTTTTTAGTCTTTTACAACTTTCATTTTTATGGGTTTTAGTTTTTACTTCCTCCCCGAGAATTGGATATCTGCCAGAGTAGATTTGTTTTTAAGTTTATTTATTTTGAAAGACACAGAGAGGGACAGAGAGAGAGAGAGAGAGTGAGAGCGAGCAAGTGAGCAGGGGAGGGGCAGAGAGAGGGAGGGAGACAGAGGATCCGAAGTGGGCTTCTTGCTGATAGCAGAGAGCCCAGTGGCAGCTTAAACTCACGAACTATGAGATCTTGACCTGAGCCGAAGTCGGACGCTTAACTGACTGAGCCACCCAGGCGTCCCCTAGAGTAGATCTTTGTATGCAACTGACATTGCGTATTATTCCAGTGGAATAGCTTAGAGTCAGATTGTAAATGCTCAAATCAAATCTTCATGTTCTGATGCCAACATACGTGACACACACATAAATACATACATGCACACACCTCTTTGGACCCTGAGGTTTAGATACAAGACCTTCCCCTGCCTGATTTAATCAATTCAAATATGGACAGAATGAAGAAATACTATTTTTTTTAATTTTTAAAATTTTTAAATGTTTATTTCTGAGAGAGAGAGAGAGAGAGAGAGAGAGAGAGAAAAGAGACAGAGTGCTAGCAGGGGAGGGACAGAGAGAGAGGTAGACACAGAATCCGAAGTAGGTCCAGACTCTGAGCTGTCAGCACAGTGCCCGACCAGGGCTCGAACTAGTGAACTGTGAGATCATGACCTGTGCCAAAGTCAGACGCCCAACTGACTGAACTGCCCAGGCGCCCCAAGAAATACTTTTTAAAGACAATGCCTTCTTGACCACTTAAGACTTACCTTTTACTCTTCTTTACTTGATTGGCTTCCCTTTTTTGATCTGGGTTAAATTTTTTTCAAAACCTCGGTTTAAGTCCCAGCTCTTACTCAAATATTTTAGTCCATTCTTCCCATCCCTAGACTATATATTTTGATGGAATACTCTATAGTAAGGTTTTCTGATGCATGTTTAATTTCTCCCCATCTATATTCCTACCTCCTTGAGGCTAGAGACCAAGCCCTTTCCCTATGGTATTCTCCATAAGACATTATATAGTGGTTACTTTTGAATTCCTGGTGTTTGGCTTTCTTCCTAATATTCTTTAACGAACCTCCCTTGCCCCCACCTCTGCCCAATTCCCCAACCAATTAAATGAAGGAAATCTGTTTGAGGGAAACTTCATATTGGTCTTAGTATAATGACATAATAACAATCATTTGCAGTATTTTCACATTTACTCAGGTATCATCTCTTCCTGGAAGCCTTGCTTGAATCCCTAATTTGGCTGAGTGCCCTTATTCTGTTCCCATAGTACCCTGTGAATATCATTATCCTAGCTCTAACACATTATATTGACATCATCTGTTTATGCATGTCTTGCCCCTTCTAGAGAAGGGGTCTTTGGCTTATTCATTTTTACTCCTTTTACCCATCCCCATCCCTGGTGTTCAGTTAATGTTTGTTAAACAGAATGACTATATCTTGCTAGCTCTGTCTCTTCCTTCACTGGAGGGATGAGAAAAGTTTACAACTGTATTTAAGTCCCAGAAATGCCAGAAAAACTGAAACATCTAAATTTGCTTCTCTTTGCTTTCAGTAAACACCAGCTTTCTCTCTTTCAATGACATGAGTATTGAAAATAAGAGGTAATGAAAAATAAAACACAAAACCCCCCAAATTTCCATCAGTGTTCAGACAGAATTATTAGGTTTTACCAACATGTTTAGAGATGCAAATGACTTGGTATTTAGAGAAAGCAAAGTGTAGAGGTAGATACAGCAAAGTTGGTCATGAATTGATCATTGATAAAAGCCAAGTGATGGTCCATGAGAATGGTGTAGATTAATTTATACTGTTCTCTTCTGTGTATTTGAACTTTTTCATAATAAAGAGTTCTAAAAAGTTAAGGTTTAGTTTCAGATGTTAACACAAGAGTTTTTTCATAGCATATTAGCTTTCTAATTTTGGTCCTGTAGCTATTTCTCATATCAAGTGAAAAGTAAAAAGATCAACTTGAATTTGAAATTGTTTGGGACTTGGAATGGTTAAGTGTCTTGTATCTTATTTTGCCTTTGGCACGCACTAACTACATTTTTTGAAATTATTCTTTATTTTTTAATTTTTTGTTTATTTATTTTGAGAGAGAGAGAGAGAGAGAGAGAGAAAGAAAGAAAGAAAGAGAGAAAGAGAATGCACAAGCAGGGGAGGGAAGAGAGAGAGTGAGAAAGAGAGAATCCCCACCAGGCTCCACACTGTCAGCATGGAGCCTAATGCAGGGCTTGAACTCACACACCGTGAGATCATAACCTGAACCGAAACCAAGGGTCAGATGCTTAACTGACTGGACCACCCAGGTGCCCCGAAACTATTCTTTAAATTTAAAAATCTACTTACACAAATTACATTATTTAGGTATTTATTATGAGTCTTGCAATTAGAAGGAACCTGACAAATGTATTTTTGTTGTGTGCAGTAAGGCCACCCAACCAGTCAGTAGCTGTGATGGATTATATGCTTACTTGTGTTCTTGCCCAGGGCCCAAGAGCAATCAGGATTAGTTGGACTATGTCAAGGCCAGAGTAATGTGTGAAAGGCATTTGTATTTGGTACACCAGCGGCCATATTGCATTTTGAGTTTTCTTCAGCAGTGGGATGGGTTGGCACCAAGCTGACCATCCTGTACTACTTGTTATAACTTCTTGCCATCAGCCAACATTTACAAGACTGCCAGCTATGGCTAAGGAGATAGTAATCTGTGTCACATTAGCCATTGAACCCACAACTCTGATTTTATAGAACCAGAATACACTTTCTTCTATAAACTTAGAGATGATTGGGGTCTTTCTCCCTAAGCAGTGATTTCCTCGGCTTCACGTCTTACTTCTTCAGATGCTCCATTAACTGCTCAAAACTTGTGAATTTGCAAAATCAAAATCATAATATAGAATGCTGGGCTGTGATGAACCTTTCCAGCGTTCCTTCTAAGGTACATCAGAGGGAACCCTGATGCCTTCTTCAGGATTTTCTGTCTCTAATTTGTTTGTTTGCCTTATTCTCTGCAGTCTCTTTCAAGGATGTGGTATTTTGACAACATAATAAACCCAAGAAGGCACAAAAGTAACTATCAATCAAATAAGCAGGCTGGCAATTTCTTGAGCAAAGAAAGAACAGAATACATTGTGGCTTGTTTCCCTATTTAAAGTCTCTACTAGTTTTCCTTTGTGTTTGAAATCCTAACTGTGCTTCCTTTGTGAAAAGACAAAGGCATAAAGCTTGGATGACATACTCTACAAGAGGCAAAAAGATAAGCACATAAAGAGTATATTAACATTTTTTGCTATAAAATATTTTAATGGGAAAAAAACACTTTTTTATTTTCTAGATGCATATTGAATTCCAACAAAGTGCTTGCTAATATAATTGATAAATTATGAATCAAAACCATTTTTTAAAATTTAAAAAAATATTTATTTATTTTGAGAGAAAGAGAATATGAGCAGGAGAGAGGCAGAGAGAGAGGGAGAGAGAGAATCACAAGCACGCTTTACACCATCAGCACAGAGCCTAACGTGGGGCTCAATCTCACAAACCATGAGATAATGACCTGAGCCGAAATCCAAGTCGGACGCTTAATGAACTGAGACACACAGGTGCCCCAAATCAAAACCATTTCTAACTGAAAATTTTAATTCCCTATTTTAGGTACTGATTCTTTCATGCAGAAAATTAGGTTACTAAGAACTCTACTAAAATTTCAGCAGCACCTAATTCCATGAGAAATTCATTGTGAAAGTTGGTTGTAGAAAACCTTTGCTCCTGGCTATATCTGTCCTTGCAAATGGGAAAGACAAAATATTTCCATTAAACAGTGTAATGACAACAAGTTCCCAATATGTAAAATTTAGAGTTATACATACTAGGATTATACCAAGTCCATAATACATGTAGTCTTCCAAGTACTGTGCTAGTTACTATACGAAAGAAATAGAAGACATTGATCTTGGCCTTTACCATCTTTTCTCAGTTGTGGAAGATTGGACTTTAAATGCATGAAACAGGGAAGAGCCTGACTTCCTTCCATATGATAATAGTCTTTCCTCTTTAACTTCAGGATCAAACTTTTTGCCAATGCCTTGTTTTCATTCTTTAAAAGTGCTTCAGTAGATTTTTCTTTTTAAGATTTTATTTTTAAGTAATCTCTACACCTAATGTGGGGTTTAAACCCACAATCCTAAGATCAAAAGCCACATGCTCCACTGACTGAATGAGCCAGGTGCCCCTTAGATTTTTTTTTTTGAAGTCGAGAATCAGAGCATATGTTGTAGCTGATGAGAAACTTCAGTTAATATCAATAAATATGAAATTATTCTTAGCAAAATAGTAATTCTTATTAGTATGATTTAAAAAACCGGAGTCTCCTTAGTTTTTTTGTTTTTTGTTTTTTTAGTTATCCCTACATCCAGTGTGGAGCTCAAACTCACAACCTTGAGATCAAGAGTCGCATGCTCCTCTGACTGAGCCAGCCAGGCACCCCTTCTTATTTTTTATTACTACCTTTCAGTAGACAGTGTTTGATTTTGAATTTTACACTATGTGCAAATTGCACGGGTTCATATTCTCAAGAAAAATTGTTCTCAGCAAATCCCAAGCCCACCTTAAATGAACAAATGCATGCCCCTTATAATAAAATTTATAATTACGATATTGATTAATGAATTTCCTAATAAGTATTTCTGTCTTATAAATAATGGTTCATGGTCATTTGCGGGGGGGAGGTTTGTTTTTGTTTTTAGCTCATGGTCATTTTGAAACATATGTTTGTAATACTAGTGTGGCTACAACACAAATAGTATAAATTAAGAACAAGCATCTTCCATTTCTTATCTAGTAAAACATGCTTGGGACAGAAATATGGTCTATATACTTCCTGAAAGAAGCAGTGAACACATCTTAGTTCTGAAGTCATCTTCACGTGATTTAGTGTCATTTTAACTATGAAGACATAAAATTAATGCTTTTCCAGAAGAAAAATATCTATAAGCCAGGCTGTCTGTAATCACATCACATACAAAGGATAAAGGAAAGAAGAGGGAAGATAAGATCCCAATGTTTGGAATACTGTAGAGAGACTGGAGCTGTTTAGAGTCAATCATGGATCAGAGTTTCTGCTCTGCTACTTATTTTGTGACTTTAATAAAGTTTTGTAACCTCCCTGGCCATGTTTTTTTCCCTAACTTACAGGACAATAATGAGAACTAAGCTAATGTATATAAATTACTTGGTGGAATTCCCAGGACATAGTAAGTTTCCAATAATGGTGGTGGCTGCAGTGCATCATCATCATTGTCAGAGGCACCATTTTTCCTTCCTCTCATTATTGGAGGTGGTTCTTCAATGCCTGGAGGCCTTTTTTTTAACCTCTTCACCATTCACCTTCCTTTTGACACCTGTTGTTTACTACAGAATTCTCGTCTTGCTCTTCTGACAAGTGCCATAAGCTTTAGATAGCACCCTTGGATTGCTTGCTCTCATATTGATATTTCCAGTCTGGACTCCTTTTCTACATCTCCAGTGAAATGTTGAAAGATGTCTCAAATGTGACATGTGCAAAACTAATTTCCTTGTTCCCCCATAATCTTTCTCATATCAGTAGCAGGGGTGAGGAAATAAGAAGCCACAAGGGGTACAGTGAAAAGGGTAATAGCCAGGCTTAGGGCACACAAGCAAAGATCCCTAAACCTCTCCGTCCTCAGTTTGTGACGCTGTAAAGTCCCTTCGGGATGGGGAGAGCTTTATTCACGTAGGCTTGTGTCATGTACACTGCCAGTGCCCCAAATCCTGCCCATCACAGTCATCACCATTTTCCTGCTGCTGCTGCGTGCTGTGTGACAGGAAAACTCCTGGACTAGGAATAAGTATTTCTTTTTTTTTTTTTTTGAACTTTATTTATTCTATCTTGAGAGAGAAAGAGGGAGGGGCAGAGAGAGGGAAAGAATCCAAGCAGGCTCTGCACTATCAGTGCGAAGCCTGATGCAGGGCTTGAACTCACAAACCGCGAGACCATGACCTGAGCCAAAACCAAGAATCAGATGGGACACTTAACTGACTGAGCCATCCAGACACCCTGGAGTAAGTACTTCTGGTCCCTTCCTGTATTGTGACTTTGGCTAAGTCACAGCACTGCTATGTGGCTTATTTTTTTCTCTTGTAACATAACAGTGAAGATACTAACACTAAGGTAACCATTTAATTTTAGTCCAAACCAGGACACTTTGGAGAGTGAAAGGGAGCTATTGATAATTAGAATGACCATCACTACTGGGCAAATGAAGAAGCACAGTGACCCTAGCCATCTCTCAGATCCCCTCCTGCATTCCTGATGTTTGATTTTGTGAATTCCCACTTCTACAGTAAAGATGATTTGTTACAAAGCATTGTTTACATACTTAGTAATGTAGATGCTAATATTAAAATAATCTAACTATAACAGTCTATTAATATGAAAATCAATAATTACTGCTAAAGTAATATTAAGTTAAATTGGCTTTTATGGGTTAGCCAGAGAACCAAAGTAATACAAAAAATGTGTTTTCCTGAAAAATTGTATTCCAAGTCTGAATAGCTAATTTTTTTTCAAAAATAGCTAATCTGTAATGCATCTTTTTTTTTTACCCAAAAGTCTGTGTTTACCTCTTTCTGCCATAATTTGACTTATATTACAGTGTTCAGCTATATTTCCTCTTGATTTTGTGAGAGGAAGAGAGCAATGGTCTTCTTATATATATAAGCCAGTTTATCACCTCATCACCTAAATTGTATATTCTGAAAGTTTCTCATCTCTGACAGTTCCCTTTTTGGGATTTGGTAATCTCAGCCACTTTTTCAGTATATATAAAAGTTTCAAAAATGGTGATAGCGAATGGTGTATTGCATTTATTATGAGCCATCTGCTGTTAGGCACTTTACATATATGAACTTTACATATATGAACTACAACTCCATGAGCTAAGCTATGCTGTTCCCATTCATGGATGAGGCAATTGATGTAGAGAGAAGTTGGCTGACTGGTCGGAGTCCACACAGCAACATGGAGTCTATAGTCTATACTCCTAACCACTATGTTTTACAAGAATGCGTTTGACACTTTGTTGTGCCTTAGAGGTTCGTGGTTCTTAGAATGGCCATTTCTGAACGTAAAGCTGTCTTTTGTCTCTGTTTTGTTCCATCTTCATATTTCTTCCAGCCTGCCATTTTGCCTCAGAAGGGCATTCATTACACAGAGTTTACACAGAATCTTTGTCTACTGAAGTCAGGTAGGCATCTAGTCAAGAAAACAAACATGTCCTGAGAGAAGCACAAAACACTATGGAAGTTCAGTAGTGGGAGTTTTTCCCTCTGTGGGGAGGAAGATTTATAATGGATGTCATTTTGTTTTGCGGAATCCATAGAAAATGCCATTTCAGCAAAAGGAAGTAGTGTTAGGTAAATAAGAAAAGTCAGGGCATTTACAGAAAATAGTAAGAAAATTTATGGAGCATAGAGGCTTATATAAAGAAGTGATGGAAAATAAGGTTGAAAATTACAGACCGTGGCAGGATCCTGAAGGATCTTGGAAGACGGGACTGATGAGTTTGTTTTGTTTTATAAAATGATGATTTTCAAAATTTGTTCCTCTCACAACAAACTTGAGAGATCTGATACATTTCATTCACCCGATGCCAGGGAGCATAGTGTGCAAGGACCTGGGCTCTGGCATTCACCACGCACACCTGTGTCAGCTTAAGCACGGTAACCTCTCAGGAACTATGTTTTCTCTTCTGTAAAGAGTGGCTAAGAATAGACCCACCTTGTGGGCTGTTATAAGGATGAAATGAGATAATCTGTGCAAGGTGCTATTATTGTCTTACTCTTTTAATATCCTCATCATCAGTAGCTGTGGATCACTGGAGTAAATGAGTCTCTTAGGGGATCAGTGAGGGGATCAAGACCGATGGAATCTAGCATCAAGAGGCCCTACCCTACCATGATTCTGAGACCCCAGTCATTGCTTGGAGTCATTCTTCTCTGTAAGGAAGAATGTAGCCATCTGGTGGCAACACGCCCATATCCTGGAGTCCCAGGATAACCACCCAATAACTGAGAGAGTTAATTGGCTTAGCCCTAGACAAGTTACTCAATTCCTTAGGGGTCTTACTGTTCTTGCCTGCAAAATGAGAATAGTGATTCTTCATTTTATAGTAGTAATAATGTTTAAATGTGTGGCACATAGTAGGCCTTATTAAATAGTGTGGTTATGTTTTTTTTTTATTAAAACTCTAACTCAAATCCTATTCCCAGATGGCATCTCAAAGGAAAGAGCTAAGCAACTAGGGGATTGTAACAGGTTACCTGACCTCATTCCCATTCTTTTCTCATTCAAGATTTAAATCCACCAGTTTTCAAATCAAAAGTAAGGATCTCTTTATTCTGTCTACATGACTGTTCTGCCTCTGTTTCTTCATTGGTTTCTGTTTGGATTGAAGGAAAAGTATAAGAGAATGATAAAGGAAATGTGAGGAGGGGATCAACAGCTGCAAGAATTTTTTTCTGTCATTCTAAAAATATCTACTTTAGCTTTGGGAGTTGAGGAATATGTTACTTTAAGGTAGGCAGTTGAAACAGGTGAATTTTTGAGATTTTTAGCCTTGTGATTGCATTTTTTGTGATACGATGGTGTGGTGACGCTGCTGTAGCTTCGATTGTAGAGTCTTAAGATGGGGAGACACGTTCCCAAATCCATATTTATGATTAATTCTCTAGACAAATGTGCTTGGGCTCCAGGCTGGCCAGGCACAGAAGATGAAATGATTGCCTGCCTCATTGGAGGCATAGTACGCTGGATCCCTTGGGTAGCGAGGCATTGAGAAGGGGAGCTCTTTTCAGCCTTGTCAACCCCAATGAAGATGAAGGTAGGGCCAGGGATGCTGAGCTATCTTTTTCTAGGGTTCTGGTGAGGATGTAACCACCCGTGTTCTGAATCCTGCTGAGACTGCAGGCATGACTTAGAGCACTTTTCCATCACCAACAACAACAAAAAAAACAAAACAAAACTTATAACACAGCGCGAAAGCACTTAATTGAAAAACATAAAAACCTTTCCTCAAATTTGCCAGAATAAGGTCTTGGTTGATTGTGATTCCAGAATATTCACCGTAAAAAATACTGACCGGCCTGATTTTATAATTAAACAATTTTTTAGCTTATTAAAAAATCTAAATATTTAGTACCACACCACTTTTTTTAAAAAATGTTAAAGCTAAATGTCTATGTTAGCTCTAGTTATACTTATTGAAAGGAATATTTAAATGGTGTCAGAGGAGGATGAGACCATCATTCAGCATCTAAAATAGACACAGTTGGATTTATTGCTCCCTGTTGTGAGGCAGTTACACTGGGATCAGGCAAAATCTCTCTAGCCCAGCAAACTGCCGTTCTTCCATGGGGTTTTAGGAGAGTGCGAAGTTGAGGGATTGGGAGATGTTCAAAAGCACGAGTGGGTTGATGCCATCTGTAGAAGTGTGGTTCTTGGGGTGTGAGTAGGGTTGTTTGCTTGGCCTCAAGCTGTATATTCATTGGACTGAATTTGTTCCTAATTGGCTACTTCAGAAGAAAGGACTGTCATTGATTGGCTGGCTTTTAAAGGGTGTTCAAGAATGTAAGTTTATGGATGGAAAGAATTCAAAACCAGTTCTGATGGCTTTTTGTTACATGATGAAAGAATCATCAGTGTTTTCCTGGGAGTGTGGGAACTTTCAAAATTCTCAGTCCTCAGGGCACCTGGGTGGCTCAGTCAGTTAAGCCTCTGACTTCAGCTCAGGTCATGATCTCATGGTTCGTGAGTTTGAACCCCATGTCGGGCTCTGTGCTGATAGGTTGGAGCCTGGAGCCTGCTTCGGATTCTGTGTCTCCCTCTCTCTCTTCCCTCCCCCACTCACACTCTGTCTCTCTGTCTCTGTCTCTCTCTCTCTCTCAAAAACAAACATGAAAAAAATGAAAAAAAAAATTCTCCGTCCCCATTTTTGTTCTTAACTCAGTCAGAGCCGCAGGAGATTATTAAGGATTGTCCAGACCTTCCCTCTGTTGTAGATTCTTCTTGAAGATGGGATTTCATTTGTGAAGATTTGATTTTCAGTTGTATTAATCAGTATAATTTCATATTTTTGAAGCATTTATCGAAACATCTGCTAGGACAGTAACTGTTGAAGAATTTGAGGTGCTAGACAATAAACATCAAATGACTTTGAGGCAAACAAGAATAATTAGAAGTATTAGAAGGGACTGGAATATATTTCACTAGCATAACCTAAGGTTTTTCTTGGTGTGACCAAGAAAACAAGTCTTAGGCATTCCGTAGGTGGCCAGACTCCCTTTTCTTTCAGCTTAGTTATAGATTACTATATTTTACTGGTAATGTTGGTCAGGTATAAATAGCATGAGTGTTAGTAGTGGTTTCAGTTGGCCAAAAGAAAGTCCAAAACCATTCTACTATCTATAACTGGAAGTATTATTTTGATAGTCTTGTGTGGAAGCTGTCTACTTTGTATGATCATCTCTGGAGAATCTTGACTTAATAGTCAATTTCTGTGAATCATCTGTTCCTGGGGGTGCTCTGGAGAACCTGTTTGTTTATTAAGTTTTGTTCATTTATTTTGTGAAAGAGAGAGCGTGCATGAGTGAGGGAGGGGCAGAGAGAGAGAGAGAATCCCAAGCAGACTCCACACTGCCAGCCCAGAGCCCAACATGGGGCTCTGTCTCACGAACTGTGAGATCATGACCTGAGCTGCAATCAAGAGCTGGGTGCTTAACTGACTGAGCCACCCAGGTGCTGCCTGGAGAACCTGTTTTAAGTTCTCAACTGTACCTTCCGGCTCCTCTAAGTCCCTTCCACCTCACCCCCCGGCCAGAGGATGTTGCTAGTTCAGTCTTTTCCAGGGATTATGTTTTGTTTTGTTTTTAACTGAATAATGGACATTCCTTTCAAACAGGGTTGTACTTGTATATAGGCAAAAAGATCAGGGATTATTTTATTCATCATCATAGACTCAGCACCAGCCCCTGCCTAATACAGTACTTAATTATCAAATAAACATTCAGCTTTATATTATTCTTAGATTATTTTAGTCATTTCAGTCATGTTTCTTTTTGATTCTGATCTCATTGAAACCAATAACTATGTCATATTCTTTTCTGAATGACCCAGAAAGCTTACCACAGTGTTTCCTATGTTAGGTATCAATAAATATTTGTTAAATTGGATTTAAGATGCATTGAGTATACTTTGGGTATTTGGGAAAATACTTGCTATGATCACTCACCACTTGAGCAGAAGAAGCCAGACACAAAAAGAATACATAATATATTATTATATTTATATTAAGTGTAGATAAAGGCATAAACAACTGGAAAAAAAAGTAAATGAAGTTTGATAACTAACTTGTGCCAGAATAAGAACTGAGGCAAAGTAAGAACAATAGCTTGTGGCTTCTAATTCAAAAACTGTTTGGTGAGTGATCAGGATCATTTGTTTTCTCCTCGCCTCTGTTTGACAAGCCACTGTTCTTAGTACCCTATTTTCAAGAAGAGTATTAACTAATATTTACTAAGTGTCTATTAAGTGCCAGACGACATTTTTTTTAAAGTAGGCTTCATGCCCCGTTCAGAGCCCAATACAGGGCTTGAACTCATGACCCTGAGATCAAGATCTGAGCTGAGATCAAGAGTAAGATGCTTAACCAACTGAGCCACCAAGGTGCCCCAACCAGACAACATTTTTTTAAATGTTTATTTATTTATTTTAAGAGCGAGAGAGGCTGTGAGTACATGAGAAGGGGAGGGGCAGAGAAGGAGAATACCAAGCAGGCTCCACACTGTCAACACAGAACCCAACATGGGGCTCAATCCCACGAAATGTGAGATCATGACCTGAGCCGAAACCAATAGTTGACCACTCAACCAACTAAGCCACCCAAGTGCCCCAACAACATTTTTTACTGGCATTATTTCACATAATACTTTTAACAATCCTCTGAGATATGCAGTCTTCTCTACTTTCCAAGTGATAAATCTGAGATACTGAATACTTAAAAAATTTATGCAGTCAGGGCGCGTGAGTGGCTCATTCAGTTGAGCATCTGACTTTGGCTCAGATCAGATTCTCAAAGTCCATGGGTTCCAGCCCCACATTGGGCTCTGTGCTGACAGCTCAGAGGCTGGAGCCTGCTTCGGATTCTGTGTCTCCTCTCTCTCTCTGTTCCTCCCCTGCTCACGCTGTCTCCCTCTCTCTCAAAAATAAATAAACATTTAAAAATATATACGTAGTAACAGAAGTAGTTAAGTAGTAGATAAAATTTGAATTTAGATCTGTATAACTTCAAAGTCTTTGTTCTGTCTGCTCCATCACAAGAAAGTAAAAGGACCAAGAATTTAACCTGGTCATTTCATTATTTATTAGTAGAGGATGACAGAAAGAGGTCCTACACTCTAGAGCAAGGATCAGCAAACTTTCTCTGGAAAAGGCTAGGTAGTCAACATTTTAGGACTTGTAGGCCACATGGTCTCTGTCACAAGTGCTCAACTCTGCTAGAGCAGCACAGCAGCAGCCACAGACAATATGTAAATGAATGAGCGTGCCTGGTGTCCCAGCAAAACTTTGCTTATGGACACTAAAAATGAAGTTTCCTATAATGTTTATGTGTCACGAAATACTGTTTTCCCTTTGGTTATTTTCAACCATTTAGAAATATCAAATTCTTAGCTTATGGACCATATAGGTGGTGGACCAGATTTGGCCTGCAGGCTATAGTTTGCTGACCCCTGCTGTAGGCTGTTGCTGGGAAGAAAACCCTATCAGAGTCCTTACGTGTTTTTAGGAATTTCCTTTCTAGACAGATTTAAAAAGCTCAACAGATATTTATCAAACCTCTCCCTATGTGCTGCACACTGCTACTTGTTTTAAAGAGATGAATTCTTCAACAAAAGCAATTTGAAAGAAAATGACATTAAGGTCTAATTTACATGCAATAAACTCTACCCACATAAAGTGTAGTTTGATGGTTTTGACATATGCGGACATCCATATAACAACCACCACAGTCAACATATAGAACATTACCCTCCCCCCCAAATGGTTCCCTCATGCCCCTTTACAGTCAGTGCCCCTCCCTCCCTAGCTTTAGACAACCACTGCTCTATTCTCTATCACTATAAATTATATTTTCCTTTTCTAGGATTTCATATAAATGAATCTAAATTTATATTCTTTGACTCCTTTTACTCCACATGTGTTTTGAACTTTATCCATATTGTTACATATGTTAGTAATTTGTTCCATTTTTGCTGCTTAGTATTCTGTCGTATGACTATACCTACCCAATTGGTTTATCCATTCACCTGCTGATGAACCTTTGGTTTGTATCCAGTTTGGGGCTATGATGAATGAAGCTGCTATTAACATTTATGTATAAGTTTTGTGTAGACATATGTTTCTGTTTCTTTGGGTAAATACCCAGGAGTAGAGTTGCTGGATCTTATGGAAAAGGCATATTTAACTTTATAAGAAACTGCCAGTCTTTTTTCCAAAGTAATTATACTGTTTGGCATTCCCATTAGTATGACAGTTCCCATTGCTCCACATCCTCACCATCACTTAGTATTATCAGTCTTTATGCCTTTAGTTATTCCAGTGGGTGTAAAAGTGGTAGCTTACAGTCATCGTAATTTCCATGTATCTCCGGATTAACAGGATTGAGTATCTTTTCACAGGTCTACTGGCCATTCATGTTTTCTTTTGTGAAGTCCAAATTCTTATGTCCATTTTTGAAAATGGGTTAACTTATGGAGATGTGAGAGTTGTTTATATATTCCAGGTACAAGTCCTTTGTCATATATATGTATTGAAAATATTTTCTCCCAGTCTGTACATTGCATCTTCATTTTCCTAATCATATATTTTAACAGTGGGAGTTTGAATTTTAATAAAGTTCAGTTTATCAATTTTTTTCATTATGGTTAGTGCTTTTTCTTTTTGTCCTAAGAAATCATTGCCTATCCCTGGCTTGTGAGGGGTGTTTTCCTGGTTTTTTTGTTTGTTTGTTTTAGAAATTTTCTGGTTTTTTAGCTTTTATTTGGGTTTCCATTTGGATTTCATTTTTATCAACTACAGATTAAGGTTCATATTTTTCCTTGTGAATACTTGATTGTTTCAGCCCCATTTATTGGGAAAACTATCCTTACCCGCCTTGAATGACTTTAGTGTCTTTGTCAGAAATCAATTTACTATGTGTATGTGGGTCTCTTTCTAAATTTTATTCTGTTCCACTGATGTATATATCTATTCTTTTTTTAATTTTTTAATGTTTATTTATTTATTTTTTATTATTTTATTTTTTTGAGAGAGAGAGAGAAAGAGCGGGGGAGGGTCAGAGAGAGAGGGAGACACAGAATCTGGAGACAGGCCCCAGGCTCTGAGCTGGCAGCACAGAGCCTGACACGGGGCTTAAATCCACAAACCGTGAGATCATGACCTGAGCTGAAGTCGGACGCCTAACTGACTAAGCCCCCAGGCGCCCTTGTATGTATGTTTTCTTTTGAGCCTTCACATGTTTTTTTTTTTTAATTTTAGCCTCAAAAGATTACATTTGCCATTCTTTTTAATTGCAGGCTCTCTTCTTTATGTGGGTCTCAGTTCATTTATGGGAATATTTGTATTTTTATAGCTATAGATGTGCCAAATAACCAAAACTAATGTAAATGGGTTTTCTGTGATTCCTGCCAAATCAACATCCTTTTATTCTCTACTCTTAACAAAGAGTTCTCAGTGTGCTAGCATTTCAACAGCGGCAGTAATTATATTTATGAATTCTTATGTGATGCCATATCTCAAACCTTATGGAAGTCCAAGTGGATTATGTCTGGGCTTTCACACTTGTCACTTCTCATGGCTGTTTTTTCCTAAGATGTGAATTAGATTAATTACGCATGTTCCTTCTTTTTGTACATCCAACTCTATTCCCTGCTTCTCTTCATATTCTGTCTCTAAGCAGCAACTTTAGACCCTTCTATATCAAGAAAAGATCTTTTTTTCAAATCTCTCAATTGTGTCTTTGTCCCTTCCTCCCATTAAAATGAGTTGTCTTCCTTTCAGGGTTTACCTTTCTTAGGTCAAAGAAGTTCAGAACTGTACTCCTGATACTTTTCATTTTACCTGCAATTAAAGTGTTTTCCAGGTAATTCTGTGTTCTAGCACTATTTCCCAGTTCCTATATATTTCAAAGTTATCCTTTTAAATCTGTTTTCTGAGACCATATGTCACCTAGTAGAGTGAAAAAACAGATTTCTGTATTGAGCTTAGGCAAGGAAGGGCTTTTGGTCATCGTTTCATGGGGGATTTTTGTTTGTTTGAGTTTTGTTTCGTAACATCGAGCAACATATATTCCTCATGGTAAAATTGCCCCTAATCCAAAGACCACCACCATGAATATTTTGGTGTCCTGTTAAAAATTTTTTTTAAGATTATTTCTCAAATTTGAGTAATACATATATTGGAAAGGCATACAATACGTGGTTTTAAATGAATGAATATTCTTTTTTTTTTCAGTGAAATGTTTTGCTAGGCAACCCACAGAAAGGCCTCCTACTTGAAAGGGTGATGGTAAAGAAGTAGGGTTAAGGACAGAGGGTGAAGGCAGGGACCCTAAGTTGCTCAGGGCCTGGTCTCTGCCTGTTGCATCTTTCCCTCATACTCTGTGGGTACTAACAGCATTAAAGTAATTTAACTTGGTGGTAGAAAATCAATAAAGATTCATTATCTATAGCTATTTACATGTTTTATTTCTATCTTTTCCCCCCTTCTTATTAGAAACTAAGAAACACCTTATTTTGCTTGACTTTTTTTCTTTCTTTTAATTTTCCAGGCTATCATTTCCTAATGTTAAGTGACATTAGTTATCACTGGCTCTTTGCATGATTGGAACAGAATAACATCGTCAATTGAGGGAGTGATCAGTGGCAGGATTAACTGGGCCAGGGTTAGTGAACATCCAGCAAAAATTATGTTTTTTTAAAGTTTTAATTATATATTAAATACTGACTAAACCATGACATTCACAAGGTATGAAGAATAATAATACGGTGAACACCAGGACCCTCACTGCTCAGCTTAAGAAATAGAACATTACCAGAACCTTAGTATCTGTACCTGGTAAAGCTGCACATTCTAAAAGTTTCTTTTGCACAGAAGGTCTTAACCATTTTTGTGCCATGGACTCCTTGGGAATATTATGGGCTCCTTCTCAAAATAAGGTTTATTCTTTTCCCACCTTCATCCACCTGCCACCTCACATAAATAGTTCAGACCAAAGAAAAGATGCTTTTATTTAAATATCAGAAAGTAGATTGAATTCCTGTTGACTGATAATCCTAAATTCTTCTGAACAAACATTTATATATTAGATTTTTAATGAGTGGGATTTCTAGTCGGGAAACTGGATTAGGGAAGCATATTTTTATAGGGGAAATAAATTCAGCCTTTGTAAGTTAGGGGTTTGGAAGAACTGTACTAATTTGCTACTCCTGGTATTTATTTGTACCGTATTTCTAAGCCTTCCTTCCCTGAAGAATCATCTTTCTTTACACAATACACAAGGCTGTTACTGGCATTTGGGGCATTGAGGGGATGTTAGTACACAGGAATGTTGATTCTAGCTCAAAGAAAGAGCTGGCCAAGAGAATCAGTATCGTCCAAAGCAAATATATATTCTTGTACTTTGGGTATTTATTTAAATTCCAAGCAATACATCTAGAACATGCAGAACAGGCTACAAAGTTGCCTTTTCAGAAGGCATATTTACCTAAAGAATTTATGCATATTTCATAAAAAACAAACAGACGATGTAAAAACACAGTCTACCCTTGGTTTGATTTCGATGTGTTTTTGCAGTGAAAAGCATGCAATCCTTAAATAATCATTTAGTTTTAAAACAAAACATGTTGCATTAAGAAATATCTAATACTTATTGTGACTTTAATAATGCATCATATACTGTGTTCCAAGGAAACACTGATATCCTTTGTTAACTTGCAAAAAAAATAAAATAAATTGAAACCTGCATGAACTTCAGGTCATCACAATACCATTAAAAAGAAATTGCAGGGGAAGGGAATTTAAATCCAGTTAAAAGAGTAAGGATGTGGGGCGGGGCGGAAGAAGAAATGCAAAGGTAAGGCAAGCAATCACTATGTGATTTAGGACAACAGATTTCTTACCTTTGTATGCCAGAGCTAGAACAGATGGTGAAGACATAAATTCATCTATTTTCAAGAAGCCTAAACTAAGGCTCAGGGAGAAAGGTCATGTTAGTAAGTGTTAGAAACCAGTGTTCACACTTCATTCCAATAACCTTTTATTTTTATTATTTTTTTAATTTAAATTCAAGTTAGTTTGGTTTATACACATAGTATAATAATTATTTCAGGAATAGAATTTAGTGATTCATCACTTACATATAACACCCGGTGCTCATCCCAACAAGTGCCCTCCTTAATGCCCATCACCCATTTAGCCCATCCCCCCACCCAAAATGCCACCAGCAACCCTCAGTTTTTTGTCTGTATTTAAGAGTCTCTCGTGGTTTGTCTCCCTGTTTTTATCTTATTTTTGCTTCCCTTCCCGTTTGTTCATCTGTTTTGTTTCTTAAAGTCCACCTACGAGTGAAATCATGTAATTATCTTTCTCTGACTTATTTCACTTAGGATAATACACTCTAGTTGCATCCATGTTGTTGCAAATGGCAAGAGTTCATTCTTTTTGATCGCCAAGTAATATTCCATTGTCTATGGATTCTTTATCCATTCATCCATCAATGGACATTTGGGCTCTTTCCATACTTTGGCTGTTGTCAGTAGTGCTGCTACAAACATTCGGGTGCATGTACCCCTTCGAATCGGCATTTTTGTATCCTTTGGATAAATACCTAGCAGCGCAATTCCTGGGTCGTAGGGTAGCTCTATTTTTAATTTTTTGAGGAACTTCCATACTGTTTTCCAGAGTGGCTGCACAGTTTGCATTCCCATCAGAAGTGCAAAAGGGTTACTCTTTCTCTGCATCCTTGCTAACATGTTATTGCCTGAGTTGTTAATTTTAGCCATTCTGACAGGTGTGAGGTGGTGTTTCATGATTTGATTTGTATTTCCCTGATGATGAGTGATGCTGAGCATCGTTTCATGTGTCTGTTAGCCATCTGGACGCCTTATTTGGAAAAGTGTCTGTTCATGTCTTCTGCCCATTTCTTCACTGGAATGTTTTTTGGGTGTTGAGTTTGATAAGATCTTTATAGATTTTGGATACTAACTCTTTAACCGATGTCATTTGCAAATCTCTTCTCCCATTCCATCAGTTGCCTTTTAGTTTTTCTGATTGTTTCCTTCACTGTGCAAAGCTTTTTATCTTGATGAGGTCCCAATAGTTCATTTTTGCTTTTGTTTTCCTTGCCTCTGGAGACATGTCAAGTAAGAAGTTGCTGCAGTCAAGGTCAAAGAGGTTGTTCTCTCCTCTAGGATTTTGATGGTTTCCTGTCTTACATTTAGGTCTTTCATCCACTTTGAGTTTATTTTTGTGTATGGTGTAAGAAAGTGGTCCAGTTTCATTCTTCTGCATATTGCTGTCCAGTTTTCCCAATTCCATTTGCTGAAGAAACTTTCTTTTTGTATTGGATATTCTTTCCAGCTTTATCAAAGATTAGTTGGGTCCAGAAGTTTGTGGGTCCATTTCTGGGTTCTCTATTCTGTTCCATTGATCTGTGTGTCTGTTTTTGTGCCAGTACCATACTGTCTTGATGATTACAGCTTTGTAATACAGCTTGCAGTCTGGAATTGTGATGCTTACAGCTTTGGTTTTGTTTTCCAACATTACTTTGGCTATTCGGGGTATTTTCTGATTCCATATAAATTTTGGAATTGTTTGTCCTAGCTCTGTGAAGAATGCTGGTGTTATTTTGATAGTGACTGAATTGAATATGTCAATTGCTTTAGGCAGTATCGACATTTTAACAATATTTGTTCTTCTAATCCATGAACATGGAATGTTTTTCCATTTTTGTATGTCTTCAATTTCTTTCATAAGCTTTCTATAGCTTTCAGTGTATAGATCTTCCACCTCTTTGGTTAGGTTTATTCCTATGTATTTTATGGTTTTTGATGCAATTGTAAAGGGATCAATTCCTTGATTTCTCTTTCTGCTGCTTCATTATTGGTGTATAGAAATGCAACTGATTTTATACATTGATTTCTATACATTGATTTTATATCCTGCAACTTTGCTGAATTCATGGATCAGTTCTAGTAGTTTTTTGGTGAATCTTTTGGGTTTTCCAGATAGAGTATCATGTCATCTGTGAAGAGCAGAAGTTTGACTTCTTCCTTGCAGATTTGGATGCCTTTTATTTCTTTGGTTGTCTGATTGCTGTGACTAGGACTTCCAACACTATATTGAGTAACAGTGGTGAGAGTGGACATCCCTGTCGTGTTCCAGACCATAGGGGGAAAGCTCTCAGTTTTTCCCCATAGAGAACGACATTAGTTGTGGGTCTTTTGTATATGGCCTTTATGATCTTGAGGTATGTTTCTTCTATCCTTACCTTCCTGAGGGTTTTTTACCAAGGAACTATATTTTGTCAAATGCTTTTTCTGCATCTATTGAGAGGATCATGTGGTTCTTATCCTTTCTTTTATTAATGTGATGTATCACATTGATTGATTTGCAGCTATTTGAACCAGCCCTGCATCCCAGGAATAAGTCCCACCTGATCATGGTGAATAATTCTTTTAATGTATTGTAAGATCTGGTTGGCTAGTATCTTGCTGAGAATTTTTGCATCCATGTTCATCAGGGAAATTGGTCTGTAGTTCTCCCTTTTAGTGGGGTCTTTATCTGGTTTTGGAATCAAGGTAATGCCCTTTTTCATTTCTTGTTACAGTCTTTATTTTAAAATCTAGTTTGTCTGATATAAGTATGGCTACTGCAGCTTTTTTTTGACAACCATTAGCATGATAGGGGGTTCTCCATCCTCTTACTTTTGATCTGCAGGTGTTTTCAGGTCTAAAATGAGTGTCTTTTAAGCAGCATATAGATCAGTCTTGTTTTCTTATCCATTCTGATACCCTGTGTCTTTTGATTGGAATGTTTAGTCCATTGACATTTAGAGTGAGTAATGCAAGATTTGAATTTAGTGCTATTTTGTTGCCTGTAGAGTTTGTTTCTGGTGATTTTCTCTGGTTCTTTCTAGTCTTTGTTGCTTTGATAGTTTTATTTTGTCTTATCTCCAGTTAAAGAGTCCCCCTTAAAATTTCTTGCAGGGCTGGTTTTGTGGTCACAAACTCCTTTAGTTTTTGCGTGTCTGGGAGACTCTTTATCTCTCATTCTTTTATGAATGACAGCCTTGCTGGATAAAGAATTCTTGGCTGCATATTTTTCTGATTCAGCATGTTGAATATATTCTGCCACTTCTTTCTGGACTGCCAAGTTTCTGTGGATAGGTCTGCTGCAAATCTGATCTGTCTTCCTTTATAGGTTAAGGACTCTTTCCCCCCCCCCCTTGCTGTTTTCATAATTCTTTCCTTGCCTCTTTTTTATGCTTCATTATTCTCCATAATTTTCTCTTTATTGCTGATTTACTGTTCTGATTCATCCATCCTTGCCATCGTGGCATCCATTTGAGATACCATCTAGTTTATAGCATTTTTAATTTCAGCCTAACTAGATTTTATTTCTTTTATCTCCACAGAAAGGGATTCTCTGGTGTCTTCTGTGCTTTTCTTCTACCCCAGCTAGTATTCTTATTATCGTGGTTCTAAATTCTAGTTCAGACATCTTACTTATATCTGTGTTAAGTCCCTGGCTGTCGTTTCATCCTGTTTTTTTCTTTTGGGGTGAATTCAGTTGTTTTGGAGGAAGAGAAACATTAATAAGGTAAAAAATTAAAATTAAAAAATTAAAAACAAAACAAAAAATAAATAAAGGAAGCTAGATCCTAAGTGTGTTTTTGTCTGCTTGTTGAAAGAAACTAGAATATAGAAAAAAGGGAAAGGAAAGGGGGGGAAATTTAAAAATAAAAAAATATGTAATAATAGAATTAAAAATTTAAAAAGATAAAGTAAAATTTTTTCCTCTTTATTTATGAAAGAGAAAGAAAAAAAAAGAAAACAATTTAAGCAAAAACAGAAGCAAAGAAAACAAATAAATGAACCAGCAAACAGAATGAAACCTGAATGAATTTACATCCAGTTTCTCCTATAACTTAAACTATGAAGCACTCTCTAGTCCATACACTAAGCAGGTGGAATGACTGGTGCTGGTCTTCTGGGGGATGTGCCTGGAGGGTGCAGTTGGATGGGGCTTGGTGTAATGGCTCCGTTCTCCACTAGGTGGCATTGCTTAGATTACTGGAGTGGATCCATGTGCATCCAAGGGTGCAGGGGAGGTGGCCCAGGAACTTTGAGCACTCACCGACCCTCAATCAAACACCCCCCTTTGTCTCAGCTCTCTCTCTGCTCCCTACCTCTACCCTGTCCATGTCCAAGCTGTCTGCCTGTCAGGAGGCACCTCCCTGCAGAGTTTTATCTCAGATGGGGTTGTGTTTCAAAACCCCTGTGGCTTGGACCCATCTCTGGGGGAGAGTCTTGCTGAGCAACGACCCTGTGCCAGCTTGCCGCAGAAAATGTTCGTCTGGTCATGCACTGGCAGAAGTTCTGAGAGATGGCAAATCACAACACACAGCTGGTGCCAGATTTGGCCACACTCTGGCATCTTTGTACCAATACCAACAAACGTGGGCTGCTCTCTGGGGTCCGCTGGGACCCTTGCCTGCAGGGAGGCTGAATGGCCCCTACCAAATGCTTTTCAAGCAGGGGAACCACTTTCTCCCTGTGTGGCACACAGACCCCTTAGACCCCACTGCCTGCTCCTGGGGATTCGCTCTCTTTCCTCACCAGAGCACCACCAGGAACTGAGCTCTGAAACGTCAGACTCTGTGCTCTCCTGTTTATAGAATTCTGGGGTATTGAAACCCTCTCCTTTCTCTTCATCAGTGGTTTTGGGGAACAGTTTTCTTGTTCAGTCCCGTGCGAGTGTTTTCATTCATTGTCTCCAGCTACTTTCAGGGTAGTGCTTTTCTTGCTCAATACTGATGTGCCACACTCTCCCCCTTTCTTTTTTATCTCTTGTCCCCTCTCTGTGAAAATGGCTCCCTACCCTCCGTGGCTTTTCTCTTCCTAATTCACCTCTCTGCACCACATACCTGCTGAGTTCTGTGGCTCAGGTTATGCAGATTGTGGTATTGATCCTCAGGTCAATTTCCTAGGTGTTCAGCATGGTTTGGTGCCGATCTAGCCATGTTTCAGGGATGAGACAAGCTCAGGGTCTCCATGCTGCTTCACCATCTTAACTCCTCCCTCGATAACCTTTTAAGTAAAGATCATCAATTCTGACACAGCATAATAACTGATGAACAATGAGGATGGCATTAATATTTATGGAGTACTTACTGTGTACAGACATTTGCTTAACCCTTAACACATATTAATTAATTTCTGCAACCCACCCATAAGGTAGGTAATGGATATTTCATTGTAAAGATGAGGAAACTAACACTTGAGGGTTTATTCACTTGTTGACGGTAACACAGCCATTCAGTGGTAGAGCCCCTTCAGCAACATCCATTTGTTTTAGGCTTATCATATATAAATGTTTTGCTAGAAACCAAGAAATTAAAAGATGACATGGTTTTCCCCTTCCAGACATTCACATGTGAGATCCCTGAATCCTAACATGTGAGATGTACATATTAGATGAGTAGCTTTCAAATGTTTTCTACCACAACACTCAGTAAGAAATATGTTTATACTGAAACTAATGAATATATATTTCTATATTTTATTTATATTTAAATATATGTTATTTCATAGCTGAAACAAAGGGTTTATGAAATATCCTTATTGGCATGCTAATACTTTCTATTCTAACCTGTTGTATTCTATTTTATTACTTTAAATTGATTTCATAATTCATTCATGGGTCACATATTGGAAAAGGATATGTTATATATACAGGTATGTTTTAAAAAGTTCTTTGTTTAAAAATTTTTTTAATGTTTATTTATTTTTGAGAGAGAGAAAGAGAGACGGAGAGACAGAGCATGAGCGGGGGAGGGACAGAGAGAGAGGGAGACACAGAATGTGAAGCAGGCTCCAGGCTCTGAGCTGTCAGTACTGAGCCTGATGCAGGGCTCAAACCCACAAATTGCAAGATCATAACCTGAGCCGAAGTCGGACGCTTAACTGACTGAGGCACCCAGGCTCCCCTAAAAAGTTCTCTTAAGTGTGTTTGTATAAAAAACTAGTTCCTACTAGTCCTCCAGAGCAACCTTAGCTACTACTACTGTTATTTCTATGTTGGATTGCTAATTTTGCTTTCTTAATTTGAGAAATTATCTATGGACTTTTAGTTATAGTAGATGAGGATTTAGCCATCTTACCCAATGCCTTATTTCCCCAACTTTCATCCTCCTAATATAAGAAGGTTCAATTTTTATTTAATGAATAAGTATTGTTTATAGTCTATGACTATAAATATCATTTATCACAGAGCCAAGTCATGCAGTATAATGATATTTTCTTTCTTTTCCTTTTATATTTTCTTTCTCTTTACCTTTCTTTGATTTTTTTCCAGAGATAACTGCCCTATTTCTTCACTCGCATAGTTTCCTATAGACCTATCCTTAATTTTTTCCCAGGTGCTCCATCTCAGGTGTCACATACTTAGACTTAGGTTTCTACCCCCAAACTCTATTATGTCAGATAATTTGCCATTTGCCTTGATCACGGAGACCTCATTTCCAGAGCGCTCCATCTTCTTTCTATGTCTGGACCCTGGCTTCCCAGACCACTGCATGGCTCTCATCCCAGAGCTTTCTTCCCTCACTGCTCTTTTCGGTTGGCTCTTTTATTTCCTGATCCCTGTTCCTTCTCTTTCTCGGTTCTCCCCTCATTTTGCATCAACAGATTTTCAAGAAAGTTGCAAAGAAAGAGAACATCGGAGAAAACTTCCTGAGTGCATGCATGTCTTAAAATGATTCAGTTTACCCTCAACACTTTAGTAGATAAATTGGCTGGGTACAGGATTATAGTTTGGAAATGCCTTTCTCGCAGGATTTTGAAGCTGTTTGCTTCCTTGTCTCCTAGTATTGCTATTGGAAAAGTCAGGTTCTTGTTCCTTCATATATGACCTGTTACTGTTTTTAATCGTAGCCAATATTTATTATGCCCTTTCTATGTATCAGGCACTGTTCTAAGTATTCTGCACTATTTCATCTTCACATCATTGTCTCAGTGAGATAGGGATCATTTCCTCTGTTTTATAGGAGGGAAACTGCGGCGTGGCAAGCTTAGGTAGCATGGCAGTGGATAAGGCTGCTGACTGGGCGCTCTACTAATGGAGGATGGCAGGGTGGGCAGCTTAACTGGGAGCCCTCCAAATGTGAACATCTAGTGTCCTCTCTGTGGGGTATACTCCCACCTGCCACTGTTCTTGGAACAAAACCAGGGTCTAAAGGAATCCCACTGTTAACTATTAATTAATCCTCATTCTCAACCAGTACTTGATAGTTCCTAGTGTTTTTGCATCCTGAGACTTTCCCATTCAGTTTTTCCAGAAAACATCCCCTTATTTTCCCAGCTGGAGAGGACAGTTGCAAGAATGATGTAAGAATCAGCCAGTTTCTCACTCCACACACAGACACTTAAATACCCCTTTGGTGTTAGCCTTAGAACCATTTGGTACTAACAAGTCCAAACCTTTTGTTGACTTTTCAGAGCACACTTGAGTTCCTTTCTCGGGTATCCCCCTGGGTAGGCATTCTAAGATGTAGCCTGGGCAGCCCTGATCAGTGAGTTACCACTGCCCCAGTGGCTCACATTGTTTTTGTTTTTTTTTTTAGTTATAAAATACAAATGTACAGGAAATTATAGGAAATAGGAAATAAGATGATCTTGTATTTGCCACGCAGCTTTATCAACCCTTAACAAATTATTTAAACAACTACTTCAAAATAATCAATAAAAATACATCATGTATGTAGCTGGTGCCTCCTGTGTATCACTTCCTGGTCTCATTTGATTCCCGCCCGAGCAGTTATCTAAATTGGTATGTGTCACTGCCAAGCATGTTTCTATACTACTGCTACAGAATGAATCTATAAATAACATATTGTTTTTCATACTTAAGAGCCTCATTGGAATCCCACTTTACGTTGTCTCCTGTTGCCTTTTTCATTCAACCCTTATGCTTTTGAGACATGCTCCTATTGATTCACGTAGCTCCTTTTCATTCATTTTAGCTTCTCTGCAGTGTTCAGTTGTGTGACCTGAGTTAGTTTAGGCATTCCTCTGCCTGGTCTTATTTCCAACTTTGGACTTTTATAACAACGGTGCAACGAGCATGCATGAAGGAGTTTCCCAGCGGAACTCCTGCAAACACACCAAGATACTGGTCTTCTCAGTCCTTGGGGTATATGGGGTATATCAGTAAATATATACCTTGGGGTATATGGGGTATATCAGTAAAGCCCCCAGGGCAGTCTCCTTCAGCCATGAACAAGTTTATCGTTTTAGCCATGCTGCAGAGGAAACAGGGGGAAAAAGTCATGTTTCTATGTGGAATTACTGCATTGAGGCAATGCACATCTTCAAATTTAACAGGTATTGCCCAGTTGGTCTCCAAAGGAGTTGTGCCAGTTTATACTCCTGTTGGCAGTGCAGAGTTCTTTTTACCGAAACAAGTGCTGCACTGACGCACGAGAACTTGGGCCTTCGTGTTAGACCATCATATGGGTGTGAGCCTGTCTCCGCCCATGTGCTGTGTGACCTCGGGCTGGCTTCCTACACTCACATAGGCCTTCGTGTCCTCTTGTGTCACAAAGGGATAGTAATAATCCATAGCATATAACAGAGGTATTTTGAGAATTAAATCAGTTCATGTGGACCTCTTTGAACAGTGCATGTCCCCATAACAGCTATTTCACAAAACAATATTCACTATTACTGTTGCTTAAAAATTGATTTTTGCCAGTCAGCTGGGTATGAAATGGAGTATAATATGGTTTAATTTGCATTCCTGTATTATTAGTGAGGTTGAGCATCTTTTCATATGTTTACTAACACTGTAGATTTCCTGTTCTATTCTATTGGGTTGTTTCTTTTTCTTATGAACTGTAGAAGTTCTCTGTATATTCTTTTTAAATATTCTGAATACGAATTCTTTGTCAGTTATAAACAATGCAGAGATTTTTCTTCCCAAGCCTTGGGCATGATTTTTAACTTTATTTATGGTGTTTATTGAACCACAGAAATCTTTAATTAATTAATTAATTTTTAGAAATCTTTAATTTAAAATTGTTTATAAACTATAGTATTTTATGCAGTTTTATGCATTTTCCTGATGAGGTCGTTCCCTACATGAAAGTCATCAGACATTCTCTTACAAAGCTTCACAGGTATTGCTTTGTGTACTTGAATCTTAGCTAGAATTTATTTTGGTATATGAGGTAAGGATGCTATTTTATTTCTTTCTGTATGAAAAAGCATTTGTTTCCTGAGGAGAGGTCAGCACACCTTTTTCTGTAACAGGCCAGAGAGTAAATATCTTGGGTTCTGTGGACCATATGGTCTCTGTCACAACTAGAGGTGTGTCATTGTAGCGTCAAAACAGGTTATTTAACCTCTCCCACCCAATTGCTCCAAATGAACATCAGGGATAATAATACTGCCTATTTCATGAGAATTTTGTGAGGATTAAATAATAGACTAAATAGACAGTAAGTAAATAAATGGGTAGAGTGTTCCAATAAAATTTTATTTATAAAAACAGGCGGCAGGTTGAATTTGGTCCATGGGCTATAGTTTGCCAACTCCTGTTCTAGACAAATCTAATCCGTTCAGTGCAGATGTTCAACAAGGAATTAGTAACTTGCATATATATCATATACGTATGATGTTATATATTGTATAAATTTATGTATATAACCATATATTAAATATATCCTACATGAATATATAATATTGTAATGCCTATATAATACAGATTTATTTATTTATATTTTTTGCCAGTCTCATGGAAATCAGCTACTTTATTCTCTTTAAAACTATTATTTCCTCTCGTCCACATTACTCATTCATCAGCACATTCCTTTATGGAACTTCCATATAGTCCGGTAATCTAGAGTTTACTAGCTAACTTATTCTATTTATAGACAACCCAATTGTTTTCTTGAAAAAAGTTCTGTCTTTTGGTACCTTTTATCCTTTAGTCTAAAACTACCCTCTGAAGCTGTGTATCATAAACTAGCATCTCCTGACATCATAACCTTCTTAAGTTTACATCTGCCACCCTCCCTGCCCAGGACAGACTGTTGTATGACATTGTCTGACACTGATTCCCCGGCATTCAGTCGGATACCAAGTATCTACTTTGTGAGCTAGTCCCTTTGCTAGACACTGAGCCTAGCAAACTCAGGGTGACCAAGTCCCTGTGGAAATGGGGCATCCGGAACAGAGTGCACTGCACAGATGTGGCCTGGCCCATTCAGGATCCAGTGGATGACTCTTTGTCGCTCTATACGTTATGCTTATATTGATGTAACCTGAGGTGGTGCTTTTTTACCTCTCTTCATGCCCCCAGACCAAGGCTCTTATTACTTACTTCAAAGTCAGTATGACAGATATTAGGCCTTTTTGGGTTTTCTTCAAATGAGAAAATTTGAGGGCATCTGGGTGGTTCAGTTGGTTAAGTGTCCAACTTCGGCTCAGGTCATGATCTCGTGGTTCGTGAGTTCAAGCCCCGTGTCGGGCTCTGTGCTGACAGCTCAGATCCTGGAGCCTGCTTCAGATTCTGTGTCTTCCTTTTTCTTTGCCCCTTCCTTGCTTGCCCTCTGTCTCTCTCTTTCAAAAAAATGAATAAACATTTTTTAAAAATTTTTAATGAGAAAATTTAAACTCAGTGTGGTAAGAAGCTTGCCCAGAGTCATATGGCTGATAAATGGAAATCAAATCCATATCTTATCATTTCCAAGGCCAGAATTATTTCTAATATTTCACACTTCCTCCACACACAAAACAGATTATCCTGATGGAACTTTCTGTGATTCCGAAACAGTCTTTGCCAGGGAAACACTAAAGAACAATTAACTTCATACAAAATAAAATTGGTTAAAACCCAGCCTCCCTCTCTGACAGATGTCCAAAGATATTTAAAGTTCACTCCTTTGGACTGGGTACATGTCTGTCTCTCTGTGTAGATGAGCCAGTCTCCTCTGAAGGTGTCAGAGACAAACCACAGCACACAGAAGTTTAGAACCCAGGGCAGCTCACCCAAGGCGAGCCTCCCATATCTACATGTCAGAACAGCAAAAGGTAATAGATTGGTGTAGACTCTGGGCCTAGGATGCACTTCCTCCTGCACATAGACATAGGAATGAGATGGCCACAAATGGTCCTAGCAATGACACCATTAAAATCTAGTAGCAGACATCTGATGAAAGCTTACTGTGTGCCAGGGACCAAACTATTAAGTCTATTTAATCCTCATACCGTTCTCATGAAGGTAGGTGCCATTATTATCTCTAACATTCACTAGGGAAAAATAGAATCAGAGAGATTAAGTGACTTGCCTTCATTCAGCTAGTAGGTGACAGAAAAGTGCTCATACCCACTAAACTGTACTTGCTGAATTGTCTACAATCTGGGAACACTGACCTCTCTAGTCCTAAATCCTTTAATACTAAAGGAGTTTGAAAACTAGACAATCCTCCTACTCTAAATATTCAAAGAAAAAAACATCTAGTCCTAAAATTCAAAGCATTAATTCAAAGCATTACAAAGGTCTTCATATTCCTGATATCCTAGAAACTGCATACATATATCACCTTCACATTTGAATAACCCTTTATAATATTCCGACTCTATGTCTAGATCTAGATCTATAATCCATGTAGACAAGTCATTCCTCATTGCACCTCCCTTTTAGTTACTGTTCATTGACTGAAATTTCCCTTGAGAAGCCACCCATGGCCTTATAATTAGTAAATGAGGGGTCAGTTCCCAGTCTTTATTTCACTGCAATAGGAGAAATGTTATTCCTTATTTTAATTTTTATTTCCTCCTTTATGTATCTTCCTTCTCAGGTTTATCATATAGAAAGAAGTTGAAACCTAACAGTGATTTGGCAACTGTATAATACTATTAAGTATAAGGATTATTGGGATTTGGGGGAAGCTTGAAGAAAATGAGAAGGCATATGTGAAAAGTTGAAGAAAAATGTTATTAATTACAGAACACATGATATTTTTTCTTGTGAAAAGAAGATGTTCCTGTCAATTAAATATTTCTTCTTTTCAAGGATGGTTCTTGACTTAGATGCATACTGTTCTTTCAGAAAGCAGTGGCGTAGGATTATGACCAAGTGGGCGTTAATGTTTACTGGGGTAGGGATATCCAGGCAATAGAAGTAATCTCTGGTGTTTTCTAGGTGTTTACCTTGCTCTGGATTGCTGACTGGATGGTCCATCACTTCTGGAGGAAAGGAAAGGACCCGGATAGTTTCTCCATCCCCTACCTGACGGCATTGGGTGATCTGCTTGGGACAGCTCTGTTAGCCTTAAGTTTTCATTTTCTTTGGCTTATTGGTGATCGAGATGGAGATGTTGGAGACTAATAAATCCTACAAACTGTTTCTCAAGTTCCACAGAGGAAAACACAAGATAACCACTTATGACTCTTTTTCAAAAATCTTAAATTAGTAGTTTGACTTCTACCAGGGTAATCTTCAGTTGGCCCTGATTCAATTAAATGGCCTTAACATTTTTTAAGGAATTTGTGTTAAAACCAGAATGAACAGTATTTGTGCTGCTTTTCATTGAATAAATGATAATTTGACATAGATGTAGACACAAGCTCAACCTCTGAAATTATATAGGAAAGAATATAGGATGTTTACAGTGAATAAGTTAAAAACCACTGATGTAGCAGAAATATACATTATTATTGTTTAACTTATAATGCCGGGTTCAAGGAAAAAGAGCTCTACTTTAGCCTTTCTTGTCTCATAGACGTGTTGGGCTGCAAATCCTACTATAAAATGAAAGAGACCCAACCAAGACTTCAATAGTTTTAACTGTGCCCACCTCGCTGCTAGCTGAGAATAAATGATCAATTACTAGCTCCCAACCTGACCTAAATATGTTCTGCTGAGCATAAGATAAACTCACTTTTCCCTGTGCCAATGCTAATTTAATTTCAGCTCTATAAAGTTTAAACAGGCTACTGTTTAAACACAGAATGACCTTGACGGATCTTTAAAGAAAGCAGTGGGTCATTTTTGATCATCAATTTGTTGAAAGAATTTTGATCTTTGTAAGAAAACTTAATAGTCAAAAACAGAAGAGAAAATGAGCTGCATTTATAGGGACAAGATGTGTGAGAAATCGTGTGGGTGGGGGGAGAAAGAAGACAGAGAGAAATGTTTGATAGAAAACTGAATCTTGGATTGTTGATAACAAAGATCATAGTAGTATTGGAATATTAGCATTATGTAGTTCTTAAACACATGCTTTTGTCATTTTGTCTAAAAATTTTGCTACTGCCTAGAATTTACTATTTATTACCTATATTATAATGAATAGTTTTTTTTCTTATTAAAAAAAACCCTACAATTTAATATAACCTTGGTATTATAAGACTTAGAATGAGCAAGTGATTCATTTGCTGTTCCAAAGAAGTCTATTGGAACTTTTAGGCTTACCATTTTAAAAGAGAAGTTGGTGGGTTACTTCAGTTATTGGTCATGCCTGTACATATCATCTCTTTGCACAAACTTATTTCTACATGGGAAATCTATCATATACACTGCTATGTTTCCTATATATTTTTCTAAAACCTGATCTATATTCTAAAACTTGACCAACTCTTCAGTTATTCAATAGGTAAGCATTTTTATATCACATACAGTTCATTAAAAAAATTCAGTGGAATCTCTCAAGCTTATCAGATATCTAATAATTTAACTGATAAGGGGGAAAATGTACGTTAATTTTGATCATTGTGGTTTAAATTGTGAGTTAGTATTAGCATTATATAAATAGTGCATTGTTTATAAACCTTGGGGTAAGTATTCCTATTAAACTCTTTAAGGGGACTGTGGTGTAGAGTTATATATTTTTGCTTATTTTAAAACTTTAATTATTCCACTCTTCTGCCTTATATTGAATCTTCCAAGGCAGAGAACTGAACTAATTATAGAATTTCTCCTTTGGAGAGTTATAATGTCAAATAGTGAACATTCTTTTAAAAGAAAGAATGATTAAGTCAATGAATATTTAGCTGCAAAGATTTTTTTATTTAAAAAATCCATAAATAATTTCTTTGATTTTATTGTAAATCTTTTGTAAATTACTTATTTACATTTGGACTGTATGATTCATAAGCATTTGTATTTCCTGATAGATTTCTATTTTGATTTGTAACATGAAAAAGTGCCCAGCAAACCACATTTTTAAAGCATTTGCCATCATCTTTAGTGCATTATATATTCTGAAGCACATTCCAATACACTATATTAGATAGTACTCACAACAGTACCTATGAGATAGGTCAGGTAGATATTCTTATATATATTTTGCAGCAGAAGAAACTGAAGTGCAGAGAAGTTACACTTCTAAAGTTGCCTGCGTGCAGAGTGCCCAAATCAGGACTAAAATCTGGGACTCTGGTCTCCTGAGTCAGTACTCTTTCTATGACCCCCGGGTGCATCAAGAGTACCTAAGTAATTAGCCGACTGGAAATAGCCTGGAGCATCTGGATTTTCTAAAATAGGATAGAGTGTTGTTACATCTTTCACGTTGCAGACAGGGAAACCTCCATGTAATAGATCGTAATGATAAGTACAGCCAACTCTAAATTATTCATGCTCCTAAGACCAAGGAAAACACCGATAAATAAAAACTTCAGAAAAAAAACAATACCTTATTTCATTGAACATTTAGTTGCCACCTCCTTCCCAGATTTAACCATTTTCTCTAGATGCTAATAAGTAACTAGCATGAATGATTGGAGTTCTGTTTCCTTTCTCTTTGCTATCCAGTCTTGATTATAGTAACAAAATGTCTAAAAAGGCATGTCATAGAGAAAAAAAAAATAAAGACATGGAGAAATCAGTTACCAATTCAATTAATTTATAAGAGGGATGTAGATTCCTTTAAAAAATTTTTTTACTGGTTTTCTGTAAGCCTTTACATAAGTATGCAACCAATAAGATGACTTATTTACCCACAAAATAATTTATTTTCAGTCTTATATTATGTAAATTGACAGTATTTATTTTTATAAAATGTAAAAATTCCTGCTGTCTAAACTTCTTCCTTTCACTAATTTATCACATGCTTTATTTATACAGAAATCATCTTTTTTAAAACATATTTTTACTCTTGCTCACTAACCATTTTTCTTTAAAAAATAAAGTTTAGAACCTGATAAAATGGAAACTTGTGGTAATGTATCCTCTGGGAGTCATCAAGAGTTTTGCATCATAGACTATCAGTGACATAGCCAAAAGAAGTACATTTTAAAAGTCTTTCAGTCATTGGGCTTCCTCGCCTTATAAAGTATGTATGGTCTAGTATACCCATTTATAATGGGCGTCTGCCATCTTTGAATTGTTGTAAACTCAAATAAGAATAAAATTTCAGAACTATTACCCAGCCTTGTTGTACTTCTTAAATACCTAGATGAACATCAAGTACGTATGGAGCTCACCCAGAAGAGACTAGGGTGATGTATGTATAGTTGTGTTTGTGAGTATAATAAATTAGGTTCTGACCGTACCTAGACTTCCAAACCATTGCTTTACTGCCTTTTTCACTATAGAGTACTCTTCTCATTTTTCAGCTGAGATTCCTGGGTCCATCAATCCACACCTCCTCAACTGCCTCCTTCATAATCCCGGGGCACCTTTGGTTCAATACTGCTCTCTGCTTCCGCTTTTCCTGCACTTGAACTGTTCAGTGTGGCTCATGAAAAACACATGACTGCTCGGACAGCTCTTTACATTTATAACCTCAGACAACGAGTTAACTCCCACTGCCCAGCAGCCTCTACTGTATTTCTCTAATTACTTCACTCTCTGGAGATCAGGCTTTTGTCTCCAACACTGGAAGTAGACCTGTCAAGGTCACCAACAGTCTCCACGCTGCCAAATCCAGCTATCAGTTGTCAGCAAGAATTCTTACGTTATTCACCCTACAAGTATTTGACAGTCTTCCTCCTTGAAATGCTTTCTTCACTCAGCTTCCAGAAAAAACTCCCCCTCTTTCTTTCCTACATCACTGAAAGCCTCTTCTGTGTCCTGCTGGTTGGCCCTCCTCAATCTACATTTTGGAATGCCCTACAGCTCAGTTTTGATGACCTCTTCTATCTACTCTTTCCAGGTGACCGCACCCATCTCATTGTTTCAAATGCCATCCGTACCGATTATTCTCAAATGTATTCCCCCAGCCCAGGCCTCTCACCTGAGTTCCAGACCTGTATTTTTACCTGCCCGCTGGGCAATGCCACTTGAACGACTACAAGGTATCTCAGACATTTGAACAACACTATCAACCACTTAACCTAACTCAGAGACCACTATATCTAACAATTACAGAATACATGTTAAGGGCTCATCTCCTTAACATATAAAGAAACCTATAAACCAGCAAGAAAGAGACCAAATACCGAATAGTAAAATAGCCAAAGACAGATACTTCATTTAAAAAAAAAAAAAAGATGCTCAATATCACTCCAACTAAAAGAAATGCTAATTAAACTCCCACTGAGAGATCATTTCTCACCTATCAAATTGACAAAAATTAAAAATCTAATAAAATGTTCCCTTGGCAAGGGTGTAGAGAAACAGACAAAATTGCTATAGGGATACATTTACCATGATAAATTGATAACATCTCTGTAGTGGGGAATCTGGCCCATATCTACCAAAATTACACACTTACCATTTGATCCTGTAGTTCACAATTACCACCATGAGACCCAGGCAAGTGAAGCTCTTGTCCTGGGCCCTCTGTCACATGCAGTGGTTGGGAAACTGGCCAGCAGGCCACATCCTAGTCACTGCCTGTTTTTATAAATAAAGTTTTATTAGAATGCAGCCACCCCCATTTTTTACATACTGGGTTTGGCTGTTTTCCCTTTACAACAGTAGAATTGAGTAGCAATGAGAGACCATATAGCCTGCAAAACCTAAAGTATTTACTCTGACACTTTATACACAAAAAAGGTGACCTACCCTGTTTTAGAATGAATTCCTCAAATTTTTTTTCTTAATTTTTTTAATGTTTATTTTTGAGAGAGAGAGAGAGAGAGAGAGAGAGAGAGTGTGTGTGTGTGAGTGGGGGAGGGGCAGAGAGAGGAGACACAATCTGAGGTGGCTCCAGGCTCTGAGCTGTCAGCACAAAGCCCAACATGGGGCTCAAACCCCCAAACCATGAGATCATGACCTGAGCCGAAGTCCGATGCTTAACCGACTGAGCCACCCAGGCACTCCTCAAATTTTATTTCTAAGTCTCAGATACCTGGGACTAGCTGGGATCAGCAGTGAGACCCGGGCAAGGCACCCCAACCTGAAACTACTCCTGTTTGGGCTCCAGTTGCCAGAAGCACCTTGCAGTTTTATAAGTCACTGCCCAGTGCCTGGGACCACCCAGGGCTGACAGCGGGCCCACTTCCTGCTTCTTCTGTTCAGGGAAAGCCACTTGTAAGGGGTTGACTAGATGCCCCCCAGGAAGTCAGAGACTCTGCCGGCGGGGTAGTCCCAGGGCTTGAGGGCTGGCCCTGGTTCCAAAAAGGCAACATGGTAGACTAGTCACTCTCACTGGCCAGAATGACGATGAGTCACTGGAATGATGCTGACGTTGATTTGGAGTGACTCTCACATCGGACACAGGACAAGTCCAGAGCTCTGGGCCGCTGGCAGTTGGCTCAGAGCTAACCCTTGGACTTGAGGCTTAGATCTCTTTTGTTAGCATTCAGACTATGGCATTGCCTCTGGTCTGCAGCATTGTGGGGTGACAGGGTGGTGGCAGGCACCCTTTACCTGTGTGGCCTCACCACTTGTACCCAGGATAGTCCCCCAACCTCTTGCAGGCTCTATGCCACATGTCAGGCAGCCCACTGGGGGCGACTGCTCTTTTCTCCTCGCATGGCTTTCAAGACCACTACCATACAACTGACCCTTCCAATTGACATCCTGTCTTGCCTCCAAGTGGATGAGATGATGCCGTGCTCTCCCCGGTCAGTCTTAAATTGTACTGGACAAGGAACAGCCATTCATTGTGTGGACGGGACCATTCTTCTCAATCTGCTGGCCCTTGCCTCGCCTCCCCACTGGTGACAGTGTGTGGAAGTCAGGCGCTGTTAAAGAAATATTCAATGACACTTGTTAACGATGGTAAGGCAGACCTTATTCAGGGCCATCCTGATGGGTATAGGGACCACTTTAATGGGATGTCACAGTGTGGGACAGAGATGGTGCCCAACTCTGAATACAGCATGGGCAAGTGAGAATTTGTAACCAAGGAGCGGGGTGGGGGTCAGTGTATGAAAAATTATTGAGAGGAAAAATATCAGGGGTGAGGGGATTCTGCCTCAATGGATCTAACAGGATTCTTGCTGCAGGCAGGCTGAGGTTATCAGACATCCCCTGGGAAGGTGGTGGAGGATGAGGGTCCCCATCAGGTATTGAGGTCTGATCAGATATCAAAGGTGGGGGGTTCTGGTTAAACTGACTTAGCAGGGTTCTTGGTAAAACTGGATTTTACAAGGAAGTGCATAGACAGACCTAGAAGTTTCAGGAGGCTGACTAGAGTTTGAATCTTTGTCAGGGTGCAGTCAACACTGAAAGAAATCACATATGAAACGCGATATACATCTACAGCCTGAAAGTTCAAGATAAGACATGGTTGAAGATGTGCTATTCTACATTTATGCTATAAGATTCCAAATGGGAAATTTACCATGAGAAAACATCATTCACATTTTCCCGCACACTTGAAGCAAGACTAGTGTTTGTGGTTACCAGCAGCGAAGAACAATAACAACCTTTGAGCCCTGGAAGCCAGTGTTCATGGGGGAGAGAAGTGGGGGAGATGGATGCTGTAGCAAATGGCAAGTGTTGGAAACAGTGTTAAACAAATGGTACTAGGGGACCGAACACTGTACAGGCACACCTCGGACACACTGCAGGCTCCGTTCCAGACTACCGCAAGAAAGCAAATACTGCAATAAAGCGAGTCGAATGAGTTTTTTCGTTTCCCAGTACATATAGAAATTATGTTTACACTATACTGTAGTCTATTAAGTCTGCAATAGTATTATGTCTTTAAAATTTTTTAATTAAAAAATTCTTTATTGGGGCGCCTGGGCAGCTCAGTTGGTTAAGCCTCTGACTCTTGGTTTCAGCTCAGGTCATGATCCCGTGGTTCGTGAGTTTGAGCCGTGCATTGGGCTCCTCACTGATGATGTGGAGCCTGTTTCAGATTCTCTCTCTCTCTCCCTGCCCCTCCCCTGCTCATGCTTTCTCCCCTGCTCTCTCAAAATAAATAAACTTCAAAATGCTTTATTGCCAAAAACCGCTAACCAACATCTGAGCTTTCAGCAAGTCTTTGTCTTTTGCTGGTGGAGGGTCTCGCCTCGATGTTGATGGCTGCTGACTGATGAGGGGTACTGGCCACGGAGGGTTGGGGTGGCTGTGGCAGTTTCTTAAAATAAGACAACAGCGAAGTTTGTCACATCGATTGATTCATCCATTCACAAATGATTTCTGTCACATGCGATGCTGTTTGATAGCATTTTACTCACAGTAGAACTTCTTTCAAAATTGGAGTCAATCCTCTCAAACACTGTCACTGCTTCATCAGCTAAACCCTTTGTTGCAATGTCAACCATCTTCACAGCATCTTCACCAGGAATAGATTCCAGCTCAAGCAACCACTTTCTTTGATCACCCATAAGAAGCAACCCCTCATCTGCTCAGATAATATCATGAGATGGTAGCAATTGAATAGTAATAATTTAAAAGTTTGAAATACTGCAGGAATTACCAAAATGTGACAAAGAGACAGAAAGTGAACGAATGCTGTTGGGAAAATGGTGCCAAGTAGACTTGCTCGATGCAAGTCTACAAACCTTCAACTTGTAAGAGAAAGCAAAACGCAAGAACAAAAACAAAAACAAAACGCAGTATCTGTGAAGCACAAGAATGCAAAGTGCAATACAGGTATGCCGGTAAAATGATTCAATCTACACTTTGGTCAAGTTAACTTGTATTCCACCAACAACTCTGAGCCTAAAGTCCCACGTGGATTGAACCTGCTTCATTGTGACGGTAAAACTAAAGGCTTTAATGGTGATTTCCAGAAGTTTTCTCCTCCCAAAGGCAGAAGTCAGATAACTTTGGTAGGTGAGTCCCCTCTGTCTTGGTTCTACTTGATGAATCAACAGTTGATTCTCACATTAGCTGTTAGGGCATTACCATCATCATATACATAGTGTGAGTGTGTGCACACGCACGTGTATGTGCCTGTGTGCATGTGCATGTGTGTGCACTTTGTACCCCCGATCGTCAAATTGGGACTTGATGCTATGATTGCATACAGTGGTGTATACCTCATCACCAGGAGCACCAGGAAGGGACCTTATACCTACTACTATCGAGGATTTGTTAGGTGGTTCCTCTTGAAAGGACATCATTTGAATAGGGGACTTTGTCGCTGTTGCTATGAATGAGGGTTCATGATACAGTCATTGCAAAGTGTTTTTAAAAAACTATTACTTGGCTTTTGATTCCCTAGTGACTGAATGGTTTCTGCTAATAGCATGTCAGAAGTTGAATATAACAAAATGTGAGATGCCTGTTTATAGAGTGAAGAGGTCACAATAGATAATAATTGGGTTTGGCACAATCTTGTGATTTCATGTAGCTTAATATTAAAGAGACAGGTTTTCTAGGCCCCAGTGAAAGCTGATCTAAACCATGAGTGAAGTTAACAAGCTTGTATTAAGTGCCCTACGTGAAGCTATTCCTCCCCTTAGCATTGAGGAGTATCCAAAGGATAAAATGAGGCACTCGTGGTTCATGGCAAACGATCTGTGAAAGGGCCAAGGATTACCATATGAGAAAACCCATAGCAGTTCTTGAGTAAGAGTAAAAGCTCCAAATAAACTAAATGTCCAACAGTAGAGAGATGGTGTAAAAAAATTATGGCACACAATTTGCAAAATATATGTAAAATATTTATCATCACGTACAATCATATTTTCCAAAAACATTTAATGACATGGGGGAAATTCTCACAACGTAAGTGGGAAAACATCAGGATATATGCAGGTGGATCTTACTTATCGTGGATTGCCTTCCATCAACCCCCTCACCCTGGGACTAGAGAGAAACAAAAAAGCCACTTGGGTTTATCAATCTTCCTGCTAACTTAATGCAAGGAAATAAATACAACCCCGGGCAGGGAGAAGTCAATACTTCAGGAAGGAAGCGAATCCTCACAAAGGTCAGGTCAATAATTTCAGACCGTATTTTAGGAAAACCAATCAGACCTCCACTGTATTCATACCACGAGGGTCTCCATCTCAACCCCCACGAGCTGGTGTCCGCCATCACTGAGCCCTGTGCTCACTGCTGCCCCTGATGGAGCCAACAGAAACTGCAAGCAGAACTCAACCTGAAGGTAGCGCACAAGCTGTGAAATTTGCAAAAGGGGCAGGACTTAGTGAGCTTGTTATTTCTATGGGATGAGTGGCAGTGTACTCAAGGGGAGAGGAAGAGTTTGGGGAAACCAAGGGGAGAAGGGAGCGGTGGGAAGAATTCCGGTATGAGTGAGGTTCACATGGCACAGCCCGGAAGACCTAGCCAATATTTCTCACTGTTACACATTACAGTCACCCGAGCGCCTAAAGCTAACACTGCTACCTCGACCCCACTAGTGGAATCTGCTGTGGGTCCTGGGCACTTCGTGGCCCCAGTGCAGACCCCAGGCGCGGTACAGTACAAGTATAGGAAGCCGGGCATGCTGCTAATCAGCTTCTCCCTCTCTCCCCAACTGACTAAAGCAACTGTTGAATCATTCATTAAAAGACTTCCAGGCTTCTCTGGGGGAGGGTATATCTGCTCCAGGGACAGAGTCACTGGAGGGGCTAGCCCTCCATGGGAGCCCCCTCACTGTGTACCTCTTGAACATCAGGAAGCATCAGGTGAAGGTCCCAACTTTTCCCTTCCCTAAGGGTCGCTGGGACATGCGCTGGGGACAGAAATGCAAAGGGGCTACCACAGGACTCACAGTGCCTTTGGGCTGGAGGACTAGTGGGTGGGGGTGGGGAAGAAAGATAATAAATATATGTGTGATGTGTAGCTGTGCATTTTTAAGAGATTGGAAGGAGACACCAAAATAATAACATTGGTTATCTTGTGCTATTTTAGATGATTTTCTTTTCTATTCATTCTTCTCTATATTAATAAAATTTTCTGCAGCAAACATGTATTATTATTATTGTTGGGGTTTTTTTAAGCTATGTGTCCTGCTTAAAAGCAAACTTGGCCTTCCCAAAGTATGTTCTAAATGGGATTTTCAAGGGAAATTTGCTTGGCTTTAGTGGTTATGACAGAGGGTGTCTCTATGCTTACGGTGTTCTCATCACGTAGGCTACCAGCTATCGCTATCATTAGTGCTAACATTAAGTTGATTGACACTGTCACAGGATAGTGACTTAAGGATTTCCTGCATCCTTTTAAGGTGAGCAAGTGATACCTTCTGTGTGAAATGGTCAGGAACACGCAGGACAAGAGCTCCTCACTGTACTTTCTAGGCTTCCAAATCCTCTATCAGACATATATTGGGCAATATCTATTCTAACTTGTTTTATGATTGTTACATACCATGCTATCTCCTTAAGCCCTGGTGTGCAACAAAATATAGGTAAATACAAATTCAGTTCCTATGTTGCATCCTTCTTCTGATCAGATTATTGGCATAGGCTGTCTTTGATCCAACCATACCCACCACATCCATTGGAATGTGCCATTAGAAGTAAGATGGTGCCTCAAGTCTATTAACAATAGATGCCCACAAAAGTAAAGAATTAAAAATATGGACATTTTGGGCCCACTTAGTCTGGAAAATGGAGATGACTTGATTAGCGGGAGGAGATGTTGGCTTCTGAAGCTACTAGCTCAAATAACAAGTGTCCTTTGCTTTCAATCACCTTTGTGATGGAGAAACACAGGTGGGGTTGATTTTGAGTTTCAATTCAAAGATATCATGAAGCATTTACATGAGGAAGAAATTTAGACTTCTTGGCCATTTATCCAGAAGGTTGAGTATTCAGGGCAAAGGAAAATGTGGTTAGTGGCCTCTGAGTAATCGGCACATTAACCATCCTGCAGAAATTTAAAACTCTTCTGTGTGGGTTAATGGGTACAATTAACACCAAAATTAGATACCATATGTAAGTAATTGAGGCTATTTAACACAGCTATTGACTATATACATCTCTGGACTGTAGAGCAGGTAGTCTCAGATTTCATTAGAGAGTGTAATTATCAAGACTTTATTGGATTTCACAACTGGCTCCAGAGCAGATCTGTATGGAAAACACCTTGGTAGGTCGTTTTCTGAGAATGCCTGAGTGGCCATCATCTCAGGATTCAGTGTGAAGTGGGTAAAGACGTATTTTCAGATGCAGCTTCAGTTCATCAAACTAAACTTAATCTCATCATATCCTCTCTCCATTCCCTCCACCTCTCTCCAGTCTTTAATGGCTTCCCTTTCCCCCACCCTCACACGAACTTTTCTGCCCAAACATCAAGTTCCTTCATAATTCTCCCCATCACTCATTGCACTTGGACACAACTGTTTGCTGGTGTTAGGGCTGGTCTCTTCATTCTCCACTTTATCAGCTGAGCTTACTTCCTATCTTCCTCCATGGCCGACTCCCATTTTTCACCGGACAAAAAATCATTTATTGAGAAAAAGGGAACCAGAAGGAGGCAAGCCCATGGTAGAGAGAAGGTAGAAGGGATGAATTTTTGAATCTGGGAAGGGAACAGTTGTGATAAAAGCTTGCCTGGAATCTAATCAGGCTGAATGTGTGAGCAAAGGTTTTCAATGCTAGCTGACCATTACAGCCACCAGAAGCTTCTACAAATTCTGATTCTGATTTAATTGCACTCAGCTCGGGCCCAGGCAGCTACATGTTTTCACGGCATCCAGGGGATTCTGAAAACAGCCTGGTTAAGAACTCCTCAAGAGCGTGGTTTCTCATACTTTGATGTACATATACATCCCAGGAGTGCGGGTCAGGAGGATTTTGTTACAATGGAGATTCAGGTTCAGTAGGTTTGGGGTGAGGGCTGACATTGTGCATTCCTAACAAATTCCTGGGTGCTGCTAATGCTGCCGATTTCTGGACCACACTGGGTAGGAAGGCCAGCATTGTGGAGCTGGAATAGGACCCAAAGAAAATGTTTTGCATCCCCAAACAAACTGAGATAAAACCCAAGTGGTGTGATATGGAGTCTGTGCACAACAGGATGATAATGACGATGACAATGACCATTGAAGGCAGGAGAAATATAATATAGGTTGCCCAGACCTCCCCAGCCTGTGAGTGCAAGCAAGGTTTATGATGTGTTCACAGCACATATGCAAATGATTCCTGCTTATTCCTCAATTTACTATCCAAATCGCAGCTCCCTTCTCAAGTCTCCCCAGTGATTTCTAGGTTGCCCTGGGGGGTCTCACTCCACTTCAACCACAGCCCAGCCTCTCAAGGCTCTGCAGCTGGGGCTCGCCTTGTTCCTGCTCAAAGCTCAGGACACCTCTCCAGGAAGGGTGTTCCTGCTGCTGGTGCCGAGCCCTGCTCGGATCCCACCGGGGCCACTCTGAAGGCGCTGTCCCCCAGGGATCCCGGTGTCGCAGAATTTCGTGAGGCCAGAGCAGGGCTCTGTCCAGGGCAGCGCCAGGCAGTGTCCACACAGCAGTGGAAGATTGCCTCGTGCTGAAGCTCGCTTCCTGCAGCGTCAGCCTGTATCTCTTCGGAAATGACTTCAGACTCTCCCTGCAGCCCCTCTCCTGGCCCGGTCCACGGGCTGGCACCGACGCAGACATCATCTCTATCTTGGCACAAGGGGAAGAATGTAAATTGGCTCCAAACAGAAAAATCTGCCTCTTGGAATCGAGTTCCTTGCCCGAAGAAGTTTTAAAGTCAGAGCAAGGTGGCCAGTGCTTATGAGCGCAGTGGGCCCATGGCTCCAATTTCCCAGTTTTTTTTTTTTTTTTTTTTTGGTGGGAGCATCACTCTTTTTGGATTGTTCAAGATGCATGTGGAATTTCAAATAATTAAACAGTGAGACATTTAAACATGTTGGATTAAACCATTACAATTCAAACAATATGGAGATTCAATCTTGCTCCACATCCCTAGTCCCCCTGCTCACAGGTAAGCCACCTCGACTCTCAGGGCCAGTCTTTCTGTGCTGTCTTGCAGCTCTAAACTATGTGCTTGTATCTCTGCATCACGATTTCTTGGTTTTCAGCAATTATCTAATCACCAACGTGAATTTTGATTCAGTTGGTTTGATTCACTTACACTACAGTTTGATTCACTTACATGATCTCCTTTTCCGACCCCCTCCTCCTGATTTTGTTGGTTGTGTTATTTATTTATTTTTAAATGTTTATTTTTGAGAGGGAGAGTGTGAGCGGGGGAGGGGCAGAGAGCGAGAGGGAGACAGAGGATCTGAAGCTGGCTCCATGCTGAGAGCAGAGAACCCCATGTGAGGCTCAAACTCATGAACCATGAGATCATGACCTGAGCTGAAGTCGGATGCTTAACCGACTGAGCCACCCAGGTGTCCCTGGTTGTGTTTTTTAATGACTGGTTCTTATTTTGGTTCTTATTCTTGTTCTTATTCTTATATGCTTAAACTTTTGTTTCTCAATCGCTAATCTCTAGGTGTTGGTTTCTTACCAATACGTAAGATAAAGACATCAGCACCCCTGCGTACTCCTCCACGCCTCCCTCTTTCTCCAAGTCCTGTTAACTGTGTTATTTTATCAAGTTTATCTAAACAACATCAAAGGTTCAGAAATAGCCAAAGTAAAACCGATGAATCACTGAAGTGTGATTCATAAAAATCTATTGTGCACACAGCACAAAGGATGGTTTGCAAACTGGGAGCTCGCAAACCAAAACACAGAGATGAGGTCGGGGGTAATACTGTTATAAAGCAGCCTCTATAATGAGAAAGCAGTGACTGCCCGTCCTTCACAGTGACTGTTTCCAATATTAGAATTCTCCCAAATGATAGGGAATTGGCCAGTGTTAGCTCGTGTCAAGCTAGGAAAGCAGTTTAAGTTTTGCTCATGATTTCCAGAGGCAGAAGCAAGAAATAACCCAGGTCAAGTTAGCCTTGCAAAATGAGCTAAATTAAGCTCTGCTTGTATGACTAAACTGGTTTTGTCTGCGGAGGGAATTTGCAAGGCTGGTCTCTGTTTGTTTTTGATTTTAACAAGGGAAAACAGAGTTTAGAAAGTTATGTTTAAATAAACAGTGTTTAATGCAGGACTGGGGCAGGTTGACTGGATGCACAGAATAGGAAATCTGTCCTATGGCAGACATGACTCTCCAAGGGGAGATTCCAAGAGTCAAGGGCAAATCGATTCTCTTCCCTTAAATACCATCAAGTACTGAACTGTTTATGTCACTGAAACATTTAGTGTCACTGAGAAGGAACACTGGGTGTTGTAGTTTGTTTTACTTTTGGAATGAATACTCTTGTACAGTTTTACCTCCCCACGGTTTAGAAATGATCTCCTTCCTTGATGAGAGAGAGAAAAAATTACCCTATCATTAATATCTTCCAGCTGTTTAATACTTTTTGAGTACGTGCATATACACGGACTTCTTTCTAGGACTATGTGCATAAAAGTTATCCTGGGATTACACTTCCTTACCCTCTTTAGTTAGTTTCACTGTTCTTGGGGGCTGATGCATTGTCTTTCTTCAACGTACTTTTCCTTTTTTCTTTTAATTTTTTTAAGTTTATTTATTTTGAGAGAGAAAGAGCGAGAACCAGCGGGGAAGGAGGTTGTGGGGTGGGTGGGACGGAGGATCCGAATCAGGCTCCACACTGACAGCAGAGAGCCCGATGTGGGGCTCAAACTCATGAATTGAGAGATTCTGACCTGAGCCAAAGAAGTCGGATGCTTAACCAACTGAGCCACGGAGGTGCCCCATTCCTTTTTTTTAAGTTTGTTTGTTTGTTTATTTAGAGAATGAATGAGCAGGGAGAGGGCAAGGGGAAAGAGAGAGAAAATCCAGGTAGGCTCCACACTGTCATCGTGGAGCCCAGGGCGGGGCTGGAATCCACGAACAGTGAGATTATGACCTGAACAGAAATCCAGAGCTGGAGGTTTAACTGACTGAGCCACCCAGGTGCCCCAATGTACTTTTCCTTTTGCTGCAGTAGATCCCTAAATTACTTTTTCAAAAAAAAAGCACCACGGTGTTTGCATGTCTGAAAATGAGTTTTTGTGTTTCGGAGTTCTTGCATGTCTGAAAATGTATTATGCTCCCCTAATAGCTGATCAATGTTTTAATTAATTCTACTTTTATAATTCTTTTCCTCCAGAACTTTGAAGACCTTTCTCTACTGCCATTTAGAATATAAGTGTCACTGAAAAGGAAGTAGCAGTCCTAAGCCCAACTGCTGGCTTGAGCCCCAGGTCCTGCCACCTGCTAACTGTGCAGCCATGGGTAAGTTTCTCTGTATTTTCACCCACTAAATGGCAATAATGATGATAAATCAAAGGAGTGTTGTGAGGATTAAATCACTTAGCTAATATGTATAAAGCCAAGCAGGTGCCTGCAGGTAGTAAGCCCTATGGAAGTGTCAGCTCCCTTAAAAAATCAATTTTATCATCATCATCATCATCTTACATTTATCCTGGCTGTTCCGATGTGTCATGATATTATAGCTGTGTGAGTCTTTTTGTACTCTGTGAACTTGATAATTGGAAGACCTTCAAGTATCTTCTTTTAGTTCTGGGAATTTTTAAATGTTTTAAAAATAATTTTATGCGATCTACTTTCTCTCTTCTCTTTCTCAGTGGTTTTGGTTAAAGGTAGGCCCTTTTGGATTAAGACAATGTGTTTCTTATCTTTTTTTCTCAGATTTTCCATTTCTTTGTTTTTTTTGTTCTATATTCAGGGAGATTTTCTCATCTATTTCTTCCACCTGATTTATTACATTCTAAATTTCTGTATTTATGTCATTATCACAAATGGTTTCTGGTTCTGTGCTTCTTTTGGATTAGCAATTTGGAGTTTTTAATGGATGTAATAACTATCCATATCTCTTTGTAGTGCTTACATTTATTTTATGATCTACAATTTCTGCTAAATTATCTCAGTTCCTTCTAGAATGTAGACGGACCATAGTCCTTTATAGATGCCTCATTTCTTTTGAACAATCTCCTTGTATTTTAATCCTTTTCCATGATATTAATTCCACCCTCCCATCATTGACTTTTAAAAACATCACATTTTGTAACTCCCTGTAACCAGGACATAGACTTTTGTTTGGCCATTCAGAATATGCTCCTTTGAGAAGTTTGATTCTAAAGTTAGTTGCAGGAAGAAATGGTCAGGACACCTGACATCTATTTTGCATAGGGCGGGGTGGGGGGGAAGGTAGACAGTGGCACAATTTCTCTGGAGTCTGCAGCAGGGGCCACAGCAGATCCCTTATCAGACTAGGTCTGCAGTATGGTTCTGGGAGACATTCCTGGAGACTCAGCCCAGAGTTGATTCCTCTAATCCTTTAAAAGATTGTCTCAGATGCTTAACATCCAGTGATAAGTACTTTCCTGATAATGACTTTCCAGCTGGATTTATTCCCCATATTCCAGACTTTTTTTCAAACTGCTCATATAGCCTTGCCATGAACCCCACCTCTTGGATTCATGTCCTTGTGTAGTCCTTGTTCACTGAGTGTGGGCAGGCAGGGCCTATTGGCTCACTTCTAATGATTAGAGTACGGCAGACATAAGGGGATGTCACCTCTGAGATTCTGTAATAAGATAGATGAGCATGGCTTCCATTTTGGGTGCTCGCTCTCTCTGGCTCACACTTGGATCATTCACCCTGGGAGGAAATCAACTGCCATGTCATAAAGCAGCCATGTGGAGAGGCCTGTGTGGCAAGGTTCCAAGGCCTACAAAAATCCATATGAGTGAGCTACGAAGTAGACCCCTCAGTCTCATTTGAGCTTTCAGATGAGACCACAGCCCCAGCCAGGAGCTTGATGGCAATCTCAGGAGAAACCTTGAGCCAGAGGCACCCAGCTAAACAGCACCTGATATCTGACTCACCGAAACTGTGACATAATAAATGTTTGGTGTTCAATAGCATTTTTCATAGAACCAGAACAAAGAATCCTAAAATTTGTATGGAACCACAAAAGACCCTAAGTAGGCAAATCAATCTTGAAAAAGAACAAAACTGGAGGCATCACAATCCTACATTTCAAGATACACTACAAAACTATAGTAATCAAAACAGTATGGCACTAGCACAAATATAGACACAGATCAACAGAATGGAATAGAGAGCTGAGAAATAAACCTACAATTATATGCTCAATTAACCTATAACAAAGGAGGCAATAATTGCAATGGGAAAAAGACAGTCTCTTCAACAAATGGTACTGGGGAAACTGGACCACTTTCTCATACCATACACAAAAATAAACTCAAAATGGATTAAAGCCCTAAATGGGAGACTGAAACCATAAAAATCCTAGAAGAGATCAGAGGCCGTAATTTCTCTGACATCAGCCACAGCAACATTGTTCTAGATATGTCTCCAAAGGCAAGGGAAACAAAAGCAAAATTAAACTTTTGGGACTATAACAAAATAAAAAGCTTCTGCACAGCAAAAGAAACAGTCAACAAAACAAAAAAAACAACCTACTGGATGGGAGAAGATATTTGCAAATGATATATCTGATAAGGGGTTAATATCCAAAATACATGAGGAACATATGCAACACACTAAAAAACCCAAATAATCCAATTAAAAAATGGGCAGAAGATATGAACAGACATTTCTCCAAAGAAGACAAACAGATGGCCAACAGACACATGAAAGGATGCTCAACATCACTCATCATCAGGGAAATGCAAATCAAAACCACAGTAAGATATCACCTCACACCTGTCAATGGTTAAAATCAGTCACA
>CM053571.1:16400752-16426516 GCA_028646485.1 Cryptoprocta ferox
AAAGTTGGTGGGAATGCAAACTGGTGCAGTCACTGTGGAAAACAGTATGGAAGTTACTGAAATAGTTAAAAACAGAATTACCATGTGATCCAGTAATCGCACTACTGGGTATTTACCCAAGGAATGTGAAAACACTAATTCAAAAAGATAGGCGCACCCCTCTGTTGATTGCAGCATTATTTACAACAGCCAAGATATGGCAGCAGCCCAAGTGTCCACAGATAGATGAATGGATAAGGCAGTTATGGTATATATGTACAATGGAGTATTTCAAGGATGAAAGCTTGCCATCTGCAACAACATGGATGGATCTAGAGGGCAGTATGCTACGGGAAAACAGTCAGAGAAAGACAAATATCATAGGATTTCACTCGTGTGAAATTTAAGAAACAAAACAAGCGAACAAAGAAGAAAAAGAGACAAACCAAGAAACAGACTTTTTTTTAATGTTTATTTTTGAGGGAGAAAGAGGGACAGTACAAGTGGGGAAGGGGCAGAGACAGAGAGGGAGACACAGAATCTGAAGCAAGCTCCAGGCTCTGAGCTGTCAGCACAGAGCTGGAGGCAGGGCTTGAACTTGGCAACAGTGAGATCATAACCTGAGCTGAAGTCGGACACTCAACCGACTGAGCCACCCAGGTGCCTCAAGAAACAGACTGTTAATGACAGAAAACAAATGGATGGTTACCAGAGGGGCAGTAGTTGGGAAGATGGGGGGAATGGGAGATGGGGTTTAGACGTACATGTGTTGTGATGAGCTGAGTAACGAATGGAATTGTTGAATCACTATATTGTACACCTGAAATGTATGACACTGTGTGTTAATTTTTACAAAGAATTTTTTTAAATGTTAGATGTCTTTCAGCCACTAAGTTTGGAGTAATTTGTTGTGCAGCAATAGCTAAATAGTACAGGTATCACAAATTTAACTTGTGACTAGACTCCTGATCTTTAGTTGTGTCCCCAAAGCGCTCTTCCTCTCAGAGTCTCCCTTATCTCAGCAAATGACTCCCTCATCCTTCCAGTTCCTGAGGCCAAAAGCTTGAGGAATCATCCTTGGCTTCTCCTCGTCCCTCACGACTGATAACCAAACCATCAGCCATCCCTGTCAGCTCTACCTTCACAAGATTTCTAAAATTGGCCCATTTCTCATCCTTTCCGCTACCCTGGACAAAACCACTGTTCTCTCTGATATGGATGATTGCAGTAGTGTCCCCACAGGTCTCCCTTCCTCCATTTTTATCCCTCTACAGTCTATGTCCAACACAAAGCCAGAGTGACTCATTTAAAGAGATCATTTTTCTCCTTTGCTTAAAGCTCTTTAATGGTTCCTCATCTCCCTAGTAAAGACAGTCTTTTTTTTTTTAATTTTAGAAAGGGGGAGGGAAGAACAAGAGAGAAAATGGTGTTTTGTTTTGTTACTGTTTGTTTATTTTTGAGAGAGAGAGACAGACAGAGTGCGAGCAGGGTAGGCACAGAAAGAGAGTGAGACACAGAATCCAAAACAGGCTCCAGGCTCTGAGCTATCAGCACAGAGCTCGACATGGGCTAGAACTCAAATATGTGAGATCATGACCTGAACTGAAGTCAGAAGTCAGATGCTTAACTGAGTGAGCCACCCAGGTGCCCAAAGAGAGAGAATCTTAAATGTGCTCTGCGCTGATGCGGGGCTTGATCTTACCACCCTGAGATCATGACCTGAGACAAAATCAAGAGTCAGATGTTCAACCAACTGAGGCACCCAGGTATCCCAAGACAGTCTTTATAATGACTTGAAAGGCATGCGTGGTGACCTTCTCTCCAAGCCCACTTCCCTTTGCTCTCTTCCCAAGCCATTCTGGGCAAAGACAAAGTCTGAACGCATCTCAGGGCCTTTGCATGTGCTGTTCTTAGGCTAGAAGGGCTGGACACACCTGACTTTAAGGAAGGGATTCTCTCTACTTTGTCCATTGCCATACTCCCAAACCTTGATAGTGCCCAGGTCACAGTAAGTCTTTAAACATCCACTGAATACATGTATACACACAGGTAGAGTGGTTGCCGTGCTCTGCAGCTAAAAGCCCTGATTGGTACACAGCATCCATGATTTCCTCTGTCTTCTGTGGCCTCTTTCCTGAATGAGGGGCCTGATCTGTACCATGTGTGTGTGTGCACGTGTGTGTGTGCGCACACAGGTTTTGGTGGGGACTGCTGGGCACAGCCAATGTCAGGCTTCGCTAAAATCTTTCGCTGAAGCATATTCAGGTTAAGAGCAGTCAGATACACTGAATTTCTTCCCCAAAAACATCCAAATGATGATGGCTTTCTCTGCTTAGAGGACTCAACCACCACTGGAGGAGTCCTATGTTGTCCTGGTCCAATTAGGGGAGCATTTTCCTCAGATTTCAGTCTCGGGGGCAAATCCCACCATCACTGGGAGGGGTGAGGGTGTTGAAAACAAGAAAAACTTGATGTTTTTCTATAATTTCCATCAATGACGCTCTTTATCCCATGTCTGTCCTCTGTACCATCTGACCCTGAAGGCACCCAGAGGCAAGAACTCTGCTGTGTGTCTTGGGGGGGGCTCCTTCCCGATTTGTGTGTGTGTGTGTGTGGGGGGGGGGGTGTTCCCTCATTTAGTTTCCATACTCCTGGTATTCACAATTTAAGAATGCAGATGCCTGCCCCCGTTTCAATTCTCAGCAATTTTATGACTTTATTCTCTTTAATTCTTCTTTGCTCTCACATGAGTGGGTTTCCTGCAAAACAAGGTGGTAAAGTATGTCATCTTCAATCAGAAAACACCCGTTATATTGTCATTTTTCCTCTTGCCATCGTCATTATATGGTACTTTCATTTTTTTACTTGCCTGAAGATTTTGTTCCTGGTGTTACAAAATTTTATAGTGGTATGCCTCTTGGTGGAGGCATTTTTTTATTCATTGTGCTGAACAGAGTCCTTCTCTTCTGGAAAAATGTTCACTATTTTTGATAATTTTCTACTCACTGTTTTATCTTCCTAGAATTCCTATTAGTTGGAAACTTTACCTCCTGCATAGATTAGCTACCTGTCTCATCTTTCTTTTTATCTTCTTCCTCTGAGATTTCCTCATCTCCTTATCCTTTAAATTGAATTCATTTTGGCCATTCCGCTTCTAATTTCCAACAGTTCTTTTTATTCTCTATTTTTCCTTGTTTTTTTTTGGCATTTCTTGTTTTATGAATACAATATCCTCTCTTACCCCCTGGAAGATAACAGCTCTACTTGTGTTTTGTTTGTTTTAATCTCTCCTCTCAATTTACTTTCTTCTCTTTGCTTTGGATGGCTTTCCCAAATATTTGGAGATTCCTAACTGTATACTTTGTTAAAAAGATAAACTGAGGCATATAAAAAATGTTAAGCGTTTGAGCAAAAATTGATTTGAATTGGGTAGGGCCAAACTGAAAATGGTTAAGATTCGCTTGGCTGATGGGAGACAGGAAGAGACTTACAGAGAGTCAAGTGTGGAAACAAAGAAAGGATATTATTTGATCTGCTGTAGCTTAGGTTGCTGTTAGTGATTGGTTGTGCTTAGCATTTTGATTTTATAACCTGAGACATTTATAGACACCCCAGTCTAATGGCCTCCTTGTTTAATTAAATAGCTACATTCAAGAGTAAGACCAGGGATGCGTTTCATTTGTTGACTGGAAGGTTTCATGTTAGGATAATTTGGACCATTGGGCATTTGTATGGGGGTCATTTCTCTGGGATTCTGAGTGATGTGTACATTGTATATTTCAGGAAGCTCATTTCCACATTGGGTGGCAGGAATAATAGTCATAGCCCGGTGAACGTCAGTAATAAAATGTCATTGTCTAAACATGATATTCCCCCAAGATACTAAGCTATGTCATTACCATATTTTACTGTTATTATCCTAAAATCTGTAACCAACTTGAGGATAAGTACTGTTATTTATTTCTCTTGATATTTCTTGATGTCTCAATAAAGGCATGTAGAATGAATGAATGAATAAGCTCAGCCTGGTAGGAATTGATTCATGACCTTGCCCAGCACCTTGAATAACACCAGCCTAATAATACAGGCCAACTAGCTGCTGATTGTGTCATAGGTTCCTGCCCAGGCCCTGAGTGATCCATTCCGGGTGAGGCAGCTCAGACCTCATGGGACCAAGACAAGGATGAGCGTGTGTCCAGGGCCCAGAAAGAGGACAATCATCTCTGTTGTGCTGTGTTGCTGCATGTTCTTTTTTTTTTTTTAATTTTTTAAATGTTTATTTTTGAGAAAGAGAGAGAGAGAGAGACAGACCACAAGCAGGGAGGGGCAGAGAGAGAGGGAGACACAATCCAAAGGAGGCTCCAGGCTCTGAGCTGTCAGCACAGAACCTGATGTGGGGCTTGAACTCACGAACTGTGAGGTCATGACCTGCGCTGAGGTCAGACACTTAACCAACTGAGCCACCCAGGCCCCCTTGTGTTGCTGCACATTCTTAACAGTAGGCCTGAGTTTATTGTTGGATCCTTTTTGCCAAAACTGAACGTAGAGCTAATGGCTTCCAACTACATAGTGATCCCGAGCTACCCTCGCAGCTATTTGGTCTGGATATTTTTCCCTTTTGTGTTTTCCACATTGAAGAGTTATCAGTGTTGTATCAGCCCTGGCATTTTGCCATTTGTCTAGCTTGGCAAGCCACTTTTCATCTGAAAATGTACCCTCTTCATACTGGTGGTGAACATGATGTTCTTTTCTAACTAGAAAAAGGAGCACAATACTTACTCCCTTTTCCCTCATTTTATTTTTATTTTTATTTTTTATTTTTTGAGAAAGACAGAGTGCTAGCAGGAAAGGGATAGAGAGAGAGGGAGACACAGAATCCAAAACAGGCTCCAGGCTCTGAGCTGTCAGCACAGAGCCCAACATGGGGCTCAAACTCACAAACCACAAGATAATGACCTGAGCCGAAGTTGGAGGCTCAACTGACTGAGCCACCCAGGCGCCCCTCCCTTTTCCCTCTTTAAGTCAGTCTGTGTCAGATTTGCCCCAATGCCAAGATAACCGATTTTAAATAGGCTTTCTTAAGACTTTCAAAAAGTATAAATAGATGATGCCTTTCCTATTTAAGCACATCTTATTCACTTGGTTCATACTAAGTATATTAATGGATAAAGAGAAAAATGTTCCCTTCAGAGTTTCACAATCTAGTGGAGGAAAAACATACACACATAACTATTCTGAGTTTGGCAAATGTCATGTTATTAACGGTGCAGAAACAGTATTTAGGGAATGGAGAATAATCTTGTGGTCTCTCTGTGACCCCAGTTGGGTATTCACAGAGCTTCTGAATGACTCAAATATAGAAGTAAAATTTAAAATCAGTAAAATTACCTTGTGCTTTGCTTTTATCACTTCTACGGCAGATTTGTAAATTAACAAATGGAAATTCGAAGTGACAGGCAGGTGTGAAAGAGAACTCCAAGAAACAGCTGCTTTAAGGAATAATATTGAAAATGTATAAAAGCTGTTAATAAATAAAAAGAAGCCCATATGCGTATTTTTAAAATCCCAAACACTTCTTTCCTGGCTTCTTCACAATCCCTAAGTATAAATAGCTTTTTTTTTTTTAATTAACCAAATCTGCCCAGATTTCCGAAGACCCTCAAGGAAGCATAAAGGATAAGCTATGAGTCAATGTAAAAGATTAAGTCAGAAATGGTGGGTGTTGAAAAGGAAAGCGGAGCAGGCGTGAAACCCAGAGCTGAGGCTCACGAATGTGCTGGGCAGTGAAAGGGACGGGACTGACCAGAGAGCAGCTTGATTAAAATCTTTAGTGGAGCCTTTGGATCCTCCGAGCTCTGCTGCAGGGAAGACTCCAGACTGCCTCAGCCCCCTTCCACCACCGCCACGAAAGAGGCTCTTGTGTGTCTTCTTTAAAAACATTTTTTAAATGTTTATTTATTTTTGAGAGCGAGAGAGACAGCGCAAGCGGGGGAGGGGCAGAGAGAGAAGGAGACACATAATCTGAAGAAGGTTCCAGGCTCCAAGCTGTCAGTACAGAGCCCGACGCGGGGCTCGAACCCACAAACTGCGAGATCATGACCTGAGCTGAAGTCGGACGCTTAACTGACTGAGCCACCCAGGCGCCCCAACGTGTCTCCTTTTTAGACTGGACTTCTGCATGGGATTTCATGTGAACACAGTGGTTGGCAGTTCCGTGAAGGTGTAAAAGAAAGCTATTGCATCAGCACGTGGAACCACGTCATAGGGCGGAAGCTGTACCTGTACGGGGCCCTACGTCAAGCCCAAATCACAAAAGCGAGCAAGACAGAGAGACCTCGGGGGTCCTGGCAAGTACTTGATAAAATAAGTAGAACAATAAGTTCCCAACAGTCCGGAGGGCTCCAGAGGGAAAGGCAGGGGCAATCAGAAACCATTCAAGATCGATATCATGACCTGAACGGCAATCTCAAGTCATTGGGAAGGACCTCCACGTAGGAACAATGCTCAAAGAGAGCTGCTGGGTGAAGAGTTTAAACATCAGAATCACAGAGAGATTTTTCCAGGGATTTAAGAAGAAAGAAAACATTGAGGGGTAGAAGAAAAAAAATTGGAATTCACCCCTTTAAGGATAGAGAAGAGCAAAGAAAGGCTCTGGAGAAAACGTGTCTGAAGCTAAGAGCTGGGGGTTGTTAGTATTCCTGCAGGTTGGCTGGGTTGACCTTTCAATGCCAGTTGACCTTTCACCTGACCTTTAACATAGGCCACATTGACCTTTCATTTAGAAGCCAAACTGGGTTTGTAAGAGGTGTGGCAACACGTTGTCAGCCCCAGATCCCACAGTTGCAAGGACTCCATGAGGAGCACTGCCCATTTGAATGACATGAGGGCTTTTCTGAAAGGTAGGTTGCTCTGGACACTCCCGTTGAGCAGTTCATGACAGCGGACCAACGTCCGCACACCAGACCCCAGAAGTCAGTCAACATACAAACCTGACTCTTAAAAGAGATTTCAGATTTCCGGGTTAATCCACATACCTGGTCTCCATCGTATTCGTAGTAGGATCCCAATGATTATATTTTATTATTTTATTTTTATTTATTTTATTTTTTATATGTTTATTTTTGGGAGAGAGAGAGAGAGAGGGTGAGCGCATGAGCAGGGGAGGGGCAGAAAGAGAGAGGGAGACACAGAATCTGAAGCAGGCTCCAGGATCTGAGCTGTCAGCACAGAGCCCGATGTGGGGCTTGAACTCACGAACTGCGAGATCATGACCTGAGCCGAAGTCTGACGCTTAACCGACTGAGCCACCCAGGCGCCCCCCAGTGATTATATTTTAAATGGGATGCCTGGGTGACTCAGTTAAGCTTCTGACTTTAGCTCAGGTCATGCTCTCATAGTTCATGAGTTTGAGCCCCGCATCGGGCTCTCTATCAGCACAGAGCCCGCTGCAGATCCTCTGTCCCCCCATGCCTCTTCTGTTCATACTCTCTCTCTCTCTCTCTCTCAAAAATAAACTTAAAATCACTGTCATTATATTTTAAATGAATAAATCAGCGTGCCAGACACCATGGCAGACACTAGGAATGTGGGGGTAACAACACACGACTTGTGGAATTTAGTCCTATAGCTTGAGAGCAGAATGAAGTGAAATGGAGACATTACAATTCACCCTGCAAATAAAAAGAGCAAGCCTCTGTAGTGATTAAAAATGTATTTAGAAAGTGGTGACAAAAATCTAGATGCATCACTTATGTTTAAGTTGAAAAGATGAAATCTGGTAAAGAGCCACTGACAAAATTATGAACAAAATCTAATTATCTGCTGCTAAAGGAGACACACTTACAACAGAAAGTCCCATGTAAACTAAATGCTGTGAGGAGCACAGCTGATAAGAGCCTGCTAGTCTACATGATGTCATGAGGTCCTAACACGGAAAACATACATAGTTCCTCTCGATGCGTTGTTGAGGCTGATGAATGCCAAGTGTCTCCAGGAGAAAACTCAGATATTGGATTATCTGATGGGAAAACGCACAATTTTCCTAGCAGATTAAGGGGGAAAAAATACTAAATTGAGGTACCTTCTAGGCACCATGAATCATGGTTTCAACTAACAAAAATAAAGTGATAAAGTCCAGTGCTGGCAATCAGGAAGAAATATGTATTCATATTACAATTGCCTAGTGACACCATAAATGGGATTCCCTGTCTGGGGCCAGTAAAGAAATATCACAACAAAACTATGAAACTGTTCAAATCCTTTGTTCTGGTATTGCTGCTGAATCTCAAGGAAATATCCTTTAAAAAAAAAGTTGGTTTTTTTGTTTTTACAATGTTCATATTGGCACTCTATAATTTTTTTTAAAAAAACTAGAGAAATACTCCAAATTCTCAGTGTGAGGGATTAAATAAGCTACAGCTCTCAAAGCAACAAGCAGACATCTGCATCGGACCGTGAGGGATAAACACAGTCCAGAATTACTTTTATACACACACAAACTAGAAAAATGGACAAAGTCTAGGAACCAACTGTTTGCAGACACCAGACAGCAGGCGGAAACTGACTGGGATCCTCGAGGAAAGAGCACAGTTGAAGTGAGGTCCGCCATCGCCGAGGCCTTCTGTCAGGAGGTAATTCCCAGGGTGAGGCTCACCGAGGAGAATCCCAGACTCAGCCCACCTGTCCCTGTGAGTTGAGGAGATGGACTGATGTCCTGGGAGGCCAAGCTGGCTGGGATTGGCAGAGTAGGGTACCTGAGTGAGGAGAGCCATGCTGAGAAAGAGCTTCCGGAGTCTTGGGGGTCTTTCTGAGTCATTGACTAACTGCCCGTGAGTGTCTGTGTACAGTAAAATCCCACAAGGCCAGATAGGAACAACTCCCAAGCAAAGAGCAATAATCCTGGAAGTCACACGGTGCCGGGGATTATTTGTGTCTCTAGCGGAGAGAAAGATCCCACTGAATATTCAGGGCACTAAGTGGGGTCCTTGGAAAGGCCACGCCCTCCAAATGGGGTTCAATTAGTTCTAGGATAAAAACCAGTCTACAACCGCCTTAAATGACTTTTTACTACCAAAACTCAGTCAAGAAAAGTTAGACAGCTTAATTAGCCATGTATCTATTAAGTAAAATGAATTTGTAATTAAAGGTCTTCCCCGCAGTGAAAATTCCTGGTTCGGATGGCTTCACAGGTGAATTCTACTTAACATCTGAGGAAGAAATGTTGCAATGTCTACACAGGTTCTTCCAGAAAATACAAGAAGGAGCCCTTCCTAAGTCATGTTATCAGGTCAGCATTCTCTTGACATCAAAACCAGATGAAGACGTTATTTAAAAAAAAAAAAAAAAAAAAAAGGAAACTACAGGACAATATCTCCCATGAACATAGATGCAGCATCCTTAACAAAATAGCAAATTGGCTCCCCCAGGTTGCTGATACAGGGCATCTGCAGAAGACCTCTAGCTGGCATCATACATTATAGTCAAAAAATGGAGTGCTTTCCTTCTAACCACTTCTATTAAACCTTGTGTTGGAGTTTAGAGCCAGTGCCATACAAACAAACAAACCTGCTGGAGGAAATGGTCCTACATGATATCAAGGCTAACTATGAAACTGTACTACTTACAACAGTGTGATGTCAACGGAATAGAATAGAATCCAGAGAGATACCCACGTATATGTGGTCACTTGGTTTTTGAGAAAGCACCAACAGGAGAAAAGTTTTTTCCACAAACGGCACTCAGAAAGCTGAGTATCCAGATAGTCTTGACTAGGACCTTCATACCATATACAAAATTGACTAAATGGATGTAGACTGAAATGCGAGAGCTGAAACCTTAACAGTTCTGTACGAAAGCCCTGGAGAAGATCTTGAAGGCTTTAGGTAGGGGCAAAGGTCACATGGGATACAATCTGCTACAAAATAAACACTCATACCTTGGACTTCATCAAAATTAAAATGTTTTCATCTTTGAAAGATGCTATTAGGAAGATGAAGAGGCAACCAACAGACTGGAAGAAAAGATTTGCAAAACACGTTTCTGATAAAGGACTTTAATGCAACATTTACAAAGAAATCCTACAAATTGATACCAAGAAGAACACGCCAATTCTCAAAATGGGCAAAAGATTTGAATGAGCACTTCTCCAGACAAGATATGTAAAAGTGTATATAAAATAATACAGAGTTGTCAATAAATACACAAAAGTGTCTAATTCATGTGTACACAATGGTAAGAATCAGAAACGAATCTGAAAATTATTTTGATTCAGTATTCGCTGAAATATTTTTAAACAAGGTTTTCTTGAACAAACATTGTTTTCATTAAAGAGCCTAAGTTCATTTAACTAGAGAATCAATAATCATGGATTTGAGTGACAAGATGCCAGATTTCCAACATCTACCTCGTGGCAAACACATCCCAACGTTGTGAGTTCGGGAGCGAAGAATCCAGAAACGAGAATATCACCGAGGTGTCATTTTAGAGTTTGCAAAATTTCAGAGGCGATGATACGCCGATTCTTTTCGGGCTAATCATTTCTAGGTCCAGGTTCATTTTCTGGTAGGAGAATAAAGCCTGTTCTTTGTTGAAGGAGCCGAGGAATCAGAAGCAGCCCCTGGTTGGGAAGAGATGACAGGCGCTGTGTTCTCCAAAGCACGCAAATGTCTTTTCAAGAAGGAATTGGCATTTGGATCCCGCTGCTGCTGCTGGAGACCTCCATCTGCAGAATAAGAATAGCGTGGCAGACCGCGGTCCCTGCTGTTTCGCTCTCGTTTGTATTGTGTCAGTCACAGATCCAACGAGAATTCGCTTGCTTTCATTTGTTTTTTTTTTTTTTTTTTTTTTTTTTTTTCCTTAATCGCTGGGATTCTCTGTGTCTGCCGGGCAGGTGGAAGCTGATGGACGCTTCCAGCATGGGGTGCCTGGCTTTGGGCTAAGTGCTGTCAGAACACCCGGAGGCTTGTTTGGAAATGGTGCGGCTCAAGTGCGGGGACTGGCATTCTGTCACCACAGACCGGAACAAAACACAGATCCTGGCATCTCTTGGCCAGGTTTCTGTCTCAAAATACACATTGACCTGTGAGGGATGGGGCCGGACTGTGTGCCGACCAGTGTCGTACTCAAAAAGCTTCTTGGAGTTAGTGTGGTGCAGAGAGAGCAGGAGATTTGGACCTTGGCTCCCTCGTGTACGTAACCTCTGTGAGCCTTACTTTCCCCATCTGCAAAATTAAGGTAGTACAGGTTGTCAGTCCTCATCGGCAATGCTTGGACCAGGTGTGTTTTAGAATTCAGAAATTGTCAAATTTCAGAAAAAATAATGCCTCGCAAACAGCATGTGTTACCTAATACTCCAGGAGGGTGCAAGGCCGTAATACCATAATAAAACACATTAATCTTTCTGCAGGGAAATGTACGGCTGTTTACAGTAAGCGGGATAAATAAAGACTATAATTAGTCTCGTGTTAGTTTAGGTCAGGTTTTGCTGCCAAGTGAGCCTGCTCTAAATCTATAAAAAGACTTTCGGTTTTTAAGGTTTATAGATTTCAAAATGGCAGATAAGGGGGTGTGGAGCTGAATTGTATCCAGGGCCACTGCTAAGCAACAGGGCTTTTCTGTGAGGAGGATATGAAAACTGTTACATCGTGGAAACCGCCCGCTTTTGTGCAAATTAGAACAGAAACCTTCTGGATGATCACAGCCCCTGTGCCCACACCTTGGCAAGTAGAGTAAGAGAAATTCATCCTTTCCTTCAGGGAAAATGTCAGATGTCAGCCCCATCCTGAACTAAGCACCTTTGTGCAGTGCACAACCTGTACATCCAGACAGACACTGTACAATGAGTGGCCCTGATCATACCCACATCTCAGGGTCGCTGGAGGAATAAGCAATAATGTATGAAATCCCGCCTCCCCAGAGCTACAGATCTACTTCAGACTGTCTCTTGTGCTCTAGATGAATGCTTCTCCAGTGTGAATGTGCACGAGTCGCCTGGCTTCTCGAAATGCATAACGGCTGAGTGAAACACTGTGTTTCCAGCAGGCTCCCAAGTAGTATCGTGCTGCTGCTGCTGGTCCGCACATCACATTTTGAGTAGGAAGGTTCTAACCACTTATCCATTGTCCTCTGGATGTCCCATGTGGACTTAATTAGGCACGTCCCATACTGAAGTCATGGCCCCTCCAGAAACCCGTGTCGGTTCCTGATTCTCCGACCCCCGGTAATGGACCGTCTCCAGCTGCCATCCCCAAGCTGGGAATGTGCCCGTCTTCCTCGCCTCCTCATTTCCTCTTCCTCACCCATCAATCAGTTACTAAAAGGCACAGATTCTACCTCCTTGGCATTTCTCCCATTCAGGTGTGTTTGAGCTGGACAGTTCTTTTTTTTGTGGAGATCTGTCCACTGGGGACAAAACCACCCCTGACTGAGAGCCGCTGCTCCAGTCCCTCGCCTTCTCTCCATGTCTCCAGTACTGACTTGGATCACTTCTTTCCCAGGGATAGTCTGGTGTTTCGTCTTCATGTATATTTTAATTATCCTATAACAATCTGTTAACATTTCTGTGTTCTCCACTTGAGTGTGAGTCCTAAGAATTCCCACACTCTTGGCATCCTGCACAGAGTCTGACAGACAGTGCCTATCACATGTTTGAGTGAGTGAATGAATGAATGAATGAATGATTCAGTCCCCTCACAGCTGCAGGTTTCTAGAAGGAGTGGGGGAGCTTAGGAATTCAGCTCATGGGAGATCTGCCCCAGGGCTGGAGTAACACCGTGCATGTCTGGAGAGAGCCTGACCGTGCAGAGCGGGCTGTGAAGACCAGAGGGACATTCAAAGCGGTTCCTGTCCCAAGATATTCCCACCTGCTCTTGCGCCTCTCTCTTAAGCTCTTTTTCTCTGGCCTCTTGACACTGCTTACAAAGCTCACTCACTGCACTGCTGCTCGATCCAGGGTGCACCTTGCCGTGTAGGTAAGCAGCTGCTCGAACACAATCTCTTCATCCTAAATGGCTGCACTTGAGACCTGGTTTAGGGCTCATGTCTGAAATGCAGGTTGACTCGTTCCGTTTGGACCATGAGGATACATGTGGTACAGGCGTTCCATTCGGTAGACTCACGGCCTCCTCCGAGACCCCCAGCTGGAGTTTCATTTTTGCCACTGGTTTTTAGTTGAAGTCCGACCTTTAGGAATAGTTTGTCCGAATTTGCTGATAATCATCCAGCTGTTTTGGCAAGGTATTTGTCATCGACAACTGTGAGATAATAGAAACAATATATATTGGTCTCTGCCCTGGTTCCAGGCACAAAACTCCGAAAACCCTTGTAATTTCCTGAGTGACCAGAGGACACGCAGCTTCTGTGGTTGCAGTATTAGGTCTTTGACCCGGTTCTTGACACAGAGCTCCTAAATCCCTTGGAATTTTCTAGGTGACATCAGTGGTTTTTGCTCTACCGAGGTGACGCTTGGTGGGCTCCTGGATGGGGGCTGGTCACCGGCAAGACCACGCCATGATTAGAAGCTTGGAATTTTCAGCCCCACTCCCCATCGCCCAGAGAGGGGAGAAGGGCTAGAAAGGGAGTTAATGATTGATCATGCCTACACGATGAGGCCTCTGTAAAAATCCCAAAAGTATGGAGTATGGAGTTTGGAGAGCTTCCGGGTTGGTGGACACTCGGAAGTACCAGGAGAGTGGCATGCCCAGAGATGGCGTGGAGACTCCGTGCCCCTCCCCCAAACTTGCCCTGTGCATCTCTTCTATGTGGATGTTCATCTCTATCCATTATCATATTCTTTTTTTAAAAGAATTTTTTAAGGTTTATTTATTTTTGAGAGAGACAGAGCGTGAGCGGAGGAGGGGCAGAGGGGGAGGGAGACACAGAGTCCAAAGCAGGCTCCAGGCACTGAGCTGTCAGCACAGAGCCCGACGCGGGGCTTGAACTCACAAACTGAGATCATGACCTGAGCCAAAGTTGGACACTTAACTGACTGAGCCACCCAGGCGCCCCTCATATTCTATTTTTTTTTTTTAAAGTTTTAAGGTTTAAGTTTGAGAGAGACAGAGTGCGAGCAGGGGAGGGGCAGAGAGAGAGAGAAAGGGAGAGAGAGAGGGGGAGAGGGAGACACAGAATCTGAAGCAGGCTCTAAGCTCTGAGCTTTTAGCATAGAGCCCAACATGGGCTCAAACTCAAGAACTGTGAGATCATAACCTGACCTGAGCCAAAGTCAGATGCTTAACCGACTGAGCCACCCAGGTGCCCCATCATATTCTTTTCTAATAAACTGATAAGCAGTTAGGAGACTGTTTTTTTTTTTTTTTTTTAGTTCCATGAGATACTTTAGCAAATTCATCAAACCTGAGGAAGGGGTTATGGAAACCTCTGATTTACAGCCAATGGGTCAAAAGCCCAGGTGACAGTCAGGACTTGTGACTGGCATCTGAAGCGGGTGTGTGTGTGTGGGGGGGTTTAATGTCATCTTGCAAGACTGAGCCCTTAACCTGCGGGGTCTGACACTATTTCCAGGCAGATAGTGTCAGAATTGAGTTGAATTGAAGGACACCCAGCTGGTGTCGCAGAGAATTGCTTGTTGTGGGCAAAACGCTCCACATCTGGTGTGGGGAGGGTGGGATGTGACTGCGGTGTGAGGGGTAAAGGGGACACACCGGAGGGGACCTAGTGTTTTCTATCTCAACAACACAGGCAGAAACTTAATAGACTGTCTGGTTGTCTGTGACTATTTCAGTCTGAACTTTCCCCTTTTTAGTCTCTGCAGCTCTTTCGTTTTCTCTTTAGTGTCTTTCAATTGTATTCAATCAGCTTTTGCCATTTTGGCTAAAGTTTTCATCTCTTCCCATGTCTGTCTGCAGAACCATCATCCTCCAGGTCTGGACTTTTGTCCACCTCCCCTCTCGGCCCACCAGTCATGCCAGTTCCAATGGGCCAGAGGCCGATCAGACCCGGGTTTAATTCTGGCTCTGACACATTTTAGATGAGTGATTTAGCGGAAGTTATTTATTCTAATCTTCTGCTTCCTTATCTGCAGAAACGGTGAGGATGAGACGGAAAGCATTTAACACATTGCAGTAAATGTTATGAGTTAATAAGTTAGCCACTTTCATGGTCAGCTTTCTTTATGAAACTATTTTTGGAAGAAACCATATTAAAAGGAAACATTCGCAAGCCACCTACAGTTGAATCTGGGCTTTTTGAGCCAAGAAGCTCAGTGTCCAGGTATCATTCCTTTATTTATTTATTTTTAAGTTTATTTATTGATTTTGAGAGAGGAAGCGAGTGCGCACAAGCAGGTGAGGGGCAGAGAGGAGCGAGACAATCCCAAGCAGGCTCCGTGCCATCAGCACAGAGGCTGATGCGGGGCTCGATCTCATAAACCCTGAGATCATGATCTGAGTCAAGATTAAGAGTGGGAGGCTTAACCAACTAACTGAGCTACCCAGGCACCCCAGGTATCATTCCTTTAGAGAGAGATCCTTTCTTTCTTCATTTCTTCAGGCATTTCCCTTTCAGCTTCTTGCTAGTTTGATTCCAGGCACAACGTTGTTTCTGGCTTGATCTGTCAGATAAAGATCCAGGGCTGGACTCAGCCATAAATACATCTCTTATCCAGCCGATGGTTTGTCCAAACCAATGTGAAATCCAAGGCTTTGCTATTCTTTCATAATGGCACACTCTATTATTTTTATTTTTTTTTTGGACATACTCTATTTTTTTAAAAAACAAACACTGAAAATTAAGAAGATGAATACAGAGAATCATTTTTATTCCAGTCTCTTGTATTTCAAACAGGAATTTGTAGGAATTTGGAGCCTGCATTTCCTTGGTAGACCATTTGGAAAGAGGAGTCTAAACCTTGATTCCCACCTTGAATCTGGGTGTGAGCTCTTTCTTTGCTGCATCTGCCTTTACCTTTTTATTTTCCTTTTCCCTTCTTTCTTTTCTTCCATCTTAATCTTGTTCTCACATTGTTCCCTTTACATCCCTTCTTGAAGCAGTTGACACCTCTGTGGTGTCATCTAATTGCTAAGCAACCTCTTTGGCATAAAGACCCACACAGGAGGGTTTGGGCCGATCATTAGAGAATGTGAAAGCTGGAAGGGCTCAGAGGTCACCTAACTTATGGTTCCCAAACTGTGTTCCCTACAACCCAGGGGGTCCACGGAGGTGGGAAAAGAGCTCAGATGGTCCTCAAACTATTCAATCACAGCATCTCTGCTTTATCTATTTTACAGATGAGCATTTAACATACAAAAAAAATGTAAGAGGCTCATTTTTCTTTTTAATTGAAAATCACAGATCTAGCTCAATTCTTACATTTCGCAGGTGAGAGATGTGAGGCCCAAACAGGAAGTGATTGCCTCTAGGGGACACACAGCTCCTTGGTGGATGAACTAGGGCTAGCAACCTCAAGCGTTCTTATTTATCTCAACTGAGATCAATATTTCAGCTATAACTATTTCCCCTATTTCCAAGAGGGAATGTTTGTGAATAGTTCTTAGCCAGCTATGTGTTTGAAATCAGGCTGATTCCACTCTGACTGTTCTGTCTAGGGGTTGTTGTGATGTGGGGAAGACGTTGGTGCTGGGGGAAGATTGTAAAATGGGTGAAAGGTTGTTTGTTTCTCATGTCAGTCTTGCTAGAATCTCCCTTATTGTTTCATAGTGGAAACACCAGACCCAAGATGTCTGATATTCTGCCTGTGGTGAACGTAGACTGGACTAGTCTTCCTACTTCCTGTAAGTCATCTAGGACCCCAAGGAGCCACAGCCATTGGCCACAATGTGCCAGCAGGAATGTGGGAACCGCACTGCGAGAGGGATTTTCCCTCTCCAGAGATCTGTTCTCCGCCAAGCCCTCGGGGCTCTGCCCCCTTGAATGTCTTCCTGGCCAATGGTTCCTAGTCTTTTTGGATATTGTGACTTTTTGAAAAAATGTTTGAAAACACTTTGGGGGCTGACCTGGAACTGCCAATATCTTATTTTCTTACATCAGTCAATGTCTATTATCATAAAAGTTATTTGAACACCAGACATGTAGGAAAGACATAACTTGAGAAAGAAGAGCTCTTCCCAAGAAAGGACACTCAGGCACTGGATGCTAATGATTCTGCCTGGTGCTTGTTGTTCACTTAGAGGTGGGTCAATAATGACCTCACCCTGGCCTGGCCCTGACAACAGTCTAGGCCACAGGCTCCTTAGTTTCTGTAGCCTCTACACTGTCAGAGGACACCGTTGGCATCATCAGAAATACTGACCGATTAGCTAGCCACCGTCAAGAGGGCATTTCAGTCTTATTCCGAGGAGAATTATCAAAGACTGGAGATGTTCTCAGTCAGCCTTTCTTCCCACTGACATTTCCCACTATCCCAGATGAGACAGGGACAGGACATGACCAAGTTATGTCCACTTACTACATTAAAAAGAAGTGCATCCTCCATTAATTTAAGACGACTAAGATCCATGGTCTGGACATCTCCCGACCAGATGGGACCAGAGCAAGGACAGCCGTGACACCAGGAATGGGTGGGAGCTGCCCACTGGTGGCTGGACATAATTACAAACCATATCTGGCATGGGTGGAAATGGGATACATTTTTAAGTCCAATACTCTCATGTTAAATGTTTAGATAATACCTTTAAAAAATTAGACTAGAGAAACAGCTTGGGCAAAATATAAGTAAGTCATTTCTATCATTAATGCTAAAAAAATGTCCATCAAGGGAGCAGAAAAAAGCTATCTGGGGCATCTGAAAAGGAATGGGTTTAGAACTGGAAAACTGGGGTTCATAGGGCAGGTCTGCAACTTTTGTACAGTAGACAGCCGCTCAGTGGCATGTCATCTGGTGACCAAAGCATGGTCTGTGCTCTGAAGTCACATCCACCCACATAGGAATACTGGCTTTGCCACCAAAGCCATTTAACCTTTCGGAGACTCTGTTTCCTTATTTTTCACATGGATGGTGGGACTACATGATCATGGGGTACACATCACTCTGCAGAATTTGTAGACAAAACAGGAAGGAAGAAAGCTCCCATTCATCCACTGCACAGGAAGGATTCAGATCAGTGCTGGGCTTACCATGGCCAAGGCTGCCAATGGGGTCCACATCTCTTATTTCTCCCTCTCCATCCTTTGGTGCACATGAACAGGGCCCCCCACATGCTAAGGAACACAGCCCACCCAACCCCTACAGTCTTTTGTCAATGAGCCGTGAACAAAACCATACACAGAGAGCAGCTTTTTTTCCCCTTCAATTTAATTGAAGTTACTTAGAAAAATAATCAGGCTTGAATGGCTTTTCCTGGAGGAAGGTTCATGAACATTTCACGCTTTTGTTGGCAATGTGGAATTCAGCTTTCTTGAACAGTACAGTAAGATACAGGGAGAGTTTTCTAAAACAAGCCCTCTACTGCATACAAATATGTAAAAAAAAAAATCACACTCCACAAAGATGTTAAATTATATGTGCATATACCATACTGAGCATGCTCATAAGAAAACAGTACGGGCGGCTCCTTCTGTACCTGATAAACAGTAGCAAACTGAAATTCGCCTGTGAACAGCCAAGGGTCAAGCTGGTTATGGTGGGGCCTGTTGCCATCCAGTCAGTCGTGATGAGAAAAGGCTAGAAGAAGTACTGGTTGTAGGAACTTGGGGTAGCCATAAGGTCAGTCCGGCTGACGCAGAAGTGGGCAAGGAAGGGATTCTGGTCTAAGGACTGCACAGAACAGGGCAGCTGAGATTGTGTGATTGTGTGTGTGTGTGTGTGTGTGTGTGTGTGTGTGTGTGTGTGTGTGTGTAGGGGAGGGCTAGTCTGCGAGAGAGGTGCTCTCTCACCCACCAGGGACAGAGTCCCTTGGCTTTTTGTCAGGTTAGAACAGGAACTTCTGTAATCACTAACTCAGCGGTGGCCCAGACCCCACCATCTAAGTGTGCTAACGACTTGCTTTTTTTCTGGGAACGTTCTACCAGCAGGAAGTAGCCCCTTATGCTTCCGCACCCTTTCTACCAGGAGGGTGAAGCTCACCTGGGGGACAGGTAGGAAGGTCCCCTCGGAGACAACACAGGTCAGCAGAAGCCTTTCTTCCCAGACCAGCTGGGGAGGCATATGGGGGGGTGGTGGTGGTGGTGGAGGGGTTGTCTGGAGAAGCTGCAGGAATTCAAACTCTGTGGCTAATATTCTAGCGTTTTCCAACCAAAGGGTTAGGTTAAGCAGGAATGTCCTTGTAAATACTCCCCTCACTGTACCTGGTTTTGAAAACACAGCAGCACCTTTGAAAAGTGGCTTGGAGTTGGGACACCTACCTGTACTTTTCTCCAGCTAAGCATGCAATGAAAAGCGTTTTCAAACATTTTTCCTTAAAAACAAAAACAAAAACCCCGAAACACAAGCTTTTGCTTCCCAGGCACATTTTTACCCATGGATTCTTTTATACCAAGGACACAGAATACTTTCTACATTCTGCAGAACAGTTGATTCAATTTTTTTAAAAAGTCGTTATGCCATTAGGAAATGACGTATGAACATAAAACACAAGGAGAAAAGTCCCTCATTGCAGAATGACACTGATGTCTTGTCCCTTGAGGGACAGCCCTGCTCACTTGAGAGAAGACGGCGAAAGGCGGTGCTCTGCACGCGGCCCACGCAAGCTCACGCAACCCCACCAGAGATGGAGGCGGGAACACAAAACTTGGGAAATCTATATGAATTTCCATTGGAAAAACCAAAAAAGCACGTGGTGAACAATTCCAAACTCTGGAATCGAAGAAGTACTCGTCAAGGGGTGAGCTCACTCTGCTTGCACTGAGCAATCTAAGGCTTGAGGAGTAGGGGGACCACTCTGTGGCCTGATGCCACCCCTCCCTCCCTTTCTCTGTCCACACCACCCAAGACAATCCCCTGCTCCCTTCGGGAGGGATGGAATCATTGCCCAGGGTAGAATCCAGGCTTGAAACCATTGCACTAACGTAAAAGTTTCATTCATTTGATAAAGTACCTCTGTTGTTATAAACCAGCTAGAGACTGGTGTCTTATTGTTTTGTTTTGGATAAGGGTCAAGGAAGTAGTTTTATCCTTGAAGACCTCAGATATGCTAAATCAGCCTAACCAGAGTATAATCTGTGCAGCGTCTCTGAGGTCTGCAAAACACAGTAAGCTGGCTACGTAGACTACCAACTCCAGGATGCTTCTGGGGATTCACAATGCACGGCACTCATCCAAGGCTCTGAAAAGTCCTGAAGAAAGGAAATTGACTTAACTTTGTTCCCAAGGGTATACGACCTCAAAAATGCTTTTCCCCCCTTTTTTCCATCACACTAACTTTACACCCCCTAGAACTTTTGTTCTGTGGGGCACATATCAGGAAATGCTGGACAGTGTGTCACTAGCAGAAGCCCTATTTCTGAGGACAGTGTCCCCTGATAGGAAACAGGACCCAGACTCCCAACTCCAGTTACAGCTGAGGTCTGTCACTCTGTTCAGTAAAACATACTGCATAACATCTCTACCCATGGAGGGCATGGTTGCTGTGGCCTTCCCAAAGGGCAGAGAGCTTGGAAGAAGGTACACAACATTTTATAAAAAGCTTTGGCCACCCTCTCCAGTGCACACCTCACTCACATTCAATGAAATAATTTTCTCGGTGAGACATGGCAGCTGCGGCTGGGTTGGCCTGCGAGCTTTACAATTTTAATTGTTTCCGTGAATAAATTATTCATTTCTTGCTTGTTTAGAATATTCTCACCCCTTTGCTATATACTGCATCAAAAACAAAAAGCAAAACCCACACCCCATCCCGCCCCACCCCCTATTAGAACTATAATTATTATCATTATATACAGGAGCTGCTACCAACTCATACACTAGTTGTAAGACGGATGTGGCTCAAACTTCAACCAAGGCATCGAAATGGCTGGAAATGAGAAGCGTGTGCAGATGTTAATCAGCAAGGAACAGGAAGTAGACTATTTCCGGCCTTCCGGAGGAAAGGGAGCGTGGACTGCAGTCGCGGAAGGCTGTCCTTGCTGCTCAGGCACGGTGGTCGCAAAGGTGCTGACGGCCTCAGCCTTCTGGAGGACTTGGGAGGGGCTGCGTGTGCATGTGTGTACGAATGGTGCACCCCTGATCTTTACGAGGGGAGAAATGCCAGACCACTGCAAAGCCCAAACGTGAGGCCTGTCACGGCATCTCCCTCTTGCACATGGCCAAGAAGAACAGTTCCGCGTGGAGAAGTGGATGCTGGACTGGCGCGACAGGAGAGGCACTCGCCGGATGTTCCCCTTCCCTCACCCAAGGCAGACATGACTAATCAGCCACCGCACCCTTCCATGCTATGCCTGGCAAATCCGTTCTGGGGCTGAAAGGCAGACACCACGGATACACTGGAGTGGGCACCTGATTTTTGTCATCTGTTGTGTTGGGCAATGAACTCGGATTGCTCACAAGTTAAGTGGCCTGTTCTAAGTGTGTGGTGTTCAAATTTGGGCCAAAGAAAAAGGCAAATTTGTAGGGGTCATGGACATTCTGGGGTTGTTCAAAACAGTCCAAACCTCATGGTAAGTCCAGAATATCAGGGGTTTGCTAATTGCTGGGCTGGGTACTGTGTTCACGTAAAGCTTCTTGAGGGCCGAGACTATTGGTTTTGTTCAATGCTCTATCTGCCGGGCCTAAAATTAGGCCGAGCACATAGTAGTTGCTCAATAAATACTTGTCGAATATAAAGCAACAGCCTTCACCATCACAACTGGCACTGCCAGTTAAAAATTTCTGTAGGAAAGCCTATTCTAACAGACCGCTATTTCTGGTGAAAAAGGAAAAAACCCAAAAACTATGATCAGCTCTTCTCCATGTGCTTAAAAAAAAAAAAAAAAAAAAAAATCATTTTTTTTTTCCGTTTTTTTCCCCTAGTGCAAGGGGACTCCTGGGTTGTTGGGAATCTGTCCGGAATTAGTCCCTCGCAAAGGTGCCAATTTCTATTTATTTCTCACAGAATTTCAAGAATGGCGGCACGGATAGACCTCGCCACGGGTGTTCTCACACAGCTGGCTCTGTGAGTGGTTAGCAAGGCGGGCATTTGTGCCCCCAAATGAGCTGTTGCAAGCACAGGGCAAAACACGTCTTCTGCAAAGACATCAGAATCTTGCTGCCACTAAAAGAAATCTATACAGAGACCATGTTTAAATAACTATAAATAATATTAATTAGAATTTATGGGATGCACAATTCATGGAATTCACCAGAGCACAAGGAAACCTTTGAGACAGTGTTGCAGTATTCCCGTCTAGGACCAAGGACACCCGTCCATTCCCCTGCAAAGACAGCCGTCCTTCCCTACTAAGGATTTTAAATAATTCTCACCATGCTGCTCGCAGCATCACCCCCAAAGAAATATTAATTTACAAAATAACCCACTATCCATAGAATTCTTTTGACAAATAAAAATCTTAAATTAAAAAGCACGGCTCTCTCCCTCTCCCACCCACCCCCGCCCCCCTTATTCCAATTTCAGGTAGCTTGGCACTGAGTAATTGAACATTAAAAAATCGAGTTTGTAGACTTCGTACAGCTGCGTTTGGTGCTCGGAGCTGATGTTCTGGAAGAACTCTGTGGTCATTTCGTCAGTAGTTCTCGTCGACTTGGCGTAGGTGGGGAACTTGAGGTAGCTGCCCACCCCCGCCAGCCGCAGGACGTAGTTGGAGTCCTCCTCCAGCGTCTCGTACTTGCCCACGAGGTCGTAGTGGATGTGGCACGGGTGGCACAGCGAATGCACGGTCTGCCAGTGCTCGTTGAAGGGCTCCTCGCGCTGCGTGTGCGGGTCGATGAGATAGGCCACAAACTCCTCGAACCGGACGTCGTCCCCCCTGCGCAGCGCCTCCTGCGTGGCGTTCTTGCGCTGGCGCCGGATGATCTTGGTGCCGTAGCGCTTGTGGAAGGACGTGTTGTACTTCTGCGTGAACTTGTTCCGGTAGGCCGACACCAGCCGCTCGAAGGGCTCCCGCACGAACAGGAACTTCATGTAGCTTTTCAAGCGGTGGTTGATCTCCGGGATGCTGTACTGGTTCAGGGTCTTGAGGTTGGCCGCCACGTGCGCCTCGTTGGCCGGGATCTCCATGGGGTCGCTGTACTTGCCCCGGCCGCTCAGCACCATCATGAGCCGTTTCCAGTTGGTGCACGCCACCTTGGGCACGTAGCAGTAGATGAGCTCGTGGTCCTCGTCCACCACCAGGTGCTTCAGGTCGTTGGGCGTTAGCACCCGCCGCTTGCGGCTCACGGCGCTGTTGGCCCGGCAGGTGTCGGTGACCTGGTCCCGCCTCATCTGGTGCAGGACGGCGGTGTTCGAGAGCTCCAGCTGCAGAGGGGACACAAGGGGGGTAAGAATTCAGTGCCGGCGCGGGATATTGCCACTCGACCACAGCCACTGCCCCGATGGCCGGCACTGGCCGCCTCAATGGCCTGTCTTCATTCCTGATCCTCCACCAGCTGCCTCAACTCCTTTTGTTCTTTGTTCCACAGTATTTCCTTTCTAGATCCACAGCAATGGTCAACTCTGTGACTTATCCATCACCTGTTACATGCCTGGCATTCTACTAGAGCTTCACATTTGCCATCCTCCCCGCCCGCCCCAGACAACCACCTTGAAATGACATTGATTTAACAGTGTCAAGTACCTGCCACTGTGCCAGGTAGCGGGCTGGCAGCACTGGGGACGCAGTCATAGAAACTACAGTGGAGTAACTGCCCTTTGGAGCTGATACTCTAGATGGAAAGAATGAGGGAAGGTCACACAGTAAGTGACAGACCCCATATTCAGACTCAGGTCTTCCTGGCAACCAAGGCCGCCCACTTTCCACTCTACCCTGAGGTCCAGTATCCCATCATCTTGACTGAAGCATGAAGGGTCTTGCACTTGACTGATCTATTTTTTTTTTTTTAAGTTTATTTATTTTGAGAGACAGGGAGAGAGAGAGAGAGAGCATGCACACGTGTATGCAGGGCAGAGGCAGAGACAACCCCAAGCAGGCTCCACGTTGTTAGTACAGAGCCTGCCGCAGGGCTTGATCTCATGAACCATGAGATCATGATGTAAGCTGAAATCAAGAGTTGGATGCTTAACTGACTGAGCCACCCAGGCGCCCCTTGTCTGATCTACTTTAGAGGGGATCCAGTTTCTCTCCAAGCCTATCGTTGCGAATGTCTGTTGCTTTGTGCTTCTGGTACCAGGGTCTTGATTTTCCTCTAGGAACCCACTATTCCTCCATTCCCTGTTCTTCTTCCTCTCAAGCAGCTGAGCTTGGGGACAGGGAGGAGGGCCACTGTGCAGCGACAGCTAGACTGGGAATGAAGGGCACAAAGGAAAGATGAGCAGAAAGACAGAGGGATGTATTTCCAGTGATGTCACCTGAATACCTAGGTCCACACACTGCTGAATCCAGACCCCCCAACTCTTGGGCTTTTGTTACATTAGTCAATACATTTGCACATTTGCTTTTGTGCATGAAGCTGTGTGAGTGTGGATTATATGATTGGGAACCCAACCATATAGGTTATTTGTATTTACTACTTTAGAGCTTTTCCTCTCGGCCATATTCATTCATTGATGTGTCCATTCAAATATCTGTCCAGACCTCACAGTGGACAGGGCACTCTATTCAGCACCACTGGGAGATAGAACCGCTTCCTAGGGCTCACAGCCAAGGAGGCATCAGGCCAAGAACTAGTGGTCTCAGTAGGGCCTGAAGGGAAGGTGTGTACACTCCTCCAAATTCTAGGGACAGAAGTTTCTCCCTCAAGGCCATTCACTCCCAGTGTGAACCAGTCCTCACAATCCACCAAGAATAGGAATCAGAAGACCTCATTGGCCTGGCGTGCTGCCACCTTGGTCTCCAACACCCAGAGACTGGGGGACTTTTATGGAGACCCGACACCCTACTGTTGTTGGCTGAATGCCGTGCCTCCATCTTCCATCCTGAATATGCAATGTGGCTCTTCTGTTAAATATACAAGAAATTGATATTAATTAAGCATCAACCTACGTTTCCAGTCTTCTTCCTACTCCTGCTCACTTCAGAACTAAAGGGAGCTCCAAAGAAATCAATGATTCACTCTTTTCTCTTTATTTTTCAATTTAAAATTTAAAAAAATCTCAGTATAATTAATATATAGTGTTACAGTGATTCAACAATTCTGTATGTTACTCAGTGCTCAGCATGCTAAATTTACTCTTTATTTTATTATATTTATTATTTATTTTAAGAGAGAAACCGCGCATGTGCTGTGTGAGTGGGGGAGGGGCAGGGAGTGAGCGAGCGTAAGAGAGAGAATCCCAATGAGACTCCTGTCAGCATGGAGCCCGACGTGAGGCTCAATTTCACAAATTGAATCATGACCTGAGCTGAAGTCAAGAGTCGGATGCAAAATGGACTGAACTACCCAGGAGCCCCGATAAGTGTACTCTTAATCCCCTTTACCTATTTCACCCATCCCTCCACCTACCACCCCTCTGGCAACCACCCGTTCTCTATATTTAAGAGTGTGTTTGCCTCTTTTTGTTTTGTTTCTTAAATTTCACACATGGGTGAAATCCTATGATATTTGTCTTTCTCTGACTGTTTTCCCGTAGCATACTGCCCTCTAGATCCATCCATGTTGTTGCAGATGGCAAGCTTTCATCCTTGAAATACTCCATTGTACATATATACCATAACTGCCTTATCCATTCATCTATCTGTGGACACTTGGGCTGCTGCCATATCTTGGCTGTTGTAAATAATGCT
>CM053571.1:16426616-16439099 GCA_028646485.1 Cryptoprocta ferox
AGCATATAGTGCAACAATGATTTCAGTAGTAGATTCCGTAATGCCCCTTCCCCATTTATCCCCTCCCCGCTCCTGCAACCCCTCCAGTAACCTCTCTTTGTTCTCTATATTTAAGAGTCTTTTATGTTTTGTCCCCCTCCCTGTTTTTATATTATTTTTGCTTCCCTTCCCCTATGTTTATCTGTTTTGTATCTTAACGTCCTCACATGAGTGAAGTCATATATTTGTCTTTCTCTGACTAATTTCGCCTAGCATAATATCCTGTAGTTCCATCTACATAGTTGCAAATAGCAAGATTTCAGTCTTTTTGCTTGCTGAGTAATACTCCATTGTGTATATATACCACATCTTCTTGATCCATCGATGAACATTTGGGCTCTTTCCATACTTTGGCTATTGTTGATAGGGCTGCCACAAACATTGGGGCACATGTGCCCCCTTGAAACAGCATACCTGTATCCCTTGGATAAATACCTAGTAGTGCAGTTGCTGGGTCGTAGGGTAGTTCTATTTTTAATTTTTTGAGGAATCTCTACACTGTTTTCCAGAGCAGCTGCACCAGTTTGCATTCCCACCAGCAGTGCAAAAGAGATCCTCTTTCTCTGCATCCTCGCCAACATCTGTTGTTGCCTGAGTTGTTAATGTGAGCCATTCTGATGGGTGTGAAGTGGTATCTCATTGTGGTTTTGATTTCTATTTCCCTGATGATGAATGATGTTGAGCATTTTTTCATCTGTCGGTTGGCCATCTGGATGTCTTCTTTGGAGAAGTGTCTATTCATGTCTTCTGCCCCTTTCTTCAGTGGATTCTTTGTCTTTTTGGGTGTTGAATTTGATAAGTTCTCTATAGATCTTGTACTAACCCTTTATCTGATATGTCATTTGCAAATATCTTCTCCCATTCCATCAACTGCCTTTTAGTTTCGCTGATTGTTCCCTTTGCTGTGCAGAAAGTTTTTATTTTGATGAGGTCCCAATAGTTCATTTTTGCTTTTGTTTCCCTTGCCTCTGGAGACGTGTTGTGTCTCCTGGCAATTTTTAACTGGATTATTTTTTTGGTGTCACATTGTGTGTATATAAAGTATATTTAAATTAGTACATTTAAAGTAGGCTTCATGCCCAGTGTGAATCCCTATGCGGGTCTTGAACTCACCACCCTGAGATCAAGACACAAGATGAGATCAAGAGTCGGATGCTTAACCTACTGAGCCACCCAGGTGCCCCGAAATTCTTCATATGTTTTGGGTATTAACCCCTTCTTGAATGTCATTTGCAATTATCCTCTCCCTTTTAGTAGGTTGTCTTTTAGTTTTGTTGATTGTTTCCTTTGCTGTACAAAACTTTTTATTTTGCTATGGTCCCAAAAGTTTCTTTTTGCTTTTGTTTCCCTTGCCTCAAGAGACATAGCTGGAAAAAAGTTGCTCTGGCTGATGTCAGAGAAATTATTGCCTGTGTTCTCTTCTAGGATTTTTTATGGTTTCAGGTCTCATATTTAGGTCTTTCATCCCTTTTGAGTTTATGTTTATGTACGTGAGAAAGTGGTCCAGTTTCGTTCTTTTGCACGTAGCTCTCCAATTTTCCCCAACACCATTTGTGAACAGTCTTTCGCCCATGGCATATTCTTGCCTCCTTCGGCATAGATTAATTGAGCATATAATCATGGGTTTATTTCTGGGCTCTGCCATGGGTCTATTTTTGTGCCAGCTTTGACTACTATAGCTTTGTAGTATATCTTGAAGTCTGATTTTCTGATACCTCCAGTTTTGTTCTTTTTCACAATTGCTTTGGCTACTCAGGGTCTTTTGTGGTTCTGTACAAACTTTAGGATTATTTGTTCTAGTTCTGTGAAGAAGGCTGTTGGTATTTTGATAGGGATTGTATTGAGTCTGTAGATTCCTTTGGGTAGTATGGACATTTTAACAATATTTGTTCTCCTAATCCATGAGCCTGGATATCTTTCCAATTGTTTGTGTCATCTTCAATTTCTTTCATCAATGTTTTATAGTTTTCAGAGTACAGGTCTTTCACTTCTTTGGTTAGGTTCATTCCTAGGAATTTTCCTCTTTTTGGTGCAGTTGTAAATGAGGTTATTTTCTTCAATTTCTCTTTCTTCCCCTTCATTATTAGTGCATAGAAATGCAACAGATCTCTGTATATATTGATTTTGTATCTTACGACTTTACTGAATTTATTTATCAGTTCCAGTAGTTTTTTGGTGGAGTCTTAAGGGTTTTCTATATATAGTACCATGTCATCTGCAAATAGTGAAAGGTTTACTTCTTTCTTACCAATGGGGATGCCTTTTATTTCTTTCTCTTCTGATTGCTGTGGCTAGTACTCTAGTACTATGTTGAATAAAAGTGGTAAGAGTGGACATACTGTCTTAATCCTGCTCTTAGTTTTTCACCATTGACTACGATGTTAGCTGTGGGTCTGTCATATTTGGCCTTTATTATGTTGAGATATGTTCAACATAATATTAGCTAGCCTACCCTACAACAAAGCCTACTTTGTGGAAGGTTTTTATCATGAATGGATGTTGTAGTATTTTGTCAAATGCTTTTTCTGTATCTAATGACATGATCTTATGGTTCTTATCCTTTCTCTTATTGATGTGATGTATCGTGTTGATTGATTTGTGAATACTGAACCATGCTACCATCCTGGGAATAAATCACATTTGATTGTGGTGAATGATTTTTAAAAATGTATTGTTGGATTTGTTTTGCTAGTATTTTCTCAAGGAGTTTTGCATCTATGTTCATCAGAGATACTGGCCTGCAGTTCTCCTTTTATTGTGGTGTCTTTATGTGGTGTTGGTTCAAAAAAACCCCTATTTCTTGTAAGGCTGGTTTAGTGGTGATGAATTCCTTTCACTTTTGGGAAACTCTTTTTCTGAATGATAGCTTTGCTGGATAGAGTATTCTTGGCTGTACTTTTTTTCTTCCAGCCTGTTGAATATATCATGCCACTCCCTTCTGGCCTGCAAAGTTTCTGCTGAAGAAAATCTACCTTACGGGCTTTTCCTTCCATGTACCTGTTTTCTTTTCTCTTACTGCTTTTAACATTCTCTCGGTAGTAATTAAAATAGCAAAAAATAGTGCTATGTGTCTTGGTATGGACCTCCTTGGGTTAATTTTGTTGGGGGTTCTCTGTGCCTCTTGGATCCAGATGTCTGTTTCCTTCCCCAGATTAGGGAATCTTCCCTCCCCAGATTTGGTCCCTGTGTTCTTAGTGTTAGTCTGACCAATAGGAATTTGTGAACTAAAACTTAGAAGGAAAACGTAAGATTTTCTTTTGTAAAATTCGCAAACTGGGGCGTCTGAGTAGCTCAGTCAATTAAGCATCTGACTCTTGATTTTGGCTCAAGTCATGATCTCCTGGCTCGTGAGACTGAGCCCCACATTGGGCTCTGTGCTGTGACAAGTTAGAGCCTGCTTGGGATTCTCTCTCCCCCTTTCTCTCTGCCCCTCCTCCACTCACTCGTGTATGTGCTCTCTCTCTCTCAAATAAACTTAAAAAAAACCTGCCAGTCACATAGAAGATGCTCAATAAATATTTGTTGGGAGTGAATGAATCAGTTAATAATCTCTTTAGGGAAACCTGATATGAAAGCAGGAAGGGCCCTCTGTAGCAAATGGAACTTCCCAAATGTTCACAGATGCCAGAACATTCTTTAATAAAGGCTGTCCTAGGATGAATAGTGTCTTCCCAAAATTCATGTCCACCTGGAACCTCAGAATGTGGTCTTATTGGGAAATAGTGTTTTTGCAGATGCAATTAGTTGAGGTCATAATGAATGAATGTGGGCTCTAATCCAATGATTGGTGTCTTAATGAGGAGAGAAAACAGAGACTCAGAGACACACAGAGAGAAGGCCATGTGATAACAGAAGCAGAGGCTGGAATGATGCATCTACAAGCTTAAGAGCTGCCAAAAATTGCCAGCGACACCCAGAAGCTGGCAAAATGCAAGGAAGGGGCTGCCCGGGAGCCCCAGGAAACAAATACAGGAGCCAAGCCTTCAGTCAATAACTTTTGAGCAAATTGATGTAAAGCACAAATGTATAAGAGAAGGTAACATTATATAAGAGGATATTTGTACACAGAAAAATAAGAAAAGGGTTATGAGAGCAGTAGTAAGTAGAGAGAGAAGATCCGGGCTTGATCTTGGCTGGGCAAGACCATTAACCTTCTGAGCTTCAGTTCTCTTAGCTGCAAAATGGGGATAGTTCTACCTCCTCTGCATTAAATCAAATCAGGTGTAGGTTCAGCATTTAGAAAATAAGATCAATCCTAGTTCAGAATTTGGACAAGGTATGGTACACAGCAGGCAGTGAAAAAAGAAACCCAAAAGAGAGGGCCAGGAATCCCAAAGACAAATTTCACCAGCTCTATAATTTTGCTGCAGGCAGCTCTAAGTTGTGGAAGTCAATTAATATTTTATTAATATGAAAGGTTCTGACTCGCATTTCCTGACTTCTTAAGAGGAGCATCTATGCCATTCACATGTCAACAGCAACAGCAAACTGTCCAGAAGGAAACAGAAGGATTCGGAAGGAGAAAAGACCCATCCATCTAGCCCATTCAAATTGCTATAGACTGTTTTGAAGGCAGTACGTTACTAAGTGAGCAGAGAAACAAGGGGATCTCCCCCAGTTTTGTTTTCTAGCTCTTTTCAGTTGGAGACAGTCTGGCCATCTGAATCTCCGAGGAAGTAACACGTCGGTCAGTATTGCACTCAGGACCACAAAGCCATGAAATGGAAACAATACCACAGTTTCCTTTTACGTCCAGTTGCAGAGACCAAATTAACTCAATGGGGCTTTGAAATGTGTTATTTGAGGTTTCCTTCTCTTTCCATTTCCTTCTTCTCCACAGCAGTTTAGGTGGCAAATGGTGCACCTGCTGGAATGAGATATGCCCAGGTCCCCTCAGGAGGGTGAAGGTCAAGAGAAGAGGCAGATTCTCAAATGTGAGACATATCTAGTCCCTGTCACAGAGGAAGAAATTCACCTGGGTCTCTACTTTCCATTTTTTTTTTTTTTTTTTTTACAAAATATTTTTTTTCAATTTTAAAATTTTAGGCTCATGTTGATTTATTAAAAATACAATGTTACTAAAATGTGCACAAATGTAAAGCTAGGTATACAACTGAGACCAAAACAACTTGTAGACATTCAAGTGAACGTTGCTGTGACCGATGATGTTGTTTTGCCGGAACTAAAGCCCTGCTCGAACCTGGAGATTGCTCGCTCACCGCTCTGGGCAGGTTCTTTGCTATATGGCATTCCTCCTCCGTGGCCTGCAGGGGGTTGAAGTTTTCCCACCATTTTCTCATTTCCAGTTATTGTAAAACCCACCACCCTGTAATATCACTTGGCCTTCACTTGGTACAAACCCATCATTTACATATTTTCTGTCTTTGCTTATTCCTAATTAGCCCAAGACAACAAAAATAGAGCTGCATGATGTCATCAGGGCCACCAATGAACACATGCACTTGAGTCCACAGGGCAGGACTAGGTTATCAGGGGTGGTCCTAATAATCCAGAAATGCTTGAACTTTTTCAAAAGATTATCACCAAAATAACAACACACAACTAATGCAATTGCCAGGCAGAACTCCAGATCCCTGGGGGTTGTATTGTGGACCCCTTGAACCTTGGTTTCAAAACCTTGGTTTGCAAAAAACGCAAATCTGGTCATGTCCCTTCCACACCCGTTCCCAAGCAGGACTCATAGGAGCTATTATAATAGTCATAACTCTTCAGCAACTAACAAGTTCCCTGGGTATCAGGGAACTCTCCAAGGGGCCTATAGCTATGGGACATCAGGAAGACAGGGGACTGAGAGGACTCACTGATGAAGAATAGTTTGGTCCTTTGTAAGAGAACATCTGTCTTTTCCAACCATGTTTTTCAGTTGATCTGGTAACTGTGACATCAATCTCTTTCCTCTCTCACACTCTTTCTCTCTCCCTCTTTTTTTTTTTTTTCTTTCTCAAAGGTATTTGAAGAAAACGTAACAAAGGACAACACTAAAATAGTAAAAAACAAATATGCTAACCAGGAAAGCTATGATTAAGAATCTCATTTAGTTGTGGGCTTCCTAGTAGCAGGGACACAAAGGGAAATGGCGATTAAATCTCCTTGCCTTTGTTCTCAGACGCATTCCAATTGGTTGGGGTGGGAAATGTACAAGGTTTTAAAGGACTCAAATTTCGGTCAAGGAGGGAGATTCTTGGATTCACTGCCAAGGGGCTCCTAGACCCACCTCTGCTCTCAGCCTGGACTCCCTTCATCTCCCTTTGATCTCCCAAAAGTATAAATTAGGTCAGAGGAGGGCTGATTCTAGGAAACCGTGAACATGGCTACAGGCTCTGGGCTGTGTCCTGCGTCCTCATTTAGATGTCTATTTTTAATTTGGACATTTAAAAAAGGCATCTATAATTAGTTTAAGTACCAAATTTAGGGACTGTTTGAAAAAGTCTTTAAAACTTCACCACATTTCATCTTAAAAGGAAGAAAAGCTGGTTTCCTGTAAGTTAAAACATCTTCCGTGGTGTTTACAATTTCTTTCAGACATAAGAACCCAACCGGAAGGAGCAGCTGTCCTGTTTTGCTGTCCAGTGGGGAAGATGCAGAGGAATGGAAACCCGGAGAAAAAGGTAAACTTGGAGGCATCAAGTGAGTGGGACTTGGCACAATCTGCCATTAACAACTGTTGGCATGCGCCCGGGCTCAGTTTCTCCACCTGAAAATTCTAATACGACACTCCTTCAGGCACCTCGGCTGCCCCTGCCATCATCCTGCTGATCTGAGAATTGGGGAGGAAAGAGCTAACAATCTGATTCCCTGTGATTCTTTCACATTTCTTTCTGGCATAGAAATTCCCAAACGCTCACGAAAAGGGCTAGTCTTGAGGCATCACTGAAGGAACCACGTCCACAGCAAACAAGAGGTGCACATTTATTATCCTCACTACCAACTGCTGGGCACTTACTATGTTCCAGCCACTGTTAGTCCTCATGCTCTAGGAGACAGGTATGCTTGTACTCCCAACTTACAGATGAGGAAACCGAGGCACAGGGAGAGTAAGTAGCTTGCTGGTGATCGGGGAGCTAAGGAACTGGGGCTGGGATTCAGATGCAAGAGCTTGTGCTCTGAGACCCTGCACCGTGGCTCCCAGGGTCCGCACACTCGCCTGGGAGTTACCATCTCCAGCCCGGGCAGCCGCTGGAGCCAAGGGTCTCAACCCTGGCAGATCACTGGGATCACAGGGGGGCTCTAAACACCACTGAGTCCTCGGGCCCACCCCAGAGATCTGATGTGATTGCTTGGAGTGTGGCCCAGCTCCTGGGGGATTCTAGTCTAAAGCTGCCCAGGTGGGGAAGCATTGCCCCAGATGCCACCAGTTATAAATTCAAGCACATACAGAACCCAAGCAATGCCTGAGTATGATCCTGGGCAAAATGCACTTTCCTGGTCCTCAGATTTAAGATGAAGGGGCTTTCCAATCATTTGGCAGGGTCACGGTCAAGGGTCTAGACGGCCACAGTTCTCAGAGATGTTTGGATGCATCCTTAAGGAACTACCAGGAATTATATATATAATGCTTAAACACTTTTATGTTTAGAAAAGAAAGGAGAAAAACATTGAACTTCCAAAGAAACAATCTGGTCTGAATCTGTTGTGAAACGTAAATGGCTTAACATTGCCAGGAAACGGGTTGCTGAGGATTTGAACCTGTCGCTAAGGAAGCAAAGACTGATGAAAAGGACTGAATGCCTGCAGGAGCTTTTCCTACCTTCCCAAAGCAAAAGGAAGAAGGTGCACGGATGGGGAGCATTTGAGCTCTGGCAGATGAGGCAGGGGTGCAGGAGACGCTGGGTACCTGAGGGCCTGGTGCTGGGCTCTGGGTGCAAAACCCCAGCCAGGCACAGCTGACGTGGCCGCGGAGGTATGGGTTCTGATGGGCATTTTAACCTCAGGAGCTTTGTGGACAGAAAGAAGCCAGCAGAGGTTTCGGGCTAACGGATAGATGGCTTCGTTCGTATGTGTGTGACCTGGATTCGGGGTGCAAGTTCAAAGTGCCCTCCGGAGCCAGGCAGAATCCCCTGGGCTGCCGGCCTTAAGAGATGCCACTTGAATCGTGCTCATGTTGCCATGGAATGGGCAACCTGGTCCCACGGAATGGGAATGGGAACCTGGTCTTCCAAGATGTTTCCATTTCTCAAGAGAAGCCAGAAAACCAGATTTTATGTGAAATCTTGGCATTCTTAAATGTTAGCTACAATTAAAAAACATTTTTTTTTTAATACGTGGGCCAAACCATCCTTGTTTGGGCTGGGTTTGCCTAAGGGCCACCAGCTGGCGCCCTCACCCAGGCATCTGAGGATACTAAGGCTAGTAAGGAGGTGCCCTCCTTAGAGCAGACTGTTCTAGGCAGCACCCCCTTGCCCCTGCTCGGTTAACCGAACGCAGAAGCAACTAGGGTGGGGGGGGGGACCCCAGGTGGAACTGGCCAGACCACAGGAGTCCCAGGGAGCAATTAGGAAAGTTCTCAATCAGCAGCAGGTTATTAAGAGAAACCGCCGGAATGTCAGCTCTCACACCCCCTTTCCCGGTTAGTGCTCACCTCCTTCTCATGCTCTTGTCACAGCTTCTTCTGCGTGGCTCTCCCTCCCAGAATCTAAGCTCACGGGAGGGCAGGGGGCTCTCACTTTTTTGCTTACTCCTGCATCCCCAAGCACCCGTCACATAGCGGACCCTCAAAGCTTTGTCGAATGAACGAATGAAGAAACAGTGAGTGCAGGTGTGAATGCACGACTTGGGGATGGCAGGGATTTTAAAGGCCATGGAGCGGCTGATGCGGCTGCATGGGGCTCCTGGTGCCTAACCCTGCAGCACTGCCCCTGCAGCTGCCGGACTCAGGGTGGCTGCAGCTGCCTTTAATGGGGAGACAGGGAGACTGGCACTTTCCACCCAACTGGTGAGGCCAGGAAACAGGAGGGGGGAATCACGCGAGAGGATGCTGGAGCCAAGGGCTGCCCTGGGAAGGCCTGGCGTGGGGTGCGCGCTGCCAAGGCTCCTTTCAGCCCAGCCAGGTGCGGCTGGAGGGACTGCATTTCCATTTCAGATCAGCTGTTTGGGCTTCCGGAGGCCGGAGGAGGGGCGCAGGAATACAGATGGGGCTGGTGCCAAGCTGGACCAGCTTCCCATGAATGGTAGCCAGGAATGGGGACAATAGTGAAGGATGTGGCCCCTACGCTGCTCGGGGGGCTGGATTTCCTGGGAAATCAGAAGTCAGAGGGCAGACGTCACGCGCACCTGCTGACTGATGCTCGGGGGCCCTCGGAAGCCACAGCTGGCAGGAGGGCGCAGAGAGGAAGTTTCCACGGCACAGATTCAAATGGCCCCAACTGTCTCCCAGCCAGGGTGCTGACGGCACCTCCCCAGAGGGTGATGATCTTCCAAGAAAGGGGGCTGTGACCCCTCAGTTTCTCTTTCTGGTCTCTCCCTCTCTGGACCAATTGGATCCGTTGGTTTGCTTCCTGGTGCTCTTCCTAAACTCACCAGAATGTTCAGCTACTCATATTTTGCCCAAATCACTTGACCCCTTCAGGTCTTAGTTTCTAACTAAGAAGTCACGATCCATAGCTCACGTACTCTGAAATTCCATGCATACGCCATAGTCTGTTAATATATTTTATAGGTCATCTCTCTACTGCTAGGAAATGACTCTTTAGACCTAACTCTGTATCCCACGTGCCAGGCACTTGGTGCCCAACGCTTGCAGGACTCAGAGACGGTTAGTTTTGTGCCACCACCTTAAGCCCTTTCCAGTACTAAGATTTTTTTTTTTTTTTTGTCTCTGTCACTTCACCACCTTTCCCTCATTTAGGGATGGCCCATTTGGGATGATAGGATGTAACAGGAAGGCCATCACGGAGCGCTACAGGCCTATCTAAATTCACCAGCCTAAGCACCTGGGCTGTGGTCCTTTTACATACACATGACAGCCATACATGACAGCATGAGTTGGAAAATATCGTCGTGAACAACCGATACCGCATTGTGATTTCCAAAGGCAACACTGAGACCCAGAGATGGGAACTCCTCACCCTCTCCCAGGAAGTGGCAGAGCTGAGACCGGAGCGAGTCCTCTGCTTTTGTGAAAGGAGTTGTCTCCTCACTCTGTCCGCCCAGCAGCCCTCGGTGGTGGTGGTGGTGGTGGCGTGGGGGCAGACTCGGGGACAGAGCGAGGGGCGGGCCAGCCCCAGGGCTGTCTCCAAGGTGCTAACACATCTCTGCGAGGCGTACAAAACGTCCTTGCTACCTTCCACCAACCTAAGGAATATATCACTCCATGTGGAGTCACGGTAGGTGGAAGTTCTGAAACCAGATCGGAGCCAGTGACCTCTTATCCAAACGAAACCTGCCAGAGGCTGCCCGCTGGGCTGGCTTGGTTTGGGAAATCATTAAGGAAAAGTGAACGCATGAAATGGGCGAAGTCCTGACCATCACAACACAAAAAATCCCAGTGTCTCTGTTTGGGTCAGTGGAAGGAAATGAATGAATCGATTTCAGGACAGGGTTCCTATAGAAAAATCAGAGCCTCCCTGATCGCGTTACATGAATACGGAACAAAGACCAAGAGCATTTGGTTTCGTACCCTGCGTAGAAAGTCTGGGATTCTGCTGAGCTGACCCGACACAAGGTTTGGAGGTCAGACTCTGGAGTCAGGCAGACACATCTGGATATGAATCCTGGCAATGCCTCTGTCTAGCGACATGACCTAGGGGCAGCCATTGCCACCCTCCCAGCCTCAATTTCCTCATCTGTAAAGTGGGGGTTGAAAGCAGCACATACCCAACAGGTTGTTGTGAAGTTTAAAGGGAAAACGTTTGCCCTCAGAGGCTCAAACTGTGCATGCAGTTCATATTCAAAACTAGAAGATCTTTTCCGTGAAAAAAGCAGAGGTCTTTCTGACTTTGTAGCTGTTCTGTGGAGTGGCAGCATGGTCCAGAATACAGTCTACACCCAGACGGCCTAGGGTTGAAATCTGGCTCCACCATTTACTGGCTGTGGAACTTGGGCAAATTATGTAACACGGGCCTCAGTATTCTCATCTGTAAAATGGGACTTATGACGGCACCGACCTTCTAAGGTTAGAGGTGATGGTGATATTAGTTTCCTGAAAGCAGAAGGCCCTGGGGACGCACAGGTGACTGTCCCAGAGACCTTACTTGTCTTCTGATGTAATAAATGAAGAGATGAGGAAATGCCCCACATTCATCTTCCCCGAACTAGAGCTCAGCCCTGAGGTGCCGATAAAGAGGGAGGGTGGCTGATGTCACTTGTCCCTCGCTTTCCCTGTCTCCCTTGGGTGAAGGCCTGGTAGAGGTGGGCTCCGGGCAGAGCAGGAGAGGGAGCCCCGGCCTGCGTGGGCTCACACTGCTGGCCTGGGCTTCTGAGCAGTGTGGAAAGGGGCTCTGACGCCCTGACCTCTGGTAGGCTGGCACATGGGGGGTCCCCCAGGAGGGATGCCTCAGTCTGGCCTCAATCTATCGGCTGGCACTCAGGCCCCCGGCAAAGGCGCTGGAGTGCTCCCACTGCGGAGCAAGATGAAGTTTGTCTTCAGGGATGAACCTCACATCCTGACAGGGGATGCAGATGAGGAAAGGAAAAAAAATATAATGCCACGTACAAATGCTACCCCAGGGATCAGGAGTACGCTGGTGTCAGACTCCCAGATCTAGCACCTTCCAAGCCTGGAGGCCTGGGGCTCGCTTAACCTTCCCAGGGCCTCTATTTCCCCAGCTGTCAAATGGGCAGAGCAATAGCCCCTGCCTCAGAGGTGGGAGAAAAGATCAGATGAGGAGCTAGGTCACCTTGGCACATAAAAATGCTCAGTGACATCACACGAGGCAGGGGTGAGGGTGAAGTGGGATGAATAGCACAGGCAGTGCCCCTTCCCTGTTGGAGAAGGATTCCCTGGAGAAACGAATGCTCCTGGGAAGCTGGAGAGAGAGAAAGTTGTGAGCTGGACGAGAGGAAGGTTCTTCTAGGCAGCGGGTGCGGTGGGTGAAAAGGAAGCACAGAGACTCAGGGCGAGAGGGGCCGGGCCACCTCTGGGCCCTACAAGCTGGATGCTCAGTCCGGCCTGACTGCTGTCCCGGTAGAGACTGTGGGCCCCAAGTGACAGGGACAGGTCGGCCCACGGAAGCTGGATGGGCCTTGGGCACCCCCAGGACGCAGCAGCACACCGCCCCCCCCCCCCCACCGCGGGCTTCCAGAAAGGAAGCTCCACAGACATAATTGCACAGCCGGGGCAGGGGAGCCACGGGGAGTCTTTTTTTTATACGCTAAGTGGCATTCTCGGAGCCAAAGCAATGATCAGATTCAGAAGAAGCAAGATCCTTCTTGGGGGGCTGACTTTCAGGAATGAATCTACTTCCAGTGGCAATTGAAGCCCCCAGC
>CM053571.1:16439199-16455790 GCA_028646485.1 Cryptoprocta ferox
CCCGGCTGGGAGAAGAGGGCTCCGCGTGGCAGTGAACTCCTGCCTCTTGACTGCCACAAGGAACTCCCCACCCTTACATGAAGTCACAGAAAATCAGAGCCAGATGACAGCATAAGGCCTACTGGTCAAATATGGAGTCAGTGATGATGGCCACTCACCACGGACCCAGACCTACTTTACCTAATCGTCTCTCATTCCCATAACGGCGAGGTGCACCCTCATGCCTTTGTTTTACAGATAAGGAAACTGAGGCCTAGAAAGTCAAGCAACTTCCCAGTGGTCATCAGTCCACCTTTGCCCTTTGACCCAGCATGGCGGTCCCATCATTCACTCTGTTGGGAGCCACTAGGACGCGGACGTGGAGGCCCAGCTTTCCGGCCTGGGAATTCCTCAGAGTATGTCCCATGTGGGCTTCCTCAAAGCACTCTCCACAGCGAGCTGAGTGTTTTGCGACTGGAGCATGGCAGGCTGGCTAGGAATATGGATGTCACCCGGGAAGTGTGGCCGGGCCGGAGCAACGGGACCGGCGTGCCTGCCGTGTGCCAGGCATCTTGCTAATAAGCACCTGGCAGCCACCATCTTGGTTAAACCTCATGATGACCTGAGAAGTGCCACCCACTTTACAGATGAGGAAACTGAGGTTCAGACAACTTAAACACATATCTCCAGGCCCACACCTTGTGGGGCACAGATTTGACCCTGGAGGTCCAGTTCTGGAACATGGACCTTCAGCCCAAGCCAGCGACCCCCTCGCTGACTGCCTTCGTGACCTCAGCCATTCCCAGGGGCAATAGCCTGGAGCACAAGGCTGACCCCGCAGCCCAGATCTACCTCCAAGGGGCAGGCACGGCTGCCAGGTGCACAGAAGACACCCCAGCGATGAGCACTGAACTAAACCCTTAGGAAGGAAGCACTGATTAAATTCTCTTCCCCAGGTTGCTAAAAAAGTAGATCTTAGGGGCGCCTGGGTGGCTCCGTCGGTTAAGCTGCTGACTTCAGCTCAGGTCATGATCTCACAGTTCATGGGTTCGAGCCCCGCATCAGGCTCTGTGCTGACAGCTCAGAGACTGGAGCCTGCTTCTGATTCTGTGTCTCCCTCTCTCTCTGACCCTCCCCCGCTCACACTTTGTGTCTCTCTCTCAAAATTAAGTAAACGTTAAAAAAATAAAATAAAAAAAAATTAGATCTTATAAGTTCTCTCCACAAGGGGAATAAAAACCAAACACATATAACTATGTGTGCTGACGGATGTTGCACTAGACCAATTATGGGGATCAATTCTCAACATAAACAAGTGTTGAATCATGTTGAATACCTGAAACTAATGTCACATCAATTATACCTCAACTAAAAGAATAATTCCCTTCGTGAAGTTGTTAAGGAGTTTTAAAAAATCCGGTAACTATTTGGTCAGGCAGCATAGCGCATAAAGATTGTCTGTAAATGGTGTTAAGGGAAATGAAATTTTCTTCTCAATGATACCACGAGTTTCAATTCTCTAAGCCACAGGGTACGGATTTGCCTCTGGTCCCTGAAGCCAGATTTCGTTTCTATCAAGATCTGTAAGGAGGGCACCTCACAGCAGAGGCACGTGTTTCTCCTGGGCTTTCATAAATCGGATTTTCGCGGTGGTTTACACTGCCTTCTAGGACATCGACAGGTCTGTTTAGGGGCCTTAAGGGGCCCAAAGGATCCGTGTCTTCCCTGGGCCCCTGGGAGGAGCTCAGAATTAAACCAGCATTTCAAAGGGCTGCTCCATGAAGCCCCACTTGGCCAGCTCGCCAAAGCGAGCCCCTTGCCAGCACGGACACCTCACACAGGCTCGCAGGCGTTCGCATGGGCCTCCCAAGGTGCCCGGGATATGGGGCCCAGCCCCCCGCCCAGCCCCTGCCCACCCTGCTTCTCCAGGCTCTGCTACAGCTCAGTCAGCCCGAGTGCTCTTCGATCAGGCCAGAACCCAAAAGGGCGGGGCATTTGCTCAGAGTTTTATAGGAACTTCTAACCAGAAACATCTGGAAATCCAGGGGACTAAGTTGGATGCCTCAGGGCAAAGCTCCAGCTCAGCCAGGCTGGGCATAAGTTCCTTGTGTGAGCTGGAGTCACTGGCCTCTTTCCCAGCAGCCTCCGCTGCGAAATGGCCCGCCCTCCCCTCCTCCCCCTCTTCCACTGCACATGGCACACTCATTTCATTCTCAAGGTGGCTAAACCACCTGCCCCTTCCTTGGTCATCACCTTGTACTGTCTCATAGGAATCTCGAACTCAAAATATCTGAAAATAAGTGGTCCCCCATCTCCTCCCTTGTCCTCGCCTCTGGGAACAGCACTGCTGTGTGCCCAGGTACCCTGCCAGACCCCAGCCACCGCTCCCCAGCCTGGCCTCTGGCCGGGACTGCTGCTGGGGGCTCCAGGCCCGGGTCCCTTCCAGGGCACAGTCCCTATAAACACAGCTTTGACTCCGTTGTTCCAATGCAGTAAGCCCCCCAGTCTCCACTGCCTTCTGAGGGCATTCTGGGACTCCTGAACCTGAACTCAGGACCCATGTGCCCAGCCCCAGCCCTGCGGGATGGCCCAGTAGGCAAGCTGGGCCACTGGGGTTTTGTAAGAAGTGCTGTGTTTTCCTGTACCTAAGGGACCTGTGAAGGCCTGAGTCTTCTGCCCTGAAGCCTCACTCCTCACAGCTGCCCTTCCTGTGGACTCCTGTGGGCTTTCAGTAATTCTGTACCCACCATGGGGCTCGAACTCACGACTCTGAGATCAAGAGTTATGCAATACTCTTCTGACTGAGCCAGCCAGGCGTCCCTTCTGTGGGCCTTCAGACCTGCCTTTACACCTCCCTTCTTCCAGACTGATGTCTCTGAGGACCCGTCCTCAGGCTGGAATCAGTTAAGTACCCCCCTCTCATGGCACACAGGATTACACTTGGTATGACTGTTAACAGCAGAGCCACCAACACCACCAGGACGACTGGTAGATTTCGAGTGCTGTGTGCCAAGCACTGTTCTAAGTTCTTGTTGTGTAAGAACACAGTGAGTCCTGTGGGGCAAAGGACGGAAGGAACGAGGCCCTAGCCCCTGACCCTGGCAGAATGAGAAATAAGGAGTTAGAGCCTTGCCATCAACCCCATTTTCCACCCACATCCGTGCTTGGATTCCACTCCTGCCCCTTGTTTGCTGCGTGACTTTGGACAGGTCTCCCTCTCAGCCTCACTTTCTGCATCTGTAAAATGGTCTGCGATGAGAAGGAAACGCAAGCCTGGAATTGCTGGCGCTGCACAGGGACCTTGCTCCCGGTCGGGCGGAACCAACCTAAGATCCTGAGACCAACAGCCTCCCCCTTATGGATGCTGGGGCTGGATTTCCCTCAGTTATGCATCTCCAACCTCCTTGAAATACATTTGTGAAAATAACAGAAGTGCCAGAAAGGCAGGTCCACGTCTGTAAAGGAGCGCGAAGTCAACCAGCCCCTGTGCTCTTGGCCATAGCACGTGCCAAGTGCTTCTCGGCAAACCGCTGCTGGCAGGAGCCGGGCCCCCCCAGCCTGCCCCTACCCTGGATGTTTCTCCAGGGAGCTGCTGGGGCGGGGGTAGGGAGGAGGCCTGTCGCGTTCTTCAGAGGAGCTGGCCCAGCCACGGACAGCTGGTGTTGCGGAGAGGGGCATGCGCCCACATTCCCGGGCAGCCCCACTGATACAAACTCGGCACCGCGCCTTCACCAGGAGCACCTCATCAGAAAGCTCGCATCACCCCAAGCTGGCTTTTCAAAGAAACCCCACTCCAGCCCCAAACCCACCTCCTCCTGACTTCAGGCCTCAAATGCGGAGCTCCCCCTCCTCAGAACCAGTGTCGATGATCTCGCTGGGTTTGAATCCCTGCTCTGCCACTTGGCTGTGTGACCCTGGGCAAGTTACCCTCCTTCTCTGTGCCTCAACTTCCTCATCTGTAAGGTGGCAACAGTGGCAGTGCAGGACTCACAGAATATGTAAAGCACTTGGAAGAATGCCTGAAACAGCACACGTTAGAGCGTTAGCCATTGTCACCATTACGCGACCCTGGCTCGGGGGGGTCAGTCCTGCCTGGTGGGTGGACTCAGGGGTGCAGGCATGGGCATGAAGAAGCTCACAGGGTTTGAAGGTGTCCCCACAGCCAGGTACGGCCCCTTCTTGATATCCACAGCCCCAGTGTTACTTCCTCCTACAAAGGTCTCGTAAACTTTCCCTTCCTGCTCCTTCCATTCCACGGGGAAATCTCGGGTTTGGAGATCTTACATCAAGCAAAAATCAACATCTGGCCTCATGGCCTCTACACGGGGTGCAGGATGCTTCTTACCAACACCGTCTTCTAGTTAAAGAGCCCAAAGGCAGCACAGCATTTGGAAAGGGCACACTTTCCAGAGCAGAGGGGCACAGGTTGGCTGGGGGTCCGAGCTGTGTGACTTTGGACAAGTCCCTTAACTGGTCTGGGCCTCGGTTCACTCATCCCTAACAGGACTGGTAACACCTACCACACACGTGTACACAGTGAGGATGAAACCCTATCATCCACGTCAAGTTCAAAGCACAAGGCTGATGCCTTCTTTGTGGATTATGTGCTTAAAAAATACTTAATAGGTGTTTGGTTCTGGAGCGAAAGAAAGATTCTAATTCCTTTCGTCACTGCAAAAGAAATCACCATATGTTCTGCCATCTGGTCTCATAAGTAATCGGCAAGCTGGGAAGGAGGGTCCCAAAGAGACCCTGGAGGCTGGTGGTATCGATGGATGGTGTCAATGGCCCAGACTCAGCACACGCCCTAGTGATGCCAGTGTGAGTGGGATTTACCTGGCTGAGCTCAGGTTTTGATCCGGCCACTGTGACATGAGGGACATCGGGACCAGGTGATGTCAGCCGCTAAATACCAAAAGGTGTTCTCTCATCTAGTCATGCAGGTGACGGCATGCATGCCCATCACCCACCCTGGAGTCTCCCGTCGCTGACCCCTTGGAGGTGGGGCTGGAGGAGGGGTAAGAGACCGGGGAAGACTCCGAGATTGGGCAAGTTTGATTTCCAATGTGAAAGCTGGATTTCTGAAAAGTTAACTGAAAGTCCTATGATTTGGTTTCCAGGCCACGTACAAGTGCCCCTGGGGGTTAAAATAGCCATTAAAATATGCCATAGTCTGGATTTCCTGCCAGGACCTGGTCGCACGCTGGGGAGGTTCTTAGAGTTACCATCGCCTTTCCATAGTGGACATGTGTGTGGAAAATCTTGCTGGCTTCCAGCACATGGACCGACCCAGGGCATGCATGCTACTGGCACAGCCTGGTCCACCCGCTAGAACTCACTGACCCCCCGGAGCCCATCCAGGGCATGGAGGTTACCCACCACTTCTGGCCATAGCAGTTCCCTTCTCTCCCCTGGAGGAGCAGAACACAGATGCAGGACCAGTTTCTGCTCTAGGCTGGGGCCTGGGGGGAAGGCTGAGGCAGACCTGCCGTCCCCAAAACTCCAGCAGAGGCCAGAGTCATTGTCGGGTCGTTAGACCTCAGGAGAGGCTCCTCATCTGTCTCCACAGCTGTCTCCATGTGCTGTCATGTCTCAGCACAGTGCCAGGCACTCAAAACTACTTGGTGAATGAACACTCCCTGGGGAAGGCTACGGTTTCATTCAAAACCACGTTTTGGAATCATTACACACGGGTTCATCGTCCCGGGAAGGGTGGGTAAGAGAACGAACATTTTGGAAACCTTTACTTGGTATGTGGAAACCTGACGTGTTATTTCCCGAATCCCCTTAACCCTGAGAGGTGGATAAGCTCATCTCTGATTACAGATGGGGACACGGAGACTCAGAGAGGTCCAGTTCTTGGTCCTGAGTCTCAGTGCTGCCAGGGAGGTGGGCAGGGGCAGCTTGCTTGTGCCTCTATTATAAAATGGTCTCGGGGCATCTGGGCAGCTCGGTTGGTTAATCAGGTAAGTGTCTGACCCTTGATTTCAGATCAGGTCACGGGTGAGCCCCACATTGGACTCTGTGTTGACAGTGCAGAGCCTGCTTGGGATTCTCTCTCTGCCCCTCCCCTATTCATGCTCTCTCTCTCTCTTAAAACAAGACAAAACAAAACAACAAAAGGTCTCAGAGCCACAGCCTGAAAGCTCATTTACAGGACAGAAGGTACCAGATTCTCCTCTTCCATATGTCCCCCTGCCCAGGATAAGCCTCCTTTCAGGTCTGTTTTCTTTATACTTCTAGCCCGAGCAGGACTCACTCTCCAAGGTCTGAGTATAGTTGAGAGCTACCCACCCGCACAGGCTGGAAAATAATTAAATCTCTGGCGTGCTCATTTGGGCTCTGGTTTGCTAATGGACTGACCTTCCTGTTTTGTTTGTTGGACTGCACTTGTTTTCCTGAGTGGGGGTCAGCCGGGTCTGGGTGATGGATATGCCCACCCTCTGCTCCGTGAAAGCCCGTGTGAACAGCGAACCAGCCCTCCGAGGAAGGTTCCGGCCAGCCTGTGATCTTTGGCTTGGAATGCCGGAGGACAGCGCTAATGGCAAGGCACACGCATCAACGGGATGAAAAGGGTCGGGCAGCAAAGACTGGGCTCAGGAGAGGAGATTGCAAGCGGAGATCAGGGGGCCGCGCTGGGAAGGACACGGAAGAGGTGCTGGAAGGCAGTGCAGATAAGAGTCACCTGCAACCCCACTAGCCAGGAGAGCCCTTCTGGGGAACTAGTGCACCTTCCGTCCCCTCCAGGGCAGCGTTGGATTCAAGTGCTGGCCTCCCACAGAGACAGGCTGAGAAAACTGTGCCCTTCCTTTACAAAGCAGCACGTACGATGCACTTCTCACCACTCTGCCCTCCACCTGGAAGCCCCCCCCCCCCGACTCCACCCCTCCTGCCCCTCTTATTTCAAGCCCTAACCAAGTGTGTCCTCCTCTGAGCCAGGGAATGAGGCAGCCATTCCATGCCACCTGTGTCCTAGACACACGGCTAGAATCCCACTGCATCACAGGAAACTGTTTCACACCCATTCGGGCCCCAGATCCTGAGCTCCTGTGCTTCTAGACTTCTCTGTACTTAGCATGGTAGGTGTTCAATAAATGGTTGCTGGGTGAAAAACTGTTACCACTGATAATAATTACTTGCCCCCACTGTGGGCAAGCCCTGCAGCAAGGCTTCTGTGCAGGTGACCTCAGCGAAAAGCCCGAGGACAACCCTCTTTGGCGGGTACCATTCTTCTTCCCATTCGAGGCGTGAGGAGTGTGGCCAGAGAGGTGACAAAACTGGTCTCAGGTCACACAACGAGTGAGTGGCAGAGACAGGACTCCAAGCCGAGCAGCTGCAGGTGGCTCCTGAGCGTGCTGGCCGCTGTGCGATGCTGCCTCTCTAGTAATGAACAAAGTGAATGCAGGGGGAACGGGGTGGCGGGGAGGGGGGGGTCGGCCTACCCGGAACTGGGTGGAAGCGAAGTGAAAGGCCCAAGAGGCAGGCCCTGCCACCGCCAATGTTTTTGGGGTGGCTTTGCTGTCATCTGACACCACCCGGCCCAACAGGTTAGGGACCAGGACCCCAATTTGTTCAACTGTCTAGTGCTACTTGGAGTCCCCAGTCTGGTCGTGGGGGCAGGTGGTGATCAGGGAACAGGCAGTGCAAAATCACAGACCTAGGCTGCCTGACACACAGCCCTGGACGGAGGCCAGGAGAAGGGCTGCTTTCCCTCCCGGTTTCCCTCCCGGTCTAAGCCCCTGTCTCCCAGGCACGGCCCCCGCCAGACACCCCAGGGCTCCCGTTCCCTTCCTCATTCTAAGCCCAGCCTTCATAGATCCCCCTCCCTGGCTGTGTCCAGCTCCCTCTGAACTCGAGAGCACACGTATCACTTGACAACGGAACCACTCACTCCGTATGGTTCGGCACATCCATTTCTCATGTTCCTGCCACAATGCTGTTTGCTCTAAATCCCCGGATCTCACTTTAATTATCACAGGAATCCACAGGGCAGGTAAAGGGCGTGTACCTGCTTTTTAAAATGCAGATTCTGGGGCTCAGCTCCCCAGAAATCCAATCTGTGTCACAGGCCAGGAAATCTGCATTCTTAACTCACCAAGGGGACTCACCTGGGAAGAAACACTTTAAAACCTCAGTGGTTCATTACTGGATAAAAATAACCCTTCCCATGTATATAGTTCTCATAATTTGCTGGGCCCCTTACTTCTCACCAGACTATCACCACAAGTGATAACATGGTCTGGACAAAAGTCTCAGGTACCACTGCCCAAATGAGAAAAGGTGAAGTTCAAAGAACCGCTGGTCAAGGTGATAGAGCAAGTCAGACAGGAGGCAAGATCAGACTGCCTGGCTCTGTCACTCCAGCCACGGTCCATTTGTCTGTCAGCATATCTAAGCCTCTCTGTCTCTTTCTTTTTTTTCTTTCTTGCTATTAATTCTCAATATAATTCTAGATACTAAGAGTAATAATTAAGGATAAATAATAAGGAACATAAAAATTCTCCAAACTCCCATTTACCAGAGATAATTATTAATGTTTTGGTATATTTTTCCAGCTTTGTTCTTATGTCTTAATTGCTATTATACTGTTTCGTAAACCACATTTTCCAACAATTAACCAGAAGCAAGGATAGTACTGCTTTAGTTGGTACTTGAAAGGAGAGATAAGACACGGGCTGTCTACCTTGCCCCTTCCTGTCCACTGCCTTCCTCAGTGGACACTGCTCTTCATGCTCTCCCCGTCTCCTCTAGCAATTATTTTTTAAAGATTTAAAATTTTTTTTTAAAATGTTTGTTTATTTTTGAGAGAGAGAAAGAGACAGACAGAGCATGAAGGGGGGAGGGGCAGAGAGAGAGGGAGACACAGACTCTAAAGCAGGCTCCAGGCTCTGAGCTGTCAGCACAGAGCCTGACGCGGGGCTCAAACCCACAAACAGTGAGATCATGACCTGAGCCGAAGTCGGACGCTTAACCGACTGAGCCACCTTCCTGGGTAGGGGTGGGGCCGTTGGACAGGACTTCAGTAAACTACAGCGGTCTCCACTGGTTTCGTGAACAACCCAGGGGACAATAGCACACTGATGCTAGCACTTTCCCCAGCACAGAGCAAAATGCAGAGTGCTCTGAAGAACTGGCTGGTGATGCAAACTGACCTCACTACTTTTCTTTCCTTCTTTTTAAAAAAGGAGCTCAGAGTTGAAGACAGTTTAATTGTTCCACAGATGCTTCTGAATCGACCACAGACTGCGTGTGCTGGGGCGTCTCCTAACTGTAAGTATGTCTGACTTCCTCTTTGCTTTTACTCTGAAATCCAGCGTGGATCCCCTGGGCCCTGATTTACTTGTAGTCACAGCTTTGGGGAAATTTTAAGGCCAGCTCTGAAGAGACTTGCAAATTAGTTCCTGCCAGACTTCTGAATAGCGACTGATCACGATCTCTAATTATTTTTAAAGGGACTACTCACTCAGAGTGACAGCCCATGAATGGGACATGAAAATCCTTTTGAAGGAGAGCAGTGAGAAATCATGGCTATTATTATTTTTATTATGATTATTGTTCTCTAGAATCATGTGATGTCTAGAGGCCATCAACTTGTTCAATACAGGATTTTATCCCAACACATTCCAGAAGGCATGGGCTCTATGCCTGGATCCACATCTCCCCCTCTTTTACTTGCTGACTCCTGTGATCAGGCCTTTATAATATAATATAACTCACTGCTCTATCCTCAGCACCTAGAATATTTCCTGGCACATAGGAGGTGTTCAACAAACACCTATTCAATAAGACTGAATAAAAGGGACTGGAGGGGCAGTCGGTTAAGCATCAGACTCTTGCTTTCGGCTCAGATCATGATCCCAGGGTGGTGGGATCAAGCCCCGTGTTGGGCTCCGCGCTGAGTATGGAGCCTGCTTAGGATTCTCTCTCTCTTTCTCTCTCTCCTGCTCATGCTCTCTCTCAAAAAAGAAAAAAAAAAGTTTAAAAAAGGGACAGGGGAAGGTAACATTTCCTCCTTGGGTTCTGAGTATAGATTTCTATCGAAACGTGATTATAAAAGCACATGGACTCATTCATTCATTCAACAAACATTTAGGCATCTGTACTGTGTCAGGTGGCAGTCTGGCTGGTCCAATCTCATCATCTCCGATCCATCGCCATCCAAGATACCGCCCCAGGGTGTGTGGTGAACCTGCTCCCCAGAGCCCCGCACTCCCACTGGCCATTTTGTTGGCTCCATAACCCTGCAACGTCAGGCTTGGTGGAGGGAATTTCTGTTTGCAGTGGTGTAACTCCAGTCACCTGAGCAGTTGGATGTCAGCTGGCTTGTGACATCCTGGCTTGGATGTCAGCTCTTGGCTAAGTCAACACACCTATTGCTCTTCAAAGTGTTGAATGGAATGAGCTAGGAGCAGGGTGTGACCTTCAAGTGTCTTCCACATAAGACCCTGAGGGGTATAACACGAGGTTTGAACAATCAAGATCTTAGGAACCCCAACAATTGGCAGGGGGTGGGAGGGTATGCACCATTCGTTCCAGAAAATTCTAAAAATGTAATTTGTCATCGCCATGTCTTCATCATCACTTGGAGGGCGAGGAGGGGGAGGTGTGGCCAAATAAATGCTTATCTGTGTCCTTCTAAATCTCTAGAGACCTATCCGCTCATAATTACGCCGGTCACCTGAGGTAACTTGGTGGATCAGACAAAACTGCAAGTGGGCAAAATTGACCTCCTTCATTACACTAACCATCTGACACGTCCTAGATGTGCCCCTAGTGTCTTCCCTATTCTACCCCCCAAATCCCCAAATTTTTCCACCCCACATCCTCCTCCTTCAGGGCCCTGAGTTCTGCTAGACAGATCAGGAGATGGTGGAGACACGGCAAACTTTGCTAATGGCACATACTCTGTTTGGCAGTGTATTCTGCTCACACATAACTAAGCCCCCGTTAAAACATACGTGACTAGAACATTCTTGAGAAACTGTACTCTAATGTCTCAGCAGATTTACAGCAGCCTTGAATGTCCCCCACCCCCACCCCCAAGTCCTAGCCCATTACACCAATACACCAGGCTAGCCCTTCCTGGATAACCCCATTCTGGAGCAGGGCTGCTGAGCTCCGTCCGCCGGGGGGTGGCACGGGGCGTGTAGAGATGGGAAGGCGGCTACATACCAGCCCTCTCGTCTTCCACGCCCGCTGGCCCAACATCACTGGGATTCTCCGGTTTGCTTTGCGGAAATGGCCCATTTTTAGTTTGCCCTGGTAGGTACTAATCCTAGCCCTCTGGTTTATGCCACAGCCTTTTAATTACAAGCCCCTTAGGTTTCCATTTTAACCCAGCTGCCTCGCTTTCCTCTTGGAACACACTGAGGGGCAGGTCCAGTGTCGACCTCGCGCTTGGACGCGACACCCGGGGCACACACGGTACGGTCTTCGCTGGTCACGGAGACCACCCAGAACCCCACTGCTAAACAGTCTGTCAGATAATGAAAAGGACGAAAACTCCTTTGAACTCTGAAGCTGGACTTAAAACAAAGGATGAAACAGTCTCTGGGTACGTAGTTTGCTAAGGATTTTAGATGAGACACTAAGAGCCCCGCACGAAATCTGTAATTATTTCTCTCTGCCGTGAGGGGAGGGGGCGTATTTGTTTTGTTCAAGATGGCAGTCGCAGCGTGGTGAGGAAGATATTCCATGTACTGCTTCCATCGGCTTCTGGGAACCATGCAGAGGGCCCCACCTGGATTCACCTGCCCAGGGACAATCCATCCAGGGAGACCTGACCTGGGGCTGCCCTGTGGGACCCTGCTCGCCCCCAACCACCTCCAAAGAAATCCCTGGTTTGTAGAGGATGGTAAGAACAGGGGTACGGGGACACCAGGGTAGAAGCCAGGCTCTGCCACAGAATGGCTGTGTGACCCTGCACAAGTTACTTAGCTTTTCTGAGTCCTAAGAGTCATTAGCTAAGTGGGGAAAAGAACACCTGCTTCTCACAGTTGTGAGCATTAGGTGAGAAGTCCTACATGGGGGTCTTGTGCTGGGAGACACAAGGAAGGCACACTTTAGAATTAAAAAATATATTAACAGCTCTATTGAGGTGTAATTTACACTTCTGACCTCGGAAGCCCCCTTAGAACTGTCTGCTCCAATGTAGAGCTGAGGAAATGGAGACCCAGAGGGGTGCGGTGATTTGCCCACGGTCACACATTATACTACAGCAAGGCTGGGGTGAGGAGCCAGGTCTATACTGTTCTAGCATCACAGCCTAACACTCGCTAGGTACGTGGTTATCTTTAATTCATAAAGGAACGAAATCCACGAGAATAACTGAAGAAGAGTCACCTCTAATTGAACCCGTACTATGCTTGGACTTTACAAGTGCTACTGTTTAACCTTTTACCCTTTCATGAGGAAGGTGCTATTATCATCCATGTTCTAAGATGCAGAATTGAGGGGCGCCTGGCTGTCTCAGTCGGGTAAGCATCCAACTATGGCTCAGGTCATGATCTGATGGTTTGTGGGTTCGAGCCCCGCGTGGGGCTCTGTGCTGACAGCTCAGAGCCTGGAGCCTGCTTCGGATTCTGTGTCTCACTCTCTCTCTGCCCCTCCCCCACTCGCGCTCTCTCAAAAATAAACAAACATTAAAAAAAAAAAAAGATGCAGAATTGAGGATCAGAGAGCTGAGCAGCTTGCCCCAGGTCACACCGGGTATCCGATGAGTCTGACACCAGAGCTTGCACCCCTAACGTCGACACCCTGTACCACCTGCAGGTCTGAAATGCAAAGATACCAGGGCACGAGACCTTGGTCGCCCCTCACGGACGCTCGCCAGATTTAGCAAAGAAAATTCAAATCACTATTGAAATTGGAATTTCAGATAACTTGGGTATGGGTATGTCCCAAATATTGCATGGGACATACTTACACTAAGACATCATTCATTGTTTATCTGAAATTCAACCTTGGGTGTCCCGTATTTATCTGCCAACCCTGCGGTAACAGGATGCGTTCCTCCAGGCAAGCCGCGTTGCCTCTTCCCGTCTCTGTTTCTCTCCTGTAAAAGGACAGGACTGACCACAGCTGAGCTCCAAGGCTCTGTAACGGAGGCCACAGGAGGGAAGGGCCGAGCGGGTTCGCTGGTGATTGTTCTAAGCAAAGACCAGCCCAGGAAATCTACACTGAGGCCGCAAGGGTGCAGGACAAGGCCTGAGGGCAGGTCCCTGCTCCTAGCAGCTTCTCTCTGGCCTTTAGGGACAAATGCTCCCGGTAAGGTGCAAGCTACCTGGGCAGCGGTGCGAGCAGAAAACCACCCGGAAGTCGTAGGTGCGCGCGCATGCGCGCATGTGTGTTTACATTGCAGCACAGTATACATACACGAAATTTGCCACCTTAACCATTTTTAAGTATACAGTTCAGCACCATAAAATACAGTCACGTTACTGTGCAGACACCACCACCGCCATCTCTGGAAACGTGTCATCTCCCCAACCCGCAAGTCTGTCTCCAGGGGACACAGTCCCTGGTACCCCCTGGCACCCCCTCTTCCACTCTCTTCCTGAACCTGACGGCTGCAGGTCCTTCATATGGTGGAGCCAGACAGTACTTGTCCGTTTGCATCTGCCCTGCTGCACTTCGCAGAATGTCACCAAGGTTCAGCCGTGTTGTAACGTGTGTCACAGAATCTCCTTCCTAATTTTTAAGGCTGAACAGAGGTTACGTTATGTAATTTTCTCTCTCTGGGGAGGAGAGGCAGAAAACAGCCCGATATGCCCACTCAGTCTTCTGGGCTCTGAGGATGGAGCCCCTTTGCAGGGAGGGCTGCTGAGGTCACAGCCATCGGGGGCTCCTGGGGGGCAGGATGACTGAAATAGCCCCCTCCCCAGCATCTAGCCTGGACCCCCGTGGGTTTATAGGACTCCTGGCTTCCCAAGAGGCACTTCTCTCCACGCCAAAGGCCCTGGCAATAAGCCAGAGGGAGATATATGAGGCACTCCAAGGAGGTTTTATTTCTGCTCTAACAATACAACTGAAACAGGGAGTGATTTATGAAGGGCGAGCTCTGGGGAGGGGACAGAGCAAAATCGCACTTGGCAGCAGGCCACAGGCTGAGGGAGCCTGCAGTGTCAAGGGCAGTGCAGGCACTCGGGACAGCCCGTCCGTGCCTCAGTTGTACCATCAGTAATGGTGCCAACAGGGAGCACCCAGAGGCGGGGGCTGACGCTTTGTCAACCGCATGTCCCCATCCCGACAGCAGGCACTCATGTCAGGCAGCTGTTTTCTGGAAGGCGGGGTGAGATGGTGGTGCGCAGAAGACAAAGCACCAAATTGGAAGGGAGTGTCGGGAAGTCTGTTAATGGGCTTCAGGGGACAGGATTCACGTAGATTAAAAAGAAGACTTGTTTTGCAAAAATCGATTAAATAAAAAGGGAGAGTCAGCCAAGCCCCCGCCTGCTCTGTGAGCCAGTGGGGTGTCCACGTTCCTCCCTGGAAATGCGCAGGTGCGCAAAGGAGGAAACTGCTCCCGGGTTCAGAGGGTCTGAACCCCAATGTTTGGCTGGGCATTTCATTTATCAACGACTCTGGGTTTTTTTTGAGAAAAGCACATGTATCTCAAACAGCTGTCCACTGGCTGCCTCAGAAAGAAGATGCTGGGACTCAGTGGGAGTGGAGAGATTTTCCGCTCACCTCCCGACTCAATGCTCGTGCAGGCCCTGCCTGTGAGCATTACCCCACCTTGACGACAGGCAGCTGGCCTCCCAGTCCCGGAGGAAGGGAAGAGAAAGGACACTGCTTGAGTACCCACTGCCTGCCCTGGTTTTGTGCCTGCCATTCATCTCTGGATCCTGCCTCTGCTGCGACCTCTTGCTGTGTGACCCTGGGCAAGTTGAGAACCTCTCTCTTTCCTCACTGGCCATTGGGAGGCCCTCAGGAGGCCCTCATGAGTAAACACACAAAGTGCTTACCACAGCATCTGGGATACTGTAAGCATTCTAGAAGCATCAGCTCTTATTATCTCACAGCAAATAAAGTCCTGATACGGGTCCCTGCCTTGTTATTGTTGTGATTAATTGATTAATACTGCTGGCTGTCAGCACAACTCCTATTGGAGGTGATCCAACCCTTCCGTCACAGATAAGGAAACTGAGGCTTGGTGAGGTTGCACAGGGCTGGAGGCGGGACTCGGACCGGGTATGCCTGGCTCCTTTGGAAGAATCTCGTGGGGAGATGTCTGCCCCAGCAAGCGTCTGACCAGGCTCCCCAGCACCACAGCCCTGAGAACTGAGGGACAAAGGCCAAGAAAGTCCTTAGCTTCCGCCCAGGCACACGTGAACCCTTCCCATAATACACTTCGGTTTGTCAGTGGCAGGTGTAAAACTCTTAGGGGGCTGATGCGGTTAGAGCTCTGGAAAGATGCTCTCTCCGTCTCAGCCTCCGAAAGGTCTGGGCTAACTTTTCACAATGTTTCACTGCCAGGGTTTTTGAGAAAAGCCCCAGGTATCAGGGGGACGCAGACGGAGAGGGCCTGCAGAGGAGGGAGGGACTGTCTTTCCTTTTGAAAGATGTGGGCAAAGAGCCCTGACAGCGAGGCTGGAGAAGAGCCCCAGAGACAGGAAGGCAGAGGTACCAGCAACCAGCCACGGGAGCCCATCATCGCCCACGAGCAGAGACAGTGGTGCTTCAGAGGTAAAATTCATCTCCACCACTTTTAAAGGCATTGGGAAGTCATGATTCATCCAGATGCACATATGCTGCATTTCATAAGGCAAATCTAGCCCGCCCAATACTGCGGCGGTCTCCAGTATGAGAAATACACGAACAGCCATGGTTGGGAGAGTGCTAAGCATCTTGAGCTTCCTAGCAGCCAAGGTGTAAAGGGAAATGTGATGGGGCATGAAACCTTCCACCTCTGATGAAGTTGAAAACGCACAGGAATGACAGTTGATACCGGACTGGGTGTAGGCTCTGCGACTTGCAGACCTTGTTACCTCAGGCAATACTCAAACCTCCCAATTCCTCAGTTTCCTCATTGTAACGGTTTCCTCTTAATAACACCTCTGTCAGTCATGTCAAATAAGACAGGTATGTGGGGGTGCTTTGCAAATTATAAAATAACTCACGTCAATCTTACTACTGATTGCGAAGTATTTATATTAGTTCTTCAGATGAAATAAGCTTTTTTTTCAGTGCCAGTTGTTTTTCAGATATAGTTTGGAACACATGCCATCACATGAAGGACTCCTTCTACAAGGGCCACTGGATAATGGAAAGGACAGCTGTAATATCCACCATTTTTGAGCATTAATTAGGTACCAGATACTTACTTACACCCGTTTGAGTTTGAATGAGTTAATAAGCAAAGCCACTTAACCTCATTTTGCCTTCACAGACATTCCAGATATGGGCACTATTAGTATTCCTATTTTTCTAGAAATGGAGACACTGAGACACAGACCAATCATATTCTCTTCCCCATGAATGCGGCACTAAGGTTCAGAGGGACAGGGTGAGCCGGCAATGGGCACTGACCCATATGGAAATGAAGGCTCTGGATTGAAGGTGCCATTTTGAGGTGCCTGTGTGGAGTGTGTGTGTGTGTGTGTGTGTGTGTGTG
>CM053571.1:16455890-16633969 GCA_028646485.1 Cryptoprocta ferox
TCCTGAAGAGGTGGGGACAGGGGCAGGGGCAGGCACAAACCCAAACACCCTTTCTGCCCCAGGTTTGTCCTTCCAACACACTCTCTTTCTGTTTTAGCAGGACAGGATGGGTTCCTGCCCTTTACAAGCAAGCGTTTCCCAGGAATGGATGGATGGCAAAACCTGGGAAACAAGAGTGGGCGAGGAGCCCGTGGGGGCAGGCAGAGCAACGGTGCACCAGATGGCACTTCTCCCAGTCCCTTGTGCTCCTCGACCCCCAGGACGCTGCGCCCAAGAACGCAGGCTCATTAAGGGAGGCAAGAGGAGACAGACGCCCGGTCTAGAATATGGACGATCGTTTTAAAGAGCCCCAAAGCGAAGCGGCATCTGACCAGCTAACTGCACCCCACACTTCCTGTTTGTGTGAACTTGTTGTTTTTTTTTCCAATTAGAGAGCTACTCACTGATGCTCTCCAATTTCTTTTCTGTTTTAATTGAATAGCAAATCAAAAGGAGAGCAAAGGAAAGCTCGTGGTGTTCTCCTCCCTCAAAGGCCAAGCATCTGCTGGCTTTGTGCGGTCTTGGCTGCCGACCATGGCATTTCAGGCTGTTGGAGATTAATACCTGCGACAATGCGTCTTCGCAGGAAGTGGGTGTGAGGCGGCCGTGGTCCTGGGGAGGCCCTGGGGTGACTGTGGCTGCAGGCCTGCCTGGCAAGGGGCCGTGCAGGACAAGGGTCTGGAAGGGGGGGCTGCACGGCTGCCCAGAGGGGCCAAGGGACACAGAACCAGAGGCACACATACCTCCTAAATAAAGGGCAGTGACGGTTGCCCAAGTCTCCGGAAACTTGGGTGAAGCGTTTGTCCTACTTTGGCGTCACAAATCCTGGCTCTGCCCCTCGCTGTTGTGAGGACATGGGCAAGCTTACTGATGCTTCCTCGTCTGTGCAAAGGGGAGTGTCACGGTACCCCCCACATGGGACTGTGGGAAGAAAATCAGATGGTGTGGGGTAAAATGCTCGGCACATAGTAGGCCCTCGAGAAGTGGGAGCTGGTACTTAATATCTGAGCACCACCCTGCCTGCCCCGTGGGCAAGTTTCAGGAGGAAGTGGGTGTCCTGGGGCCCCTGATGCCTCCAGCAGTGTTTACCGAACCCGAACCCGAACCCGGAAGTCTACTCCGAATTACAAAAAGCAACATGTTAACAAGGCCACTGTAGCCTCAGACCCAAAAGTGTAGAAAAGCCTGGAAGGCAGCAAAGATCTGGAAAGAAGGGTTTATTCCAGAGGTTATGGAGCAGGGACCAATCCTTAAACCATTTTCACTTTGACTCCAGGAAGTGGGCGCAGGGCTAAGAAAGCTGTGAGCCGGACAGCCGGACAACCGGAAAGCCAGACAGCCGTGCAGGAAGTGGTTCAGGCCCCAGGGCTCGTGGGGCTCCTCGAGAAAGGGAAGCCTTGAGTCCCCTCCGGCCACGCCCTCCCCAGCACCTCCAGGTACCGGCCACCTCCCCTGGGCCTGCTGGCCACTTGGCCACTCTTCCTTCTGGAGAACACTCTAAACGAGAAGTCCTAGCTAAAAAGGGGGTGTTTATAACTTGAAAAGTGCTGATATGCCAACTAGTCATTTGCCCTGAAGTAGGCATTAGCTAGAGCAGCATTTCTTGGAATTAAAAAAGGACTATGAATAGACTGTTATGCTAGGTCTGCAGTCAGGGGCCTCCAATTAATGGCAGGAAGCCTGCGTTCCTGTCGGACTGAAGCCAGCATCACGCGCGCGTGCGCACAGGGCTGCGTGTGTGTGTGTGTGTGTGTGTGTGTGTGTGTGTGTGTGTGAGAAAGAGAGAGAGAGATACAGAGAGGGCAGTGGATGGATGTACTTGAATGTACACTAAGAATAATGGCCAGCCTGTTGTCTTCCAGAACAAAGGCAATGGGCCACTTTGAATCTCAAGCCGTCACTTAGAGATGCCACGGATGGCCCAGAAGGCAGTGCATCGGTGGGGGAGGGGAGGCCTGGCACCAGGGTTTGGGAGCTGTCGCAGCCAAGTCTGAGTCCGCCCCGCTCCCATTCTGTACCCTCGACCTCGGTGGATGAGGACTCTGACGGTGTTTAGCATTTGTTTTCACACACAGCCTCTGGAAATCAGCCCCTAGAGCCAGTGTCAGACACCTGCTTAAAATGGGGACTTGCCATCCTCAAGGCCAGAGGGACACCTTGGGGGCCACGGTCATATGGACATCTTCTCTGGGACTTTCCCCATTCCCTGTCATTTTGGGCACAGCATAGAACAGTGTCTAAAAGACTGTCTGCATTCTGAATCTGGTCTACCACCTCACAGCTCTGCGACTTTGGGCAGGTCACCCCAAAACAGTGCCTCAGTGCCCTCGTCTGTAAAGTGGGAATGATAACCGGTGACCCCCTGCCACCTCCCTCATGAGTCCTTGTGAAGGTCAATAGAGTGGAGAGATGTGAAGGGCTGGTACAGTGCCTCGCACATGGTTAGCTCCAGAGTAACTTTGTATTATCATCGCCCATAAGGATCAGGGAAAGCTCAGCGCCCCTGCTGGTCCCTGAGCCCACGAGGGCAGGGGGCCCGCCTCTGCTGTGCACGGCTGAGTCCCCAGTACCGAGTGCCGGCTCTGACATATGACAGGGTCTCAGAAAGCGTTTGCTGGAAGGGTGGGATGGAGGTCAACATTACTGCCCCAGCCATGACAGGGGTGGGAGACAGGGGTCTCCGGATGCCACTGAGCCCTTTAGGGGGTCAAGGCCCAGAAGTCACCCCAGAAGGAAACGTCTGGGGCTGCTCTACTTTCCTACGGCTGCTGTAACAAATCACGACACGTTCAGTGGCTTAAAGCAGCACGAATTTACATTTTACAATTCTGGGGGTCAGAAGGGTGACAGGGGTCCCACTTGGCTGAAATCAAGGGGATTTTAGTTTCCAGGGGCTACCTGCTTTCTTTGGCTCCTTGTCTCTTAACCAGAGACTCTCCCCCACTCTCCACTTCAAGTACCTTTGTGATTACACTGGGCCCACCCAGATAACCCAGGAAGATCTATCTTAATTAGCTGATTAGCAACTTTAATTCTGTCTGGCACCTTAATTCCTTCCTCCTTTGCCAGGTAACAGAGCATATTCCCAGGTTCCAGGGATTAGGACGTGGACATCCCGGGGGACCACCATTCTGCCTGTCACAGGGACTTTCAGGCGGTTGGGAAAGCTAATGCAGAAACTCCCTATTGAACTGCTCCAAACTGTTTTTGGAAGGCAAAGTTCTTTTTTTTCTTTTAAGATTTTATTTTCAGGGAATCCCTATACCTAATATGGGGCTTGAACTCACAACCCCAAGATCAAGAGTCACATGCTCTACCGACTGAGCCAGCCAGATTCTCTGGAGCGGGCAACAGGTGTCAGTAAAATGAGACTTAATAGAGCCTAAGAGCCCAGAATCAGAATCGGGACATGTTCACGGAGCCCCTCCGTCCGCCGGGGACAGCTGCACTCAGCAGTATTCCTGCCACTCACAGCCAGTTCTTGAGCACTCACTCTGTGAAACGCACTCTACCCGGCACGAGATGGCCAATCCCTCACTGAATCCTCACGACAAGCCCCTGAAGTAGGTTCAGTTGTTACCCCCATTTGACAGATGAGGAAACTGTGGCACAGAGAGGCTTCGTGACCTGCCCAGCATCACACAGCCCATCAGTGGCAGAACTGGGATTTGAACCCGGGGAGGGCGGGGGGTGGCCTCTAGAATCCTGCTCGCTTCTGGTTTGCCCTCCTGCCTCTCCACCGTTCACACACATTCTCTCATTTCAGTTGCACAACTGCCTTGTGAGGGCACGGTTTCTCTTTAGCCCCCCTTGCTTGGATTAGGAAAATGAGGCTAAGAATGATCGCTCGGCCGGCGCCGCGTGACCCAGCCGCTCACCGCCCTGCTCAGGCTCTTTCTCTGCATCGGGCTGCCTCACTAGCTGTTGGTGATGAAGCATTAATTTTAGAAAATGAATAGTTTCACAACACGCCCCGCCCCCTAGTCCCTTTCAGGAGCGTTGGCTGTTTTTAATACTCCCCCAACCCCCCAAAGGTGAGCAATCCCTGCTGTTTAGGAGGAGGAATGGAAGGTGTCTCCCGTCTGCCACCCAGGCTTCCGCTGAACAGGCTGCCTGAAGATCGCAGCAAACAGGCTGACGAGATGCCGGAAGAGTAAATGACGCTGGCCTCCCAGGATCTCCTTAATGAAAAATTTCAGTCCCGTGGACGAGACGCAGCCCTCATTACTACCCACATCTAAATTAAACAAGACAAGGGAGGCTCTTGAGAAAAAAGGCACAAGTTACTGAAGGCTTGAAGAACGAGCCCCAGGAGGTAAGCGAAGGCAAGTCCCCTGACTTTCTGGGGGTGCAGAGAACCCCAGGCACCATCAGATCCGCTGGAGCCGGGGGGCTTGGGGCTGCAGCTTTCTCTGGGCTTGGCAGGGACCCCAGGCCGGAGCCCGAGCGGGGCTGAGCCGGCCGACAGTCAACAGGCCTTTATTGACTGTTCATTCTCAGTGAGCACAAGGCTGTCCATTTAAACGCTGATCCAATATTGCTGTATGTTGGGTAAGTTCATCGAGAATTCACAGGGCGATGCTCACTCAGCAAGAGACAGGCACGCCACACATGAGCTCATTTATTCCAGCAGCAGCCGCAATCCCGGACCCATTCATCCCCGAGCGATATTCCCCAGGGCGGGGGGCAGAGGGCTGGCAAGGCTTTCTGTTGGGGGGGAGGGAGGCACAGGGGGCTGAGAGAGGGGGGAGGGGCTGGCATGTTTGCAGGCAGCTGAGGGGCCTGGGTGTCCACATCTACAAAGTAAGGAACAATAAGAATACCTGTCTGAGGGGGACAGGGAGGGCTGAGTGTTTTGCTTGGTGCCTGTCATCTAATGACGGTAAGCTTGGCGTGAGCTGGGATTGTGTCACCCAGTCTTACATCATCCCTGCCAGTGACGGACCACGCGACCCGTTCCTGTCTCCATTTTACAGATGAAGACTCCAACGTCCCCAGAGGGGCCGGAACTTGCCCACGGGTTCCCAGCAGGTCAAGAGCCTGGGCAGGATTCACACGCAGGACTCGAGACCGGGCTCTTCCCACAGCTCTGCCTCTACGTCAAACCCTCTGGATTTGCGCCGGCTCCGGTTTTGAACATTAGGTCTCAAGTTCCAGCCCCTGGCCTTTGAAACCAAAAACACTCTGAGGGAGGTACTATTATCACCCCCATTTTATGGATGAGGAAACCGAGGCACAAGAGAGTCCAAGTGATGTGCCCAAGGTCACAGAGCCGGGGGGGGGGGTAGTGGGTATGCGTTATACTCTGCCCTGCTGGAAATAGAAGCCGTGCTAGGCTATGACACGGACGGGGCGGCGCTCCCCTCTGCTGCCAGAGCCCCCTCTGAAAAGGACTCTCTGGGCACTGTGCCAGGGTCAGATGTGAAACAGCGCCAGTGGCTGGCAGAGCTCATCACCGTGTGTCCCCACTGTCACCAAAGCAAAGCCCGATTCCTGACAAGTATCCTAAAGCCCTTCACCACCCACCCGCTGGCCCCCCGACCTCACCCAGCCCCCACAGGTACACGCAGGGAAAACAAACTCGGTGCGCAGCGGGGGAAACTGTCCAAGGCCCCACAGTAACACGGGGGCTGATGAGGCTGTGCAGCAGGCTCTGCACGCTCCCGGGCGGGGCCTTTCCCCCCCGAGCCTCTATCTGCTCTATATCCAGCATTTGTGGGGGAGGCCGCAGGAGGCCCCCCAAACAGGGGACTTGGGCGGGTCTGCTCACAGAGTGGGACGCCCCTCAGCTGGTCTCTCCCCGTGCTCCTTCCTTACGTGCTTTGTCCTTTGAGAATATATACATGCAACCCCACGATATCAGACTTGACATGATCAAGTCTCAATGTCTCAAGCCGTGCCTGGGTTGGGGGGGCTGGGGATCCTGCTGCTGCCCATGAAGCATGTTGAGAGCACATGTTGGGGTAGGGTCCCCCCCCCTCCCCCACCAGGAGCACCAGAGGGACTGAGGATGGAGACAGGCTCTGGCTAGCCAGGATTCCTCCTGCCCCGTAGTTCTGAGGGTTAACAGTGGGTCAGTGTAGACCTGCCCAGCTATTGTCACGACAAACGCTTTTCCACAGCGGAGCCTCCAGAATCCAGTGGCTCCAAGAGACAGCCGGCTGCTTGGGCTCTGGAACCACATGGACCTGGATTTTTTATCTCCGCTCTGCTACCTTCTAGCTGTGTGACCTTGGACAGGTTACCTCACCTCTCTGGGTCGTAATTTCCACATCTGTAAAGAGGGAGCAGGGTTTAGAGGTGAGGTTGTCGGGAGGGGCTTTGTATCAGGCACACAGTAAATGCACAATCAGAACGAATCACCTGTTCGTTTTGTCTCTTAGCACGAAGATGAGGAGTAAATGAGAGGCACCCAAGGCGGAATCCAGCACTTGGTTTACCCCTTGGCCAGTTGTGAGCTTTGGGGGAAGCGAGGCTGCCGTGTGCCTCAGTTTCCTCAGGCATACAGTGAGAATAAAATGCAGTTCCCACCTCACAGAAACCGATGGACATAATTTGTATAAAATGCTCATATAATGCCTTAAGCATAGTGAATGCTTGATACGTGGTAGCTCCCAGTGTGACCCTGCCTGGCCCAACCTTGGCTCACCCGGACCCAATCAACACCCAGACTCAGCTTCTCCCAAGAGTATTCCTTTCCTACCTATATCTGGCAGCGCCCGCCACCCCACCCCTCCCATAAAGTGAACCTCTTGGGGTCAGAGGAAGCCCTAGGTGCTCCAAGGACGGCTTCTGTCTGTAGGGCCTTCTCATTTTTCCTCGTGGGAGCAACACAGGACAAACTTGGAAGGTACTGAGCCTAAAGTGAATTCAGAACCAAGCCATGGCAAGACTCATCGAAATCCTGTGTTTGAGTCATTTCCTTTCAGGGTCGTTTTTTGTGTTTTTTTTTGTTTTGTTTTGTTTCCCAAAGCATCCTTCATCATCTTCAAAGAGTCTGGCTGCCAACTCGACTTTGCCCTCTGAAGTTCTTTTTCATTCACCCACGCAGGCACTGCTCCAGAAATGCCACTGCACATGGCGGAGACGAGAATGTGCCCCTCGCTTCCCCCTCCTCCCACCCCCCACCCCCCAGCTTGGACTCCATTATAAATTGGCCGACGTTGTCCTTGGGTCCTTCCCAAGATTAATTAGAAAACCAACATGAAGGGCATTTGTATAAAAGTAAGCCATGCTATTTATTTACAGAGGAAGGAAAGGGGGGATCATTTCTAGTGCTGTTTTCTTCCGTCTTCCCGTGACAGCCCCACCAGAGGCCCCGGGGTACACAAACAGATCAAAACTCCAGTCAAGGCTGCAGCCTCAACTTTATTTTTCCCCCTTCTTTTTTTATTTTTATTTTTTATCCATTTAATTTTTTTAAAAAATGTTTTTATTTATTTTTGAGAGATAGAGACAGAGCGTGAGCGGAAGGAGGGGCAGAGAGAGAGGGAGACACAGAATCTGAAGCAGGCTCCAGGCTCTGAGCTGTCAGCACAGAGCCCGACATGGGGCTCGAACTCACGAAACGTGAGATCATGACCTGAGCCGAAGTTGGACGCTTAACCTACTGAGCCACCCAGGCGCCCCTTATTTATTTTTTAATGTTTATTTATTTTGGAGAGAAAGAGAGACAGAGCGTGAGCAGGGGGAGAGGCAGAGAGAGAGGGAGGCACAGAATCCGAAGACAGGCTCCAGGCTCTGAGCTGTCAGCACAGAGTCCAACACAGGACTCGAACTCACGAGCTGTGAGATCATGACCTGAGCCAAAGTCGTACGCTTAACTGACTGAACCACCCAAGCAATCCTTTCCCTCTTTTTTCTTTTTTAAGGCACTTGTTATTTATTTAGATTTATAACCTATTCAAATGATGCCTTGGTGCGGCAGGAAAACACGGACCCCCTGCGAAAGGAAGCTTATCTATAAATGAATGTAAAAATCAAATCCATCTGGGTACTTCAGGCACTGTTTTCAAAGAGATGTCTTTAAAAAGCATTCTCGGGATGTCAGGAAATCTATTCAGTGGACAAGCCCATCTTGGCACGAGTACGGTTTTCCTGAACATGACACAGCCGTGCCAGGGAAGATGTGAGACTATGAACCCCCCACAATACTTGATAATTTCATCAGGATGTTAAAATGGCAGTTTTCGCTGAGGCACCCAGCTACATCATACATTAGATGTCTCCATTCAAAGCGGGTGCTAGACTCTAGGCAGACTTAGCAAAGGAGGTACTAAGAACGGCGTCACCCAACTCTGAACCTTGACCCAGAGTCCCAGTCAACGTTGCCCACACCAACACCAAAGGGTGGGGTTTAAGGAGATGGAAAAGAGGTAAGAGAGGTTTCCTGGAGAGAGCAGTTGAAGGACCACAAGATCCCACCTGTACCTGGCCACACACCCAGCGGGGAGGGTTGGGAGGTTTCATTTTAAATGGAGAGAGGGGCTTTGAAATCACCGACAAGTTTAATATACCTGACCCTACGGTCTGAGGCAACACATTTACCCAATGAGGTTCGAACCTGCGACTTACCAGCCATTCTGATAACAAAAGAAGGACTCTAGCTGAGCTGGAGAGCAGCCCACCCTCTCAGACCTTATCAGGGAAGGCTTGGCTGTGGCTTCTCCATGACCAGGCAGGACCTCACTTGGGGACAGGCAGCCACAGGTCGTCCCTGGGCCTGCCCACGAGGGGCCGCCTGCAGTGGTAAGTACGATTCCCAGTCTCCAGGTTGCAGAAGGAGCTGAGGGAGGCATCGGGGGTGACTGAGATGCCCCCCGTTCACGGCTTCCTTTGAGTGAAGGCCCCCCACCTCCCCGGCTTGGCCTGAGCCGCAGGGAGACGAGTCTGCCCGCACACCCACCTCACGGCACGCCTGGCAGTGGTGGCCATCATTCCGTGGGTGAGGTCTGTCCTTCCAGTGGCAAACTCCTGCCTCCTCCATGTTCCTGTTCCCAAAGGCACCTGACACACGCCTGGCATGTGTCAGGGCCTCAGGAAACATTTATTTGCTGGCTGGGGACGGAGGGTGGCTGAGAAGACGGAGCGGAGGCCCCGGGGTGGCCGGGGTGTAGGGGTGAGTCCCTGGGCCGAGCAGCTCAGGGGGCGTCCACAGGGGCACGCTGCTCGGGAGGGCCAGGAGGCCGCGCCAGATGGCAGACCAACTCTATCGCCTCCTGTTTATGTTTTATGAGTTTCCTTCTCTTTCAGGTTCTTGGTCACTGACATCTGCTGCTTGGAATGGCTCCGGAGGCACACTGGGAAGTAGAAAATGTGTCTGGGATACTTTGCTCCTCCCCATCCTGGGTGCCCTGTTTGGACGTGCCTTGCCCTTGGCCCCAGGACGGCCCCCCACTCCCCACCTTGGTGACCTTTCTCTTTCCGGCATTCACCTCTCCTCATCTCCTCCCTCAAAGCCAGATGCCATGCAACTAAGAAGGTGAAGATCATAACTGATGTGCATTAGCGCTCCCCAGGGGCCTCTGTCCCAACACAGGGAACACGGGGTCATTCTGCCAGAGCCTTCTGGAGATGGGGAAGCCCATCCTTAGATCCCAGGAGCAAGAGTGGATCCATCCAAGAAACCCCAGATGTCATTTCCAAATGGCCAAGAGCAGTTCTCCAGGGAGAGCCCAGCCTGGCTTGCTGCAGCCCCAGACATGGTGAGGACAGCATGGGGTGGTGTGGGCTGGGAGGGGGGCCCACGGGGGAAGATGTAACCTTGGGGTGGAGCACGTGACGGGCACTGAGCACCTCCCAAGCTTCGGCAGCCACCGGCCAGCCCTCCTGCAGGCCTGGCGTTTCCTCCCAGTGATCCTGGCTGCTGGAGACGCGACATCCCCATCTCACAAAAGGGGCCCAGGGAGCTGGGCCACCATCACACAGCGAGGGAGAGGCGCCGTGGGTCCCGGTGTTCCCGCTGGGGCATCTGGCAAATCTGACCCACGCCCGCGCCCAGCTCGTCCCCCCCTCACCCCCCCAGCCCCCCGGTGAAGCAGGCATGACCTTCACTAACTCTAGCTCCAGGTGAGGAATCAGGCTCCACGAGATGGAGTAGCCTGACTGAGGTCACTCAGCCAGTCAGTGGAAAATTGAACCCAAGTCTGGCTAACTGCAAAGGCTGCGGACCTCAGGAGCCCACCTCCCCACTGATGCTGGTCCTGCTGGCCGATCTGAGAATGGCCTGGGGTCACTGTGAGAGAGAGAGGGCCACAGAGCCCAAGATGGAAGAAATGAGGATGTTTTTGTGTGGACATATGTGCATGTGCATGTGTGTGCGGGTCTGTAACCGCGTCTATGTTGTTTGTGTGTCTGTGTATACGTATGTGTGCTGTGTCCATGTGAACTCGTGTCTGTATTTAGGTGTATGTGTCCCTGTGCATTTGTATGTACAGCTGCAAACTTGTGCATATTACTGTGTGCATGTGTGTGTGTGTACAATGCGGACGTGTCCGTGTATGCTTGTGTGTTAGTAGGTATCTGAGTACATCTGTGTCTCTGTATGTGTGTCTTTATATGTGAGCGTGTAAATAACCCCATATATGTTGGTGGAGACTCAGGAGAGAGGCCCCCTCTATGGTGGAAAGTTAATCATTTTTTTCAGTTAAATAGGAAACAAAGGAATTTTTTCTTAAAGGTCTGCTTCGGGGCCTCAGAATGTAAACTTTATGCAACTAGGTTTACAGTCTCTAAGGGAAGAATGTTCTTTGAAGATCAAGCCTGAGAAAACTTAGAATTCACTGCTGCACGTCAAACCTTTCTGACTACTCCGTGGTAAGAAATACAGTATTTCACTCCACATACATTGAATATATGTATGCACATGTATATGTGTTTCTTAAAACAATACTTGCCCTTACCATGTGTAATATGCTCTGATATTTTAAATTCTTTTCTATTTATTTTTAAAAAACGCTAGCTGTGAGCCACTACGCTGATGTCAGAAACTCACTGATGGGGCAGAGCCTGCAGTTTGGACACGGGTCTGGGGTGAACCTTCCCTGGCTCTACAGAAAGAGATTTCATCCATCCATTTAACAGATAAACACGAGGCCGCTGCTGTGTGACAACTACTTTCCTAGGTTCTTTGGGAACAAGTTTCCTGCCCTCCTGGCACTTTCGTTCTAAAGGAGAAAATGAATCATAAACGTGGAAACATTTACAGAAGGTCATTTCAGGTGGCCACAAGGTCTATGAAGGTAATTCAGGGGGCTGGTCAGGGAGGACTTCTCTGAGGATGTGACATTTCTGCTGAGACCCACATGATAAGGAGTTGGCCAAGGCAAGAAGTGGGGGAGAAAGGCTCTTCTGTATTTGGTGTCCCACCTCTACCCATCAAAGGTTAGAGACAGGCCTTGATTGGGACACTGGCCGGGATTGTGTCCCTCCGTCCCCAGCCCTGTCCTCTCCCATCAGCTACATTTTGTCCCAACACTCCACATTAGAATTCGGCAGCTCCGCAGGGGCACATATTAATTCTTTCCCCGGAACATACAAAATGACATTTGGTCCGATTAATGCTGTCATTAAGGCCAACTCCCTGAAGACACAGCCGATTTTGTGGAGGGTGATTCGCTGGGCAACAAAGCTCAGGACTGAGGAGGCAGAGGACAGGCAATGGGGCGCAGAGAGCCACGCGTGGGACAGCCCCCGAGAAAGGGGCTGAGATGGCGATGGGCCAGCCTCGCCCTCCCAGCTGCTCCACGGCCAGGTACGGCTTTTCCAGAGGCGTCTGCGTGGCCAGCAACTTCGCCACCTTCAGGGTCCCGCTCAAACACTACCTTCTCCGCAAACCTCCCCTGCCCACACTACTTACACCGCGGCCTCCCTCCTGCCCTGTTATCTCGTTATCTTCTGGTTCCTCATCTAGAATGTCAGTTCCACAAGGGCGGGGAGTTTTGCCTGTGCTCGTCCCCATCTTGTACACAGCTGATGCCCAGTAAATAGCTACTGCACGACTAAGTAACAGCTTCCATTTATGGAGCACCTACTATGTGCTGGGCTCTTTTCATCCATTGTCTCCAGGCCTCACAGAAATCCTGCGACGTAGTGGTTATCATTCCCATTTTACAGATGATAACATGAAGGCTCAGAGAGGTGAAGTGACGGCACCGAGTAAGTGATAGATGTGGGGATGAACTTGGGTCTCCCTGACTCCAAACCCACCAGCCAGGACACATCCACTCACATAACAAGAATGCTGTATAAACCAGACGACCCAAACCAAGATTCTTCCAGAAGCAAGCTCCGTAGGCACAGAGAGCTCCTCTTCATTTTGCCTGAAGGAAGCCGAAGGGTGTGTTGTTAATCAGGAGAGGTGCCTCTCTGCCAAACGGCTGGGTCATCCCCTCCGAGTGGAAGGAAAGCTTCATGTTGTGTTGTTCTTCATAAGAAATTTCCATGCTTTTTGTTTTTCAAACACACTGAGGCAAATGGAACATAAACCGGCAGAAACTCATGCCACTAAACACCCTCCTCCAAGTGCCCTGAGGTTGAAGCTGGGAGTGTTCCTCGGAGCCCCACGGGGGGCCTTCCTAGAGGCCAAGGTGGCCGAGCAAGGCGGGACCAACAACCTTCTTCCATTCCCTCTGTCCCTCGGGGATGAGTGGCTGAGGCTGCATTAACCAGGGGAGACCTCTGAAGGCTGGGGTTCTGGGAACACCAACAGAGTGGTTTTGGTTGGGGACATCAGCTGCTTCAAATTATGAACTGCTCCAAACACAGTGCACATTAACACGTTTTTCAGCCCTGGAGGGAGACCAAGGGACTTGGGCCACAGCCTTCATCTTCAGACTCTTCTGGGGGAGAGCTTCTGGCTGAGACGCCTGGGCAGGAAAGGGCAGGGGTAGAAGGTCCTGACCCCCTTCCCTGATCAGCAGCAACTCAGGGGATGCCTGTGCAGGGCCTGAATGCCAAAGGGGAGGGGAAGCCGCCCCATCCCATGTCACCCCCTCCTTCTCCCCTACATCGTCAGTTCGACAAACGTTTGAGTTCCTGCTCGGTGGCAGGCAGCAGGCCAGGCCCTGGACACAAAACCCGTTCATCTAACCTTAGTGTCTGCTCGGAATCAGGCCCTGAGGAGCCATTGTGAGAATACAGTAATAACTAACAGCTATGGGGCCAGGCCCTGTTCTAAATGCTTTTCACATGTTAACTCATTCATCCTCACAGCATCAAAAGTGATTTCTAAGCGGACGCCTGAAGGAAGTGAGGAAGCTCACCGGGAGCATATCTGGGGAAGTGAGACAAAGGCCGAGTCGGGAGCGTGCCTGGCATGTGCCTGGTGGGTGTCGGGGGCCCCCGTGAGCCTAGGCTGCGGCGGGGAGGACCCAGGCCTTCACTGGGTGGTGGACGGTGGTACAGGACTGCCATGTTCCGACTGTGTTCTCCAACAGGTGTGCTGCAGCACTAGAATGTTCCGTGGTGGGAAGAGGAGTGGAGGCTGGGATAATCCAGGAGAGGCGGGAGGACGAAGCAGCAGGGGGATGGAGAGAAGCCGCTGAACCCCTATTGTGAAGGTAGAACTGAGAGGATGCGCTTGCGGGCTGAGCACGTGCACGGAAGAGAGGGCATCCAGGAAGACAGCATGGGTGACGCTCTGAGCAGTGGAAAGAGGGGGCTGCCGTTGGCTGAGGTGGGAGATGTGAGATGAGCAATTTCGTCAATTCCAGGCATGTTAAATTCGCAACGTCCAATGAAGACGTCCAGGAAGCGGATGGGGAGACCCGTCTGGGGTGCCGGGGGCCGATGTGTTCACTGAGCAATACCATGAACGGGCACTGTGACCTCTCCACTCGGTAGATGCTCTCATGTGCCCCAGATGGGCTGGCACTGCCGCAGCGGGTGCAGCAGGGAACATTCATCCTAGTGAGTTTATATGAACCAGCAGGCACGGGAGGACAAGATGTCAAAGAAAGAGGCCAGGAGAGCCTGCAAGGCCAGCATTTCTGGTTCTTGTCCCAGGGGGGTGTGGGTGTGGGGCCACAGGGCCAAGAGGTCAGCTTTGACCACCCGCCTGCTGAGCCTCCAAGGCCCTGTCAGAGCCAAGGCCCCAGCGCCCAGCAGCTGCCAAGGCACAAGGGGGCCTTGGACGCCAGGCTTACATTAGATCTGAACGGTGTCCAATTTGCTGGAATCCATTATCGACTCTCGCTGACCCGCTGTCTGCCCTTGGAGAAATGTCTAAACTGTAGGGCCGGAGCCAACACTAGCTAAGACAAATAGCCGGGGGTGCGTTAATGTTTCCAAAGTGCTTTAAGACACTGTTGGGGGCACAGTGAGATCTGGGAGGGAGCCCACGGAGCAGGGAGGGAGAGGTGACCTGCCGCAGTGGGCTGGGATGAAGGGCTGAGACAAGGGGCTGTCTGTTCCTTTCCTGAAGCTTCCTAAGGGACCCTGAGGAATCACCTGGGCCCAGCTGTCCAACGCCCCACAGGCCCACATCTTCACACCTACATCCAGGGCATAGGTTCGGGGCTGCCCCAGGTCGCCAGCCCTGCTAGCCGTGTGACTCTGGGCAAAGGGCTCACCCTCTCTGTGCCTCAAGTGTCCACAGATATCCATCTCACAGGATTCTTGAAAGGATTCTATGAAATAGCAAAGCTGCTAGAGCAGTATCTGTCACACAGTAGGAACTCACTAATTGTGAATGAGGATGATTATTTACTGAGCACCTAGAATGTACTGGCATGATGGATGCCTGTCCATTGCCCATGTCAAAGAAATCCTCAATGCTAACACATTCTAGATGAGTTATCCGAGGTGAAGCAAGTGTCTCCAAGGATCTCTGAAAATGGAAGGGAGCAGAATTTCTCAGCCTGCTTGTTGAATGTATAGAAGATGGGCTTTTAGAATCCAAGGTGATCCTGTGGCCACGTGACCACCTGCTCGGAGCAGCAAGTGAATTTGTGAGCTCTGCCCGCCCCAGCTCAGCCTATCAGGAGTGCGTGCCTACTGTAAGTCCACTCTGACCTCAACCCAGATAAGCTTGAACTGGAAACATACTGGGAACCCATGATGGAGCTGGGGGACAGTCTATGGCCAGAGCCACACTGTGCCTCTGCCAGGTGGGCATCAGGCTCCAACCTCCCTGCCCAGTCCCATGAGGATTGAACACACTGACCAGCCTTGGGGTGGCCCGGGTCCCTACCTCCCACTTAATTCCCCGACTCCATTCCTGACTTCCTACTCTGAAGTCTCACCTGGAGGACCACGTTCTGCTCAATGCCGAACATCCCTGAATTCCGTCTTTAGCGTCTGCTTGACTCCCAGGCAGCCTAGCCTGCCATCCCACCTATAATCATCTCCAGGCCCCTCTTAGACTTTGAGAACAGCCCACCCACAGTGTGCCTGAGGGGTACACTTCACAGAAAGCAGGGATCTTCTGGTTTCAACCTCAGTGATTTGTTTTGCTTGGTCTTCCATAATGTTGGGGATGAAAATGTCTTATTATGAGATTTTCAGATACATCAAAAGGATTGGCCCCATCACTTTAATAGAGAGAATTACAAGCTAGTGGAAAGAGTGGAGGCCTTATGGGTCCAAAGACTCGAGTTCGGACTCAGCAAGGCCTCTCCCCTTGGACTCAGCCCCTCTGAGTCTCAACTTCCCCCCCGGTCAGATGGGGCGGTTATGAAGATGAAGCAAGACCATGGATGTAATGAACGTGTAATGGGACTGGACTGTGGCAGGGACTTAGCATTATTATTGTCGTTACTGCCGCCGTTATCTTTTTGCCTATCCGGCTCCTGTGAGCATTCCTTTCTGAATCTTATGGCTGCTTACACCCTTAAACTTCTCACTGTGCTATTCTCCCTAAAGCTGCCGCAATGGAGGAAAAACTTCCCTTCGCTGGGATACTGGAGGCTATCCCAACAATGCTTGTCATTGTACAGGTACCCAATAAAGGTTTTTGAAACTGCCATCTAACATAACTAATAATAATACTAATACATTACCAGGTGCCAGATATTGTGGTAATTGCTTTATAAACATTATTCTCATGTAACCCTCTCAGTCTAACATAAGAGCTTATTACTAGTACTACCCCCCCCCCATTTTACAGATGAGGAAAGTGAGGTACTGAGTTAATCTGCCCAAAGTTACATAACTAGTAACACGTGGGGATGAGATTAGAATCCAGATGATTTAACTTTGGAATCTGCCCTTGTGACCACCATACTGCCTCATGAATATGTCATTTTCAGAGCAAATATAGAAGGGAAAAAAGCCCACTGATGTTTATTTAATCTGGGATTTCTAGAGTTGAGTCATGAATCATGGGCGATGGGATAAGATGAATTCCAGAAGTTGTGTGTGGACAGCCGTAAGAAAGACGGGCATCAGAGCTTATAAGGGTGGTCAGGACTATTTCTGGTTCTAAGTGAAACCAAGAGGTGATCGGGGGAAGGATTAAGCAGAAGATGAAATTATACAGGATTCCCAGTGAGGCTTCTGACCTCACCTCTGGGCACACTGGGAACAGCATTTCCTGCCCCTGCTGAGTAGAGTCCTGCAGCCACTACAAGGAGCAGATAAGAGCCTTTCTCTGAATCACTGAAGAGATCCAACCCCAGGGGATAACTGGGCTCCCATTACTCCACTTATTTTATAGATGAGAAAACTGAGGCCCGGGGAAGTGAAACAGCTTGTTTAAGATCCCACAATAGGTAAACAAAAGCCACTTACTGATCAACCTCATTCATTCATCCAACAGACACACAATGAACACCAACTATCTGAAATTCACCAGGAGACAAATGCCACGTTCTCAGTGACTCAACAATCCAGACCAGCACTGTCCCACAGAGATAGTGTAAGCTACAGTTGCAATTTAAAATGTTTTCATAGCCACATTTAAAAAGTAAAAAGAGAGGCCCCTGGGTGGCTCAGTTGGTTGGGCAACCGGTTTCCGCTCAGGTCATGATCTCACGGTTCGTGGGTCTGAGCCCCGCGACGGGCTCTATGCTGACAGCTCAGAGCCTGGAGCCTGCTTCGGATTCTATGTCTCCCTCTCTCTCTCTCTCTCTGCCCCTCCCCTGCTCACACTCTGTCTCTCAAAAACAAATAAACGTTAAAAAATTAAAAAAAAAAAGGTAAAAAGAAACAGGTGAAATTAATCTACCCAAAATATTGTTTTAACATATCATCAATATTTAACAATATTACTGAGATATTTCACTTTTGGTGGGTACAAGGCTTTGAAGTCCAATGTGCATTTTACAGTGAAAGCACGTCTCAGTTTGGACTGAATACATTTCAAGTGTTCAATGGCTGCATATGACTCATGGCCACCATACTGGCCAGCACAGATCTCATGGAGCTCAATCTCAGTATTGGAATCACATGGAGAGCTTGTTAAAAAAATACAGATTTCTAGGTCCCACCCAGAGATTCCTGAGAGCTGAGGCAAGGCCTGGGAATCTACATTAAAAAATTTTTTTAACGTTTATTTTTGAGAGAGGGAGACAGAGCACAAGCGGGGGAGGGGCAGAGAGAGAGGGAGATACAGAATCCAAAGCAGGCTCCAGGATCCGAGCCTTTGGCACAGAGCCTGACGCAGGGCTCAAACCCATGAACTGCGAGATCATGACCAGAGCTGAAGTCAGACAGTTAACCAACTGGGCCACCTAGGCACCCCGGGAATCTGTATTTTAACTAGCATTCTAGGCGATTCTGATGCAACTGGTTATTTTGGAACCAGTGAGCTGATAAAATGAAATGCAGTCCAGTATTTGTTGTAGCTAATAGAGAATAGCCATTTAGCTAGTGAACACTCTTCCTTCATTCCCATTGATTAGGGAAAGCTTGATCTTAATTAGCAAAATCTGAATTAAAGACATCAGGTTACATTCAGTTGAATTACTTTTAAGAATAAAGAGTAAACTCCAAAGAGTTTTCAAGTAGGGGGTGTTTGTTTAGGTAAGACTTCCTGATTAAAAATAAAGAATATTCATCCACACACTTTGTTAAACTCCTTAAAAGCTAATGGATTCTCTTAAGATGAAACAAACCTTCCATCAAGTCTCCAGCACTAATTTATAGAACAGAAAACTTCTTAGCGGACAAGGGGCAGCTGGATGGTCGTGGTCGTGGTTGCAAGGGGGTGTGGGGAGGAGATAGTCATACTTTAATTATGCACTTGCTGTATGCCAGGCACAGTCCTCAGCCCTGAAGCTACAGGGGTGGATGAGGACAGGCCATGCTCGGAGAAGTGTTTGCACAGTAGCTAGTGGGACAGATGAGGATGTGCAAAGCTCTGTGGGAGCACAGAAAGGAAAAGGTCAGCTCTGCCTGGAGCACGGGAAGGCTCCTCAGAGGAGAACGGAGCTGAGTCGCCTTGAGCGACCACAAAGTGTTTAACAGGGAGAGACCGTGGGCGCTGGCGGAGGGAGCGAGTAACTTGTCACTGAGTGTTTGAAGAATCGTGGGCAAGGAGATCAAGGAGATTAGATGCCAGGGCGGGGAAGACCGAAGTGATGCGGGGGAGATGAGCTGGAGCAGAGACGGTGAAATGCCTTGACAGCCAGGCCAAGGCAGCTGGATTTAGTCCGGCAGGTAATGAGAGGCCGTAACTGTGGTTAGACTGATGCACACAGGAAGGCTTCCATCAGTGATGGATGAATGGATTGATAAGTGACTGACTGAATGAATGGGGGACCCTGAAGCCAGGAGGCCGGCGAGGCTGAGGGTCAACCGTTCAGGTGAGAGGTGGTAACAAGACCTGGACCAAGCGCTAACAGCAGATGCGAGATGTTTTCAAATGACCCATAAGGAAGGTAAGACTTGGTGAGGTTGCTGTAGGGAGCCGCCTTCCATGCGGCGGAGCCTGAAATATGATGCAGGAGGCTGAAAGTCCCAGGAAAGCAAAGAAGAGGCTCATGAAGCCAGACTCTCCAAGAGCCCCGCGGAAGGGAGATGCCAAACCCTGAGATTTCCAAAGCATTCCTTTTCGTGGGCATGCTTAGGCACTTCAGTGCAAGATCCTCGTTAAAAAAAATTTTTTTTTCATAGGGAGATCATCGATTTGGTCAGAAATGCAAAATAGCTGCCAACATCAAGGGGCTGGGAGGATACAGGGAAGCAGGAGCCCTCAGCCACTACTTGGTGGGTGCCCTGACACACAGTATATACTGTAGGGAAACTCCCATGCTTGGGCTTTGCAGGGATACGCACGCACCAGAATGTTCAAGTCAATGTCGTCTGCACTGGCAAAAAATAGGAAACAAGCTATGTGGCTACCTATTGGGGGACGGATAAATGAGGAAATGTTATATGATGGGGAACAGTGGTACAATTAAAACCAATGGAGGGCTGGACCTCAGCACAGAAGGTTGAGGGGAACAGGGCAATTGAAGGATAATATACTCAGGACGTCAGCGCCTACCTGGGCGAGGACAACCCACGTCTGTACTGCATATTGTGTATGGTTACATGGCATGGATGTAAACGTGTAAAAACATAGGCTGGCATTTATGGTAAATTCATAATAGGAGATAGAATGGGGTTAAAGAGGAGACTGGAAAGAGATTATGAATTATTTCTACCATATATGCAGACCTACACGAGATTTGAAACAAACACACCAAAATGGAGGAGAAAGTGTTTACTATATTATTTGCTACACTTTCCTTTCGAAACTTTCCCAAACTCGGCGGGTGGGGGTGGCTGGGGAATGGCAGAGTGGGAAGGAGCGAAACAGAAGGCTTAAATTACCCAGCCCCACCAACTGGCCTTATCACACAGCAAAGGAGCAGGCAGATGGTTACAAAACATATCTGGAAGGTGCCCCTTGGGGTCTAATGGTCCATTTTATACACTCAGATGACTGTGCAGGCAAAGGAAATAAGAACACACCTTCTGTGCGTCCCTTCCTCAGCCCTGCGCCCAGGCCAAAGAAAGGGTGCGGCTGTCACATCATTTATGTACACAAGGACCTCTTTATTTGCATGCCTCCAGGAACCTTATTCATCTGGTTGGCTCCCCTTGGGGACCGTCCCACCGTTCCCGGCAGACCAGGAACGTGACCTCACTGCACGGCGCCACCTCCAAATCAGAAGTGTGCCCAACACCAAACATACACGAGAAAGAACAGTGATGGGGCCGGCTAGGGCTGCTTCCGCATCGTGGGGTTTTCCCCTATTTCCGGCAAAGAGGTCTGTGGTCACAGAATTAAAAGAAAAAATTAATAGTAAGTTAAAAGCACATACCGTATGGAATTGAGAGCAAGGAAGCATTCTTATCACTATTTTTGAAGCAAGATAAAAATATCTGTCTGGAGTTACTTCCTTGCAGCCAGGAACTGTACCTTAGTCATCTTTGTCTCCAGGGCTTTGCACAGAGTAGGTGTTCAGGAAATGCTTGCTCAATAAGTCAAACCACAGACACAGACACACACACACACACACACACACACACACACACGTTTTTGAGAACTATGTTTTTGTTTCTTTGAGTTTCATTTTTCTTCATGGGGCAGTATCACCTAATGGTTAAGAATGTAGATTCTAGGGGCTCCTGGGTGGCTCAGTCAGTTAAGCATCCGACTTGGGCTAGATCATGATCTCATGGTTCATGGGTTTGAGCCCTGTGTCGGGCTCTGTGCTGACAGCTCTGTGCTTCTGATTCTGTCTCTCCCTCTCTCTCTCAAAAATAAATAAACATTAAAAAATTAAAAAAAAAGAGAGAGATTATAGATTCTAGACTCAAACTGCTTAAGTTCTTGGAAGAGGAGAGAATCTCTCTTTGCCTGGTACCTCAGAGCATCTTGAAGAAGGCAAGATGAGGCCCTTAGCGCAATAGTTGGTACAAAAAAATGCACTCGCTACACTTTGGTAATTTTCACCAGGGAGTCCTCATGGCAAGCCAGGTACAGGCAATACCATGTCCATTTTACAGATGGGAAAGCTGAGGTTCAAAGAAGTCCTGCGACTTGTTGGAGGTTAGGTAATTTACTAGTAAGTGACAATATGTCGGGATTAGAAGACAGCTCATTTAGCTCCAAAGAGTTCTCCCGAGGAGTTCTGTTGCAATTTCCCACTAGCTGACTCAAGGACCAACTTCCAGAATGTGCTCTGGCTGTTTTGTGTTCCATCCAGCAAAGGGCCTCATGGGAACTCCCTCAGCCAACTGGAAGCTCCTGATTTCTCCAGTGCCTGGCCAGGAATCGACTCAGGCCCAGGGGACACTTCATTCCCACATCTAAGCTAAGACCTCAAAGTCATTCTGGCAAAGTGCAGAGAAGACAGAAAGTTCTAGTGCAAGAAGGCAGTGGAGACTCCTGATAGGTTTTAATCACTCCCCCTCACCCCAGGGCTGATGCCCAGAGAACAGTTCCAGCCACAGCCTGGCCTTTCGATTCCAAGAGTTCAAAGAACCTCGATCCTACGTGCTCAGAAAAGCTCACACCCCCATCGGCCACATCGATGCTTCATTTCCCTGAAGTAAACATGATCGTGGGGAGAACGTCTGGCAGGTGACTCAGGTGAAGGCAGGCTCTCCATCAAACTCATTCCCTCCACAAAAAGTAGATCGGAACAGGGGCTTGTGCTCCTGTCCGAGGGCTCGCATTTTTCATGGACATGACCACCAAAAACACGTTCAAAAACTATCTGTGAATGGCATCCTGGCCACTCACTATACCTTTGAACTCCTAGGGCTGGTACCGTGCCCGGCAGAGGTAAGTGCTGGCAGAGCATTGAATAAGAGGATGGATAACAAGCAGACTAACAAGCAGACTCTCACCGGGTCTTCCCAGCCGCCCTGAGAAGTAAGTGGCATTATACGTATTTTACAGATCAAGGAAGCTGAGATTCAAGGAGGTTAAGCGGCGAGTCCGGGGCCCCACTGCTGCTGACGGGCGGAGGTGGGCTCCAACACCGACCTGCTGGGCTTTTGGACTTCTGAGCTGTGGATGTCCCGATGCTAAGCTGCTTCCCCGCTATGTGTCTGATACCTGGCAAAGCTTTCTGTTCAACAGATACGCCAGTGGCGTCAGGGCAAGACCGTAACCTCAGAAACCCAATGGCCCCAGATCTAATCAGATGCCTCTTTTGTTTTTTTTTTTTAATGGTCCTTGAGCCAAGAATGACTTTCATAGTTTTACATAGTTACATTTTAGTCATATATATTCCCACCCCACCTGATATCCTCAATTTTGCCTCTTGGCCCGCAAAGCCTAACATATTGACTACCTGGCCTGTTAAGCAAAAGTCTGCACATCCCTTATATAAATAAGCTGCATCTTGTTTTATCTGAGGTCCCAGAGAGTAGGGGTGTGCCTGAAGCCAGAAGCTAGGGACCTCCTCTCCAGACTCAGGCCTTGGTCCCCCTCCAATGCCTGCTCTTCACCACCACACACCTACCCTGTCGGGCTAATGCCTCCCAATGCATCGGTCTCAGCTTAGCTGTCACTTCCTAGAGAAAGCCCTCTAGAGACCGAACCAGGGCCCCTTTCCTGTGTTCTCATTTTCTCACAGACCCTTGAAACCCCTACTTCCTGGCACTTGGCACCTTACATTAGCTCTGATGCTTTCTTGTCTCCCACCCAATGGACTGCAGACACTGCAAGGGCAGACTCTGTTCTGTCAGGGGTGAGAAGTCGTGTGATGTAGGTGACCACACATCCTGGTTTGCCAGACAGCCCCTACTTCTGCCTGTTGAGCCACATGAGTATTAACAACGTCCCCATTCATGCTCCAAAGAGTCCAGTTGTGGAGGATAAACCCGATCGCCATCCTGTGACTGAATAGTAGCTTAAGAGTATGGACTCTGGGTTCAAATCTCAGTTCTTCCATTTGCTAGTGGTGTGACAATGGGTAGATTACTTAACTTCTCTGTGCCTCAATTTCCTCCTCTACCAAATGGAACTATGAATAGTGTTTACGTCACAGGTTTGTTTGTGAGGATTCAATGAGTTAATATACCTCAAACACCTAGAACAGTACCTAGCAAATTGCAAGTGCCACAAAAGGGTTGGCCGTTATTGCTAACACGGAATCCGTAACGCCCAGTGCAATGTCTGCTACACAGCAGACAGTCACACATGCTGCCTGATATCAGAGGTGAGACAACACCGGCCCCAAGGCCCTGCCCGTCAGAGCAGTTTGGAGCAGCTGAGTTCATGGGCTTCTTGCTACAGGCCCCGAGGACCGAGGCTCACTTCATAGGTATAAGCACTTGTAGCTCTAATCCTGGTCTCCTCTCTACCTTTCTAGATGTAGCACTGATTTCAGTTTGACACAAGTCCTCCCAGACTATTCTCTATATGTTCATAAGCCTCCATCCTAAGTGCACCTCAAGAAAATACGCCGTAATTTCTTCAGATACACATTATTGTACTGCAAGTATCTCTTAGCTACTTGCTTTCTTCTTCAGCAGCAGAATATGAATGTATTAGCCTGAGATCTACCTTATTCTTCCTAATTGTTGCGTAGCATTTCACAGTTTGGATATAACATAGTTTATCTGGCTATCCAAACAATTCCCTATTATAACCACTAGCGCCACAATGAATATCTTTGCTGGGACTCTTTAAGCTCTGGAGAAATCTTCCACGATGTTCCTAGCTCTTGTCAAAGCAAGCTGTTTCTCACTGTTTTCTCTAGGACTAGCCAGAGGAAGGCCTCAGATGCTGGTCTTAATGCTTCTATTTCTTTTTTAATATTTTTTATTTGTGGGACAGAGAGAGAGAGAGAGAGAGAGAGAGAGAGCAAGCAGGAGAGGGGCACAGGGAGAGAGAGCGGGAGTCCCAAGCAGTCTCTGTGCTGAGCGTGGAGCCCGATGCAGGGCTCAATCCACGACCACGAGATCACAACCTGAGCTGAAATCAAGAGTCGGACGTTCAACTGAGTCACCTAAGCGGCCCAATGCTTCTATTTCTCATATGAGCTAGAGTCACAAATCAATATTTATTCCTATCCATGAAGGAAACAACTAAGTGAACTTAAAAAAAAATTAACAAACGTTTTAGCTAACAGAAAAGAGAAATACAGATGAAGCGATTCACCCCCCTGAATGGTGATAATGCTGGGATAGGAAGGAATGTCTAGCTACATCCTCAAGGAACCCTGCGCAAAGTCTCTGGAATGCAATTCTCCCCGTCAATTCCCCTTGAATAGAAAGCTATTAACCGGATTCTCACCTTATTTATAGGTACCGTGTCATTTTAATGAAAACTAAATCTTGCTTGCTCTGTCTTTTCAATCCTTTCTCCGCTCAATTGCTTTCCTGTAGCTACATGGGAATAATTTATATTTAAATCTTCACCTAAGTCACAAGAGCTTTAGCTCACCTGAATGGAGAGGCAATTGCCATTAGACAAATTAAAAATACTCTTGAGAACGTCATGCAAACTCATCCAGCTCTCCACATTGAATCGACCTGGCTTTGACCTAAATTGTGATTTTAGCACAGTGATTTTAAATTTAAAAAATGTGCACCTGTGTTATGTGAAAGAGGTGTGTGGGGGATGGGGGTGGGAGGCAGTAAAGAGAAGAAGGGGAGAAATGTCCTCAGGAGAGGGGGCTGGAGGAATGGCCGCAGGGGCAGAGCTGGGGGAGCAGGGCGTGCAGAAAGATGCATTTTTCTCCCACGTTAAGCTGATGGTGCTTTGCAGGCCTCGATTTTCTCGAAGATGGTCTTCTTGGGGCTTTGCCTGTCCCAGGGGAGCCCCAACCTCCCCGCTGTGTTAAAGGCCAGATGCCTCCCCGACCCAGTCTCCAGCCCTGGGCAGGTAGCCGGTATGTCTTGGGCACGGCTGTAAGACTAACACAGTGCCCGGTACAGAAAGCATCAAATAAATGTAGCTCCTATTATTAATCGTATTATTATAGTAAGTGCTCAATACACAGTTGCTGAATGACCACATGAAAGAGAAACTCGAATGGACCAGACCCACCTTTCCTCAGCTTCACATGCTGGAGGGAAGTCCTGCTGCTGTCTGGACCAGGACATAGCACACGTACGAGGGTCTCCCATGGCAGCGTGAAGTTGGACAGGACAGTTGTTGGACCCCACCTCTGCAATGGACAGGGCTCTCAATACAGTTTCCCGAGAAGGAAGCATATTCCTTGTAGGAGGTGGCAGGCGATGTGGGGTTGGGTGGGAAGGGGTTGGGCCGGGGCCAAGTCAGGGGCCAGGACAAGAGCTCCAGGAATTTGTCTGAACCTGTTTCCTAACAGCAACCTTTTCATCCACATTAAGACCCAGCAGAATCACAGTTGCCTGAATGCTTGTAACTCATCCGCAACACGGAAGGACGGGACCAGTGAGTCTCTAAGGTCCTCCTCTGCCACGACAGCCTTAAAGCACACACTCAGCCCCCGATTTACAGACACAGAAATAACCACAGCTTGTGTTTTCTGAGAATTATAGGACCATCTGAGGTCATGCTGGGAAGTGACACACAGAAAACATGACCACACTATTGCTAAATTCAAGTGTGAACTCTAACCCCCCACATACTGAGAGCAGGAAATTCAGAATGACCCCAACCCACTCCCAACCCAACGGCATGAAACAGTATGAAACACAGGCAGGGTAGGAGAAGGGTGCCGTGCATACCACAGGATTGCTTTTGGACACTTTCTCACTAGAAATAGTTACGAAAATCTGTAGTTGTCAAAAATTTTTTTTTTCCTCTGGAGTGCTCTGGAATTTGGGTAATCTGGATGAAGAGGCCATTTCTTTAAAAGGAATCGTGGGGCGCCTGGGTGGCTCAGTCGGTTATGTGTCTGACTTCGGCTCAGGTCATGATCTCGCGGTTCATGGGTTCAAGCCCCGCATCGGGCTCTGTGCTGACAGCTCGGAGCCTGGAGCCTGGAGCCTGTCTTCGGATTCTGTGTCTCCCTCTCTCTCTGACCCTCCACTGCTCACGCTGTCTCTGTCTCTCAAAAACAAATAAAAAACATTAAAAAAAATAAAAGGGAATCGTGAGCTAACCTAACCTTGGTATCTATCTTCCCTTCTCGACGGGTAGCACCTGTTCACCTCCCAGAAGTGGTCTAAGGACCACCCCGGGACAGAGTCCCTGCCCTGCTTCCTAGCTGTGATGGCAAGCAAGGCCTTACATTCTTTGGCCTCAGTTTCTTCATCTGTAAAATGGAGACCATCGTGGCATCTACTTAATGGGGTGGTTGGACGGTGACATGAGATAAACTGAGTAAAGCACCTAGCATGGCATATGGTCTGCAGTAAGTCCTCAATAAATGCAAGCCATTATCATTAATCGTTATTACTGGCATGCTATCTAAGACTTATATACATTTACTTAGTATCTCTCATGTGACAACCATGGGCTTGAACACCCATGAATTCAGTGAAAGGAAGACAAGACATAAAGCACCTGGATGCTAAACCAATGGGCCCAGAAGTGCTGGTCCCTGGCATGGGCCCTTGGTGACTTCCCAGGAAGCAGCCGCTGAACCCTACGCACCCGCTCTGAGTACCTGGCAACATGCCCAGGGGCTGCTGTGTTAACTATAGGTTTGTGGCATCTATACCGGAGAAGGACCACAAGTGGGGCCCATGCAAGTCTCCGACCACATCCTACACAAACGTAAACTGATTCACAAGGTGAAGCCTTAAAACGAAACCATGGTCAACAATAACAAAAGCCCAAAATGTTCCACTTTCGCAGCAGCTCCTTCTGTTGATAGAATAGGGTCCATAGTTGCAAGCCCTGTCCAGGAGATCGGTGTTCTAGAAAGGGACACACAGGAGCGGAGGCTGTGTGGGCCTCAGATCAGAATCGAGCTTCCACTGCTTGGACAGCAATTGTCAACCAAACCGCCTGGTCTTTAGCGTCTCCTGCGCCTGGCTGAGTGGGGAACCAAAGAGGACTGTCTCTTAAGAGCCTGACTGTCCCAGTGGGCAACCAGGGACAGTCAGCAAGCCCCGGAGCACGGTAAGAGAGCCTGGACTGCTTCCATTTGACTTTTAGGAAAAGTCAGATCCACCCTGTGAATCACTGTGTAGAAATGTTTTGAATGGCTTTCCGGAACCATCAGAAAACAGCGGCGCATCGGCCCCAAGAAACCCCCAAATAGCACAAGAGTAATGGTGCACATCAGTTCACGTCTGAGGGGTGCACAGGCAGACAGGAGGCGCTCAGCGCAGGAGAGCGGGCCAGGAGCTGGTACTCTGATCTAACTAACCCGCAATGAAAGCCGAGGCCCAATCTCTCACACAAACTACCTTCCTGAGCGCAACCACAACAACAGTACTACCGAACAGCACTAAGCACTAAGCACTCCAAGCACATTATCACATTTAATCCTTACAGCGGTCCTGCAAACAGGTACTTGCCAACGTGGAGAAATGGAGCTCAGCTAAGTGCCCGAGGTCACACAGCCAATTAGTATTTCAATACCCACTCACCGACTCACACGTCTTGCCTGAATGATTAATGTTTACAAATGGAAGAAAGGCATTTAAAATTCAACACTGGATGATAAATCACAGCTTCATTTTTCTCAGTACAAAGCAACTTGAAGTAACCTGTGACAAGCATATGTATGAAGAGTCAGAAACTTAAGTTTGGGTTTTTATACCAAGCAACCTCATCTGCTTATATACAAATGTCAAGGAATAGAAAAGCAGAACTTCAAGCCAAATTGAATAAAAAGTGTGCAGTAACATTGCCCCGCAGCCCTTTCAGGAGGCTATATATTAAGGGTTGTTTTTTTTTTTTTTAAGGCCTTCTACCTAATGCTTCTAGAGAAATGAGACAGATGAGGTTTTACAGATTTATTTCGGCATAAATTAATGCTAACCATCTGGATGGGTAAGATAACCAAATAGCCATAAAATCTTGGCAACCTCCGGTGTAAGAAAAATTGCTTGGGAACGGAGAGGAGGAAAAAAAACAATCCGTGAAGAATTTGTTGGAGGAATTCCAAAGTGATCACAGAGTTTACTAAGATTTTGACTCTTGTGCTTTAATCATAATATATTTGCAGCATGCGGGACTACACAGGCAGTCTTTGGAGGGACGGGGTTGCGCAGATAAGAATTCCTTACATTTGCTGAGCACCTTGACTAATAAACAAAGGTGTCTGGCTTTTATTTTGAGATTTCCCATGGCCCCTGCGGCCAGGGAGGAGCGGGGTTTATCATTCTCTGTGTGCAGATGCGGGGACTGGGCTCAGAGAGGGAACGGGTGGTTGGCTCCACCACTCAAGACCAATGCCCTTTCCACTACCCGGTGCCGATGCCCATTCACCCAACCCTCCCTCCATCCATCCACCCACTCACCCACCCGACCATCTGTTCATCTGTATTTCCTACTAAGTCCTATTTATTCTCTGATCCTTTAAGAAGGAAAGAAAAGAAGAGGGCTCCTTCGGGGAGAAGCCACCCCCGTGCGTCTGGGCAGAGTCTTGCTGGAAGAGTAATCCTTCCCTGCCAGTAATACCATCAGCTTGGGGATTTGGAGTCCTGCCCTCCTTCCTGGTTCTGCTGTAGCTCCTTGTCCCTCCCGCATTTTCACTGCGATTCTCCTGCTAGCAGTGTGCGCGGACGGTGAAGCACTAACCGTTATAGGAACGTTCCTTCACCTCTCTGCCCTTCCGCTAATCTGCCGGACGGTACACCTCCCGCCTCACCAGGCGGCCTCTGGGGCTTGGGTCCCTGGTGGACAAATAATAGCATGATGGCCCTGAATCCAGGGACGAGTATCCAAGAGCAGTGGATTTTCGCACAGATGTAAATGCATGCCTGTCGTCACCCACGTATTCATTCATTCATTCGTTTGCTCGCTATGCCTTCCTTCCCTCAGCAAAGAGCCTGTAAGCATCTGCGAACTAATCAGCGATGTGCTGGAGGAAGACAGAGGAAGACAGCAACAAGATTCAAATATCAAATAAAGCTAGTCAAGGAGTTTTAAACAACTTTCCCTTGGGGGTGATGGTCTGGTGTTGGAAAATCAAGGACGGACCCCGTTCAAGTCTGGGTGGGGGTGGGTGGTAGGGAATCTCGCCATCTCTTACTCTTTCCTGAGGAAAAGACGCCACCTGCTCCAAATGGCTTATTCTGACATCACTGAGTTGCTACCAGCAGCTACATGCAGAGCCTCTGTGTATCACAGCTGGATGTAGCTCCTTAGAGGCCCTCAGCCCTGACATAAACACAAGGCACTTCCAAACTGGGAGGTCTGTGAAAACCATAAAACAAGGCCAAACCATAAAGTAGCTGTAAGTCCAACGCATTTCTGATTTTTCCCGTGATGACTATGCTGGTGATTTTCGTATCAGAAATTTCTCTTTCTCTTTCCTTGGGGGATGGGGAGCATGTTTCCAGCTTTGCTGAGGCCTCAGTACTGGTCCCGCCTGTCTGCTGAGTCATCCCTCACTGGACAGGCTCTGGTCTTCAGCCAGGAGGCATCGAGCCCAGCTCCTGATGCCAACCTCTTATTCCCCAGGGAACCTCCATTCCCACTTGGGCGGGTGACCCCCTCTCCCTCTCTCTTCTTTCCTGCCCCAGGCCAGTTGCCCTTTTGAGATATGCAGCCCCTCCTCTGAAGTGGATCCACACCTGTCTCATGAAGGCAGGGACAGCTGGTCTCCATTCGACTATCTGGGGATGGAGGGCATGGGATGCACTGGGCATTTGCCTGGTGGCGCTGGCACAGTGCTCAGTGACCGACTGCTGTGGCCACAGCGTCCGGCCCTCAGATCCAGTTCTGGTTCTCTGTGCTTCCTGCTACATTATGCTGCAGGGACAAAGCCTCTACTGCCCGAGGGGCAGCCCGCAACCCCTAAAGAGGTGGCTTCACGGAAGAATCAGCATGAAGACGAAATCTTCGGAGCCTAGAGAGGGCAGCAGGACCAGCTCTAGGTGCCCTCTCTGTCAGTTCGTGAAAAAGAAGACCACAGGCTACAGAGATATGGGAACCTTCAGTACCAAGATCCAGGCCAAGCTATTACAGGTGTTAGTGGAGCTGGGAAAGCAGGAGTCGACTGAAATCAGGGACCCACTTGTGTCTGGTGGTCCAGTAAGAGCTTCTTGTCACCAAGGATGGAACTAAAATACACCCATAACAAATAACGCTGTCCTTCCTGCAGGCACGGAAAAGCACAGGTCTTTTGCACATTGCTGCTTCTACCCACATCACCTCGGTCAGCCAGAGGAACGCCTGTTTATGCGTCAACACTGCGCTCCGGTGAAATGTCCCTCAGGAAGTCTGCCTGATGCTCTCGCTCCCTCACCTCATCCCAGCCAAATGGAACTTGCCATTCCCAATGCTGTATAATATGTAATATTTCCAGTATGACCCAAGCCCACATTATATAACTTCAGCATATGTCAAAATAGGCCGTGATACATCAGTTTCTGTTTAAAAAAAAAAAGTCAAAACAAAAAAAATTTAAAAAGAAAAAAGGGTGGATGAGTGTTTCTAGACTGCTCAGACTGAGAAGTAGTAGGCTTATGAAAGTAAACAGGTTTCCCTTCATTGCAGGACTTATCAGGGACTTTGGGGTGCAAGCATGCTCTTTGAATTCCCAACAAGTACAGGAAGCGGTACTTCCCAAATCTTCTAGGAACTCTGTTTGGAGGGTGGCGGGATGACTCACTGGGCTAGTGTGATGACTGATTTTATGCGTCAACTTGGTTGGGCCACAGGGTGCCCAGACGTTCAGTCCGAGGTTATTCTGGGTGTGTCTCTGAGGGTGTTTCTGGATGAAATTAGCAATGGGATCAGGAGACTGAATAAAGCAGACTGCCCTCCCCAACGTGGAGCTAGTTGAAGGCCTGAAGAGAACAAAAAGGCCGACTCTCCCCATGAGTAAGAGGGAACTGCCTCCTTCTGCCTGAGACATCGATATTTTTTTGCCCTTTGGGCTCATACTGAAATGTCTCTCCTGGGTCTCCTGCTTGCTGGCTGCTTATCTTGGGACTTGTCAACTCCCACGATCATGTGAGCCAACTCCTCATAACAGATCTCCTTCTAAACACACACACACACACACACACACACACACACACACACACACCTCCTAATGGTTCGGTTTTTCTGGAGAACCCTAATACAGCTGGTGTCCTGAGCAATGCCCTTCGGTGAGTGCTCCTATGTATACGGGGCCACCACCCTGGAAATCCTTTAACACAGCCACTGTGCCTACTTCTGCTTCAGCATTTAGGACAGTGGCTGACACATGATGGATTCTCACCCTGTATCTCGGAACTGATGCCAATGAAAGTCATCGTGGAATTAGGAATCATTTCTATTTTCCGTGATCGTTTAGGGCTTTACTCTGAAAAGGACCGGAAATCCAACCTCCACAAAACCAAGGATTCCATCACTGACTTCAATTTTCCACCTTTTATTCTAATGCCCTAGAAGCAGGGAACAGAGAGGTAATCCTCTTAGATAAAGGGTACAATTTTGTATTAACACCTAGAGCCTATTTTTGTATGTCTTATTTTGAAACTGCATTATTCCTGAGAGTAATGAAATCACATCTTAAAAAACATTTTTAATGTTTATTCATTTCCTGAGAGAGAGAGACAGAATGTGAGCACAGGAGGGGCAGAGAGAGAAGGAGACACAGAATCCGAAGCAGGCTCCAGGCTCCGAGCTGTCAGCACAGAGCCCGATGCGGGGCTAGAACTCACGAACCATGAGATCATGACCTGAGCCGAAGTCGGACGCTTAACCGACTGAGCCACCCGAGTGCCTCAAACCACATCTTTCTAAAGACAGCTTTACTGAGATACAGTTTTTATACCATAAAATTCACCCACTTAACGTGACGGTCCAATAGCCTTTAGTTTATTTACAGAGTTTTGCAACTATCGCCATAACTGAATTCTAGAAGACATTTGTTGCTCCAAAAAGAAACTCTGTACCAACAGCTTCATCCTTCATTCCGACCCCCAAGCCCCATCCAACCAAGGATCTCCTTTCTGTCTCCGTGGATTTACCTATTCTGGACCTTTCGCGGACATGAAATAGAATCATATGATATGCCATCTTTTGAGACTGGCTTCTTTCTCTTAGCATCATGTTTTGGAGGTTCGTCTATGTGGTGGCACGAATCAGTACCTTATCCCGTTTTAGCGGAAATGTCTTTTCCTGTGCACGACCATTCAGACGATAGTGTCCACAGTCACCGAGTTTCGGGGAGAACCCTCGCCTGCTCATTCTCGCTCAGGGATGTGTAGCTGGAGAATTCCTGTCCCTCTTCCTCGACAGACAGGAAAAGACTCGGGGAAAGGAGATCTTTACACTGATTAAGCATTTACCTTTGCGGCGACATGATTTCGCTTATTATCTCAATTAATCCTCACAACAACCTAATCAAGTAGGTAGTATTATATACTGCCGTGGTTACTGAGGTTCAGAAACTGTGAGGGACTTGTCCAAGGTCACACAGCCATTAAGCGACAAGACTGCGATTCAAGCATGGACATGTTTGACCCTGACGTCTATTCTCCTTCCCCTGAACGCTTGTTCTCAGCAGGAGCGTGGGGCTTGGTGCTCAGCATCGCAGGCCCGGCGGGTCCAGTTTTCCTCCATGGGAAGAACATGAGGGTGTGCGGTGTATGTTAAAAGTCAGGGTGACTGACCTTTAGGGCAGGCACAAGCCAGAGGAGAAGGAAGAGCCTCCATTTTGATCCTGCCTGGGGCAGGGGTAGGAGCAAAACCGTTGCCTCAATGAGCAGAAATAAACTGCCTACTGAGAAAATGCCAGGAGAGGCCTTGAACTTCTGCCTGACAGCCAAAAGCCATGAGTCTCCAGGGTGCCTGGGTAGCTTAGTTGGTTAAGCATCCGACTTCGGCTCAGGTCATGATCTCATGGTTTGTGAGTTCGAGCCCTGCGTTGGGATTCTCTCTCTTTCTCTTTCTCTCTGCCCCTCCCCCACTTGCATTTTCTTTCTCAAAATAAATACAGAAACTTAAAAGAAAAGAAAAGAAAAGAAAAGAAAAAAGAAAAGGAAAGAAAAGAAAAGTCATGTTTCCTAGTAAAACGTCCTTATTTCTGCGGTCTAACCGGGCTCCATGGATTGGCTCCTACCCACCCACCTGACCACACTTCCCTCCCTTTCCTCACCTCCATTAAAGTCCAGCCACATCCTTTGTTTTGGGTTCTTCAAATCACTGCACTTGCTTCTGCTGCAGGGTCTTTGCACCTTTTACCTTCTGCCTGATGATTTCCTCCACATGTCCCCACGGCTGGCCCTTTCCTTTCCTTCACAACTCATTCGACCTAAATGTCCCTGCCTTAAGACATGAACAGACACTTCTCCAAAGAGGACATCCAGATGGCCAACAGACACATGAAACGATGCTCAGCATCACTCATCATCAGGGAAATACAAATCAAAACCACACTGAGATACCACCTCACGCCGGTCAGAGTGGCTAAAATGAACAACTCAAGAGACTATAGATGCTGGCGAGGATGTGGAGAAACGGGTACCCTCCTACACTGTTGGTGGGAATGTAAACTGGTACAGCCGCTCTGGAAAACAGTGTGGAGGTTCCTCAAAAAATTAACAATAGAACTATCCTACGACCCAGCAATAGCACTTCTGGAAATTTACCCAAAGGATACAGGAGTGCTGATGCATAGGGGCACATGTACCCCAAAGTTCATAGCAGCACTTTCAACAATAGCCCAATCATGGAAACAGCCTAAATGTCCATCAACTGATAAATGGATCAAGAAGATGTGGTTTATGTATACAGTGGAATACTACATGGCCATGAGAAAGAATGAAATCTGGCCATTCGTAGCAACGTGGATGGAACTCGAGGGTGTCATGCTAAGTGAAATAAGTCAGTCAGAGAAGGACAGATACCATATGTTTTCACTCATATGTGGAACTTGAGAAACTTAACAGAAGACCATGGGGGAAGGGAAGGGGAAAAAATAGTTACAAACAGAGAGGGAGGGAGGCAAACCATAAGAGACTCTTAAATACAGAGAACAGACGGAGGGCTGATGGGGGGTGGGGGAAATAGGGGATGGGCACTGAGGAGGGCACTTGTTGGGATGAGCACTGGGTGCTGTATGTAAGCAATAAATCACGGGAATCTACCCCCAAAACCAAGAGCACATTGTATACACTGTATGGTAGCCAATTTGACAATAAATTATATTAAAAAACTAAATGTCCCTGCCTTAGTGAGGTCTCCCTCGACCGGCTGCCGCCCTGTCCTGCCACCTTACTGGCGTCCTCGTATTTGATTCCTGTCTGGCGAGTGAGTGAGTGAAAGCTGAACGAGACTCAGGTCACTCAAATGGAAGCAGATGTGTCATGGGCTTTCCCATCTGAAGGGCAGCCCAGCAGGTAACACTGACCCCCCCGGGCTGGCAGGCCTGGGGGGGAGGGGGGGCACAAACAAACAACAACAACCCAATAGAGAGGGCAGGGCGAGGGTGAGGCCTCTCCCCTGCACACACAGAACTGCCTTGTGGTGGGAGCCAGGAATGGTGTGACGACCTGACGGTGATGCCAGGGACACTGCTAATGAAGATTTTCCAGGGTCAGGGGACCTGTTCCATCTGCTTTCATTTTCTGTTGTGACAGATGCGAAAGAGAATGAAAGCCACCTATGCTCCCTCCGAGGGCAGGTGGCGTGGCTCGTTCTTGCAGCCGGGACCTGACTGCCACACCACTCATGTCCCAAATCCCAGGCAGCGTCCACACAGGCCTGGCCTCACCATCCTCCCGGGGCCCTGCAGCAAATGGCTTTGGTTGGAGGGCTCTCTCCGTCTCCGAGCCACGTGTGGGGCCGAGGCTCGTGCCTCGGAATACCCACCCCAGAGCCCTGCCCAGGAAGACTGTGCCCGAGAGAGGTGGTGCTAGGGGCCCACGGGGGCAGCCTCCTGGGGGGTTACAAACCAAAGTACATATCCTCATTCTCCCCTCCCCTGTCTCCTGCTGGGGGCTGGGGAGATCCTCACTGCGGGGAAGACGTCCTGGACCCTGAACCCCGCCCCTCACAAGCAGCATCAGCATCGGGAGTGCAGCCAGCTGGGTTGGGATCTTGACGCATCTCCCAGCTGGATGACCTAGAACCAAATCCTTCCCAATTCCTGTTTTCCCCATCTGTAAAGTGAAGACGGTGGTGTCATCCTCAGAGGCTGAGCAGTGTCCCTTCCTCCTCCATTCTTCCATTTGTGGAGCTAGAATGTGCAAGGCACTTTGCTATCGAGGGGTAGGGCCTCCTTCTGGAGGATCGCAGAGAACTAAAACCAGGACCGAGGCCGGGGGAACAGGACTCGGCTCTTTTATTCCCACCTCTGCTCCCTCAAAAGAATGAAATGGGGCCAATGCCACACTTATCAGGTCTGCTTTGGGTATTTACAAATAAAATACACCCAACAGGGGGTGCCTGGGTGGCTCAGTCTGTTAAGCATCCGACTTCCTCTCAGGTCATGATCTCACCGTCTGTGAGTTTGAGCCCCACATCAGACTCTGTGCTGACAGCTCAGAGCCTAGAGCCTGGTTCAAATTCTGTCTCTTTCTCTCTCTGCCCCTTCCCCTGCTCACGTTCTGTCTCTGGCTCAAAAATAAATAAACATTAAAAAAAATATGCCCAATAGTGGAGGTTAAATCCAAGCAGAAAAATTAAAATAAAATGCCACAGAGTGCCTGACAACACAGGGCAGATGTTCAATTAATGTTCGCTGCCACTCCCTGAAATCATAAAGTACAGTCTCTATCCACCCCCCTCCCCAGTAGAAAAATAAAAAACCTTATTCTTTTTGTCCCTCAGCACCATAGACAGCTATCATGAAGAAATGGGATGTTTCGAGGGGCGCCTGGGTGGCTCAGCTGGTTAACCATCTGACTTCGGCTCAGGTCGTGATCTTACACTTTGTGAGTCTGAGCCCTACATTGGTCTCTCTCCGGTCCTTGCAGCCCTGTTTCAGATCCTTGGTCCCCCTCTCTCTCTGCTCCTTACTCACTCACATGTCCGTCCTCCCTCCCTCCATCTCTCTCTCAAAAAATAAACATTAAAAAAAAAAAAAAGAAATGAGATGTTTGTTACACAGAATTATTGTAGCAATAATTGATATAGTTGCTAAATTCAGTGATATCTCAAATTTGGCTGAATAATCTATTCATTTGATTTCTTCCATTTATCACATTGTGCCTCTATGTCCTCATCCATAGAATAGATGAGTTGAGAGAAACTAAATGAATTACTGCACATTAGCCATTTAGAACGAGATGTGGCACAAAACTAGTGCTAGGTATTAGCCGTTCTTATCATAAGTGCCTTCTCTGTGCTCAGGCAGTGTCCCAGCTCTGGGGTGGTGGCCATATGTAGGAGCCAAGGTCCCCGTTCCCTTAGAGATTACGGTCCGGAGGTGATGCCAGGGATACCAGACAAATAAAAGAGTGAAGTCACCGCTGATGGAGACAAGTGCCATAAGGACAATAAAGCAAGGCGATGTCACCCATGATTGGGAGGCTGGGGAAGACTTCTCGGAGGAGGTGAGATTTCATCTGAGATTTGGAGCCAGCCACATAGAGATCTACAGGGACGTATGTTCCCAATGCCAAAGTCCTACAGTGGGGACAAGTGGGGCATGTTTGAGGAACACAGGCGGGCATGCAGGGTGATAAGGGATGAGAGTGGAAGGGGAAGCAGGGCCCCCTGGTAAACAATCACCTTTCCACTTGCCAGTGAATCTCCAAATGTCCGTCTCAGCAACATGGCACCTAAGGAGGCCAGGCACCCCATGTGTGACAGCTCACAGGGACTGGACCTCCAATCCCGCTCTCTGCTCTGCACCCTTCAAATCTCTCCTGGTTTCCCCCACTTCCAGAGGGACACTTGGAGAGATTTATACCTGATCCCTCCTGCAAACATCATACAACCTGCTAAAGGTTGATCAAACAGGGATGCTATTTAGGGTCTGGGGCCTCAATCGGGGCCATAAAATATCTTGTGTCTCCTTTAATACAAAGGCCGTTATGAAAGGCTGCCTTGATCTGAAGCTTTCACCGCAACGCACTGTCGGCCACGCTAATCTCGGCCCTCTTCCTCTTCTTGTTCACACCTATCATCTGGTCAGCTGAATAGCGCGTTTGTTTCCAACCGAGTCCAGTTCTGGTGCGTTGGGACCAAGTTTGGTTTTTTGCTGCTTTTTGGAGGCCCTTTTTAGAGACTCCTTGACCGGTCTGTTACGGGCTCTGTGTGTTGTTACAGGAACATTAAAGATAATTTAAAAGTCATCGTTGTGAGAATAATGGTTTTCATTTCTGAGGGCCAGTTACGACCAGGTGCTTTACCCACATCACTTCATTTTGGGCACTCAACAGCATGCAAAACTCGTAGTGAAGCCTCTCATCTTCAGATGAGGAAAGAGAAAACGAGAAACGAAACAGTCGAGGCTCACAGGTGAGCGAGGGGCGGGGCTGGGGCTGGGACTGCATCTGCCTGAAGTCACCACCACCCAGTACCGGAAGCCCCAGCACCGGAAGAAACGAGAATACGGTCAGCATCGAGGCAAGACTGGAAGGCCCACCTGTGTGAGACAGAATGATGGCCCCCAAATAGGGTCCGGAATATCTGACTATGTGACCTCACACAACAGGAGACTTTTTGATATGATCAGGTTAAGGTCTTGAAATGGGAAGATTATCCTTAATTATATTTGGGTGATAATCGCAAGGGTGCGACTAAGAGGGAGGCGGGAAGGTCAGGGTCCGAGGAGATGGACAGGCGAAACGGAGGCTGGAGCAGTGTATCCATGAGCCAAGGAATGCGGGTGGCCCTTAGAGGCCAGAAAAGGTAAGGATCCTCCCCCAGAACCTCCAGGAGGAGCTCAGACCCGCCCGATACCTTAACTTTAGCCCCATGAGACCCGTCTCAGATTTCTGACCTTCAGAGTGTAAAATGCCCCCTTGTTTAGTCCTCTAATGTGTGGTAATTTGCTCCAGGCGCAACAGGAAACGAATATCCCATTACTAACTGAAGGCGGAGGTGGGTCTCTTGCCCCAGAGATAATGGCTGAAAAAGCAAACTTCCATAAAAAGGTAATCATTCAGCCGTTTCTCTCCTGTGCACCCAATATCGCCCTGTGCAAGGTGATGGCTGCGGCGCGCCAGGTGCAGAGCGGGAGCCCTGCCTCTGGGGTCGGAGCTGGGCTTGAGCCCCCGCCTCCCAACCAAGGCACCTGCAGAGCCCCTGGCCGCTCGGAGCCCGAGTTCCGCATGCACGAGACTGGGGTGTACCCGAAAAGTTCTTAACGGGATTAGCAATCATTGACACAGGGGGCACCTGCGTGGCTCAGTTAAGCGTCTGACTCTTGATTTCAGCTCAGGTCACGGTCACATGGGTCATGAGATTGAACCCTGAGCTGGGATCTGTGCTGACAGCGCGGAGCCTGCTTGGGATTCTCTCTCTCCTTCTCTCTCAGCCCCTCCACCACTCATGCTCCCTCCCCTTCTCTCTCAAAATAAATATGTTAAAAAAAATGTCTTTAAGAAAAAAACCCTAATAATTAACATGACTGTCTGCAGCCTGCCAGATATCTGCTGTGTACTTAACACATATTATATCATCTAAGCCTCAAAACAACACTCTAAGAGCGTAATGTGATTAATTCCAAACTATGGGAAAGGAAAACCGAGGCACAGAGAAGTACATGGTTTAGGGCCAAGAGTCTGACTTCAGAGCCAGTGTTTCTTCAATAACCACCGTGAGTAAGGTCCTAACACAGTATCTGGCACTGAGTCAAACAGTCAGCTAATAACACCAATTGCTATTGTTAGTATTCATATTATTATTTGCTATTATTATTTCTACCATTATTCTCAGTCGCAGTTACTTTCTTGGATCCTGAGGACAGTGATGCATCCTACTGACATTCCATAGCTAAGTAAAAAACAGAGAAGAAACACAAAGACCGGAAGGCCGGGACTCTATCCCTTAGGTGGAAAAGGGCGAAGCTACGTGTAAGGCAATTTGCCCCCGTTCTTCACCGTAGTACAGGGAGCATGCGCGTGTTCACAGCTCCTACCAAGCAGCAAGGATGAGAGAAGCCAAAGCAACTGATGCCCATGACAGTTTCTTACTCAGATCCCTTCCATGGTAAATTATTGAGCTTCATAAACAACAATGCTCATCGTCACTCATTACTGGTTCAGCTTTAAAAAGTGTATTTTTATAATCTTTCATTTGCCCAGAATACTATAATATAAAAACTGATTAAGATGATCTCCGCTAAAACCATGTGGTGTAACAGAGACGCCTACACTAAATTTATCTGAACAAAATGTAGTAAGAAAAATGTTCAGGGTGTGCAACAACACGCTTCAGGAAAACACCCAAGTATTTTATATTTTACCTTTCAAGTTTCCATGTATTGAGACCTGCTTTGTGCTGGGTACTTTGTATACAACAGTATTTCATGTGTTCAAGGTTACGAACACGAGAAAAGTAGGGCTCAGAGAGGTTATGTGACTTGCCCAAGTCACACAGTGTCTGGGATCTGAAAGATCTTTTTTTTTTTTTTTTTAAGTTTATTTACTTTTGAGAGAGGGAGACAGAGAGTGAGCAGGGGAGGGGCAGAGAGAGAGGGAGACACAGAATCTGAAGCAGGCACCAGGCTTTGAGCTGTCAGCACAGAGCCCGACGCGGGGCTCGAACTCATGAATGGTGAGGCATTGACCTGAGCAGAAGTCGGATGCTTAACTGACTGAGCCACCCAGGCGCCTGAAAGATCATCTTTTGATACCACACAGGTTAAGAAAACCAGACCATTATATCCTCAACTGAAAAAAACAATAAGGGAAACATTTACACTAGTTTCAAGCCACAGGGCACAGAAACTGTTCTATTCTGCCGACAAAGATGGAGATTCCTCAGTTAACAGGAAAAGCCATTCACCATTCAATTAAGTTGATAATACATCTTTGGAACTGCGTCTCCTGGAAATCACTGCAGACATTCAATGAGGGACAGTCCTGTGTGATGGCTCGGAGCACAGAGGCTGAACTCCAAGTGCCTGGGTTCAAATCCCAGCTCCCCCACTTATTAAGTGGGTGATGCTGGGCAAGAAGTTTCTGATACCCTGTGGGCCTCGCTCATGTCTTCATTTGCAAAATGGGGATTATAACAGGACCTTCCTCATGAGGACGAGGTTTGAACGTGACAGGTTCAGAATGTGCCGGACACAGAGTGAGGGTGGCTGGCATTTCAGGCACGTTAGCTACTATAGGAGTTAGGATCTGGTTACTGCTCACCAGGACAGACCACTGAGGGAAACGATACAGCCATTTTCATGACAGGCTGGGAGTTTTAAGCACACCAGCTTAGAATTTCCCTGGAAACCTTTTAGCTAATAGAATAGCTAAGGCCTGATTGGATTCTACCAAACTTCCCCCCGACACATGCCAGCAAAAACCTGGTCTTGAAACCGCGATCTGGAAAGCACAGCCTCATGTGGCTGGGAACCGAAGAGAAATTGGGCTCAGGGGAAAAAAGTGACTATAACGAACTGCCAGCCATTCTCTACCTTCTGGGGCGAGCACACAGCAGGGGAAGACCAAGCAGCCGTAGAGACACAGGCAGGGAAGAGAGAAGAAAGCAGCCCCCAGGGCTCATGGAGAAGCAGCCGAACGGTACACAGGTGGTCTCCTCACTGCTCGGCCAGCATGGATTGACGTAAGGCGGGGGTCCCACAACGGACCACTTTCGATCTTCCAGCAGCCCTTCCAGGGCCTGCCCTACCAGACTCAGAGAGGGTAAGGAACTTGCCCAGAGTCACACAGCAACAAAGTCCACCTTATTTTCACGAAGCCAAGAAACACACAAGAGGCATAAAAGGCCAGCACACTAGGCGACTCTAATGACTGTTAATTAAGTAGTCTGGCGGTAAGTTCCGGTGGTGATGCCGTAATGTTATCACCGTAACAACGGCTAATATTCAGAGAGTACTTGCTATGTGACAGATTGCACTCTATTCTACATGTATGTCGGTGGGTAACCCCTATGATTTCCATTCCCATTTGATAGGTGGAAAAACTGAGGTCCCAAAGGGGTTAAGTAGCTTGTCCAAGTCAAACACCTGGAAATAGACATCCCCAGATGTTTATTCTTGAGAAAATGCTTTAGGCTCACCATAGCAAACCTCCTCCGGTCAGTGTTGACCCAGATAACTAACCTTCCCATTAGAAAGTACAATGGGTTATAGGTAGCCCCCCAAAGATATAGCCAACCTAAATTCCTGGAACCTGTGAGTGATCCCTTATTCAGAAAAAGGGGTCTTTGCAGATGTGATTAAGGATCTTGAGATGAGGACACCATCCTGGATCACCAGGGTGGGCCCTAAATCCCCTGACAAGTGTCTTTATAAGAAACAGAGGAGGAAGCGGCCACATGAAGACACAGCAGGGAGACGCAGCCCCACGTGGAGGAAGCCAGCAGCCACCAGAATCTGGAAGAGGCAGAGAACAAGTTCTATCCTAAAGCTCCCAGAGGGAGAGCAGTTCCGTCGACACCATGTCGTCGTCCTTCTGCCTTCTAGAACTGCGAAGGAATGAACTTCTGTTGTTTTAAGCCACCCGGTTTATGGTCACGTGTCAGGGCAGCCCCGGGAAAGTCACGGGAAAGGTATGGGTCAGCATCAGGAGTTCAGGCTAATCTGGAGGCCCGGACGTGTGGGTGGCAGCAGTGGGGAGAAGAGGCGCCTTGCTAGTGGCATGTGAAACCCGGGGGAGGTTCACTGGCTGGAGGTTGTAGGGGGAAGACTTGAAGTCAATATAATGAGCCAGTTTTCCAGCCAGGATTACTGTCCGGCATTGCGCACAGTTCTAGTTATAAACTGAGTTGCCCATCACAACGAGGAATCTAGCCCCGCTAGGAGGTTATTCCTCCCCAGGTCTCTTCGGAGGTGGGACTGGCATCGGAAGCCAGCCACGCTCCCGTGCTCTACTCAAGGAGCCCATGGCCAGCCAGGCAGATGGCTCTCAGAGACGTCTGCCCATGGAATCGACGGACACGAGTCACGGGACAGCTCATAAAGTAGGTTTCCTTTAAAGTTTTTCTGTAGTGTTTTGACCGAATCTGCCGGGAACCAGAAAGCAACAACATCTCCGTTCTTTGTTTCTGGAGCCCTCTGCTCCTTGCTGCCCCTCTCCGCATGCACCCCTTCAATAAACGGTTGCGACAGCTGGGGCCCTGAGTGCGGGCGTACCTGTCACTCATACTAGCACTCTTTGTGCCCGAGTTTCACGACCCTCCTTCCCCCCCAATCTGCACCCTACCGTGTGCACCAGACAGGCCTCAGGGAGCCTGTAGGCACCACATAGGTCCCTCGTTCACTGTGCTTCTAGAAACAACTGCCCTTGTGCCAGGCTGGCATTCTCAGGCACTTTCACCGTCAAGGATCAAAAGCCGGGGCTAGTACCTAAATCTTATCAAACACATAAAGTCCGAGCAGAAACAGTAGCCTTTTTTCTGATGATTACAATATTTTCTAACTGGTATGACTGGTCAGAAGAAATGCCGGCGGTGACCCCAGTTACAGACAGGAAATCACAGAGTCCCTGCCCCGCCGGCTAACTTCAGTGTTCCCAGGGCCATGCACCTGTAAGGAACACAGGGGCTTCCGTGGGGCTATGGAAAGACTCTCCTCACTTTAGGTAATATGGGAGAAAAAGAGAGAGAGACAAGAAAAAATTAAGCTTGGGCAAGCAAAAGAGAGCCTTTCTGTAAATAATCTTTTCTAAACAAAGTATCACCTCACTTGTAACAGTGGCTTTTTCTACAGGCCAACTGTCCTCTGGAGTTGAGTAAGACACTCTCCTGGCTCTTAATCTGCTGCCAGACCCTTCGGGGAAGTAGACCAAAAAAATCACTGATTACAGTCTAGTCTAACAAAATAATGATAATACTAGTAACAATAATGGTACGTGGCCAGACATTCTAAGCACTTTACATGGACCATCTCCCTGCGTATTCCTAACAACCCTATGAAAAGTGGGTTATTATTGCCCTGATTCTGCAAATGAGGAGACTAAGGCACAGCCCAGGCAAATCGCTGTGGGGTCAAGATTTTGACCAAGCAGGCTCTCATCTACCCCTCTGCATCCCTTGCTTAGACTCACGGGAGCACCAAACTGCTGTCTGCAATCAGCCTGGAGATGACAAGGCTTCCCGGAGGAGGAAGAGGAGGAGGCCAGCAGACAAGATGTAAACTAAGGGGGAAAGGTAATCTGTCCCTATCCCGTATAAAGGAGTAAAGATAAAACTGGCCATTGGCCACTGTTTTAACTCAAGACTTGCAAGCTGGAGGTTATCTTTTCATCTCCATACAAGCTCTGAGGGCTTTCTCCTGTCCCCGTTACCTTCAGAAGGCAGGTCAGGAAAACCAGTTTTGCTTTTGTTTCATGTGGGATATCAGAGTGACTGAGAAGGCTGAGGCAGAAACATTAGCTGGGAGAGTGTGTGAGAGAGACAGACAGACAGAAAGGGAGGGTCCATGAAGGAGGCTGATCGGGCACCTAGCAGGGTGGGAAGCAGTTCATGGAGGGACCTCATGGAAAAGGAAGGAAGGACCCCCCTGCCCTAGACAGACACCACCCGGAGATTCTGAGTGTGGGAAGCCCCTGGGTTTTGAGGACGGTCGCTGCTGCCCACCTCCTAGGGAGGGTCTCCCTGTCCATGGCAAGGACAGTGGGGAGTCAGCAGACCAGCGACCTTCTGAGGGCTACTCCTGCCAGGGTACAGCTGGCTAGGGGACACCCTTCTCCTTCCTCTCCAAGTTAGGTCAGTAAGACCTTCAGCAAGCTGAGTGAAGAGGACAGATTCTTCCGACTTCTTGGCAAGCTTCCGCCGCCATCCAGCTGTTGGCTTCTCTTGCTTTTAGGAAAAGAGGGAGGGGGAGAGTAACTTAGATTTATCAAGTGCCTCTTGCCATGGGAGTGTGCATGTGTATTCGCTCTCCCCCACACACACACACTAACGGCTGCAGGGAGCACTTTCCGTGGGCCAGGCACTAGCTAGCACTTTATATATACATTAACACAGTATTTTCAGTACCTCTTGAGGACTTACTGTTACCCTCAACTTAAAGAAGACTGAGAAAACAGAGACGCTAAGGTCATAGCATGAGAAAGGGGCAGAGCTGGGATTCGAACCCAGGCTGCCTAACTTCTAAAAAAAATTTTTTTTAATGTTTTTACTTATTTTTGAGAGAGAGACAGCGTGAGCAGGGGAGGGTCAGAAAGAGTGGGAGACGCAGAATCTGAAAACAGGCTCCAGGCTCTAAGCTAGCTGTCAGCACAGAGCCTGATGCAGGACTCGAACTCATGAACTGGGAGATCATGATCTGAGATGAAGTCGGATGCTTAACCAACTGAGCCACCCAGGTGCCCCTAGGTTGCCTAACTTCTAAAGCAAGAAGGTAGGAGCTGTTATCACACCCATTTTATAGGTGAAAATCCAAATTCTGGAGAAGCTAAGAACTGTGCCCAGGGTCCCACAGCTAAGTGACAGAGCATGACTCCACCTCGGGGTCAGCCCGGACCCAAAGCCCACGCTCTCTAACTTCCAGTTGGCTGCTGTGTTGGAAACACTCACAGTCCGGCGCAGGAAGGACACGCGTCTGACCCGGAATGGGGAGACGCCCAATTCATGTTTAGGGACAGCCTGAATGAAGAATGAACAAAACCTCGGCTCACACACCCAAGTCTGGAGACTAACTTCAGAATCCAGCCTCGGGGGCAGTGGAAGGACCCAGAAGCATCCCTTTCAGAGGGGGAAAAAAATCATTTGTACCATTTCTGAAGGCTGGAGGGGGAATGGATTGAAAATAAGCAAAGCTCTCCAAATAGTGATAAATACCTTAAATTACCCAGCAAGTTTAAAAGCCTTCATGCTGCTCTTTTCCCAGCACAGAAACAGGCTCCTGATTGTGGCTGGTTTAGAATGGAACATTCAGGAGGGTGTGGAGCCAACAGGACAGGAGAAGGGGGGAGGAGGGCGGGGAATGGGGGGAGGAAAAATCTCCGGGTGCCCGAGAACATTCAGCCCAGCTGGCTGGCAGCAGACAGAGCAGGCAATTGTACAGGCTTGTGCCTGCATCGGAGTGCATATGTCTAAGGATCGCTGGAGCTAGAAACTTCCTTCATTCCTGGGGGCAGTTTTCCTGCCCATAGAAATGGGGAGACAGAAATGTCAGCGCTGGGATGGCTGGCTGAGGATACCTTCCTTTCTGGAACTCAGTGTTGCCTGGGGCTTCTCTGTGTTCTTATAGGGAAACACTGTATGGATTCCAAAGAAGAGAGTGGTTCATGGAGGGCTATACATTCCCGGAATCCAATTCCCTCCTAAAAGTGTAGGTTTGGGATGAGCTTTCTTTCTCCCTCTTCCTCCACGACCCATGCATCTCTGAAGTCTGCTGCTATCGGACTCGTATAAATGAGTGCTGTCCACTGGGGGGGGGGGGGGGATGCAATAAATGGTCACTGGCAAGAGGGAGGGACCCGCAATGCCTCTTCCCTTCTGCACCACACAGCTGATCTCTAGCCCCAGATAAATAAACATCATTTCCAGAGAATTTATTCCGTGTCCACTTGTGTGGTCAGCTGCAGCTCATGGACCAGGCGATCACAGCCAGTTTAGCTGGGCAGATCCCCTGGACTCTGTCAGCTCATTCTGGCATGTTCTGTGCTGTGTCATGGTGAGGAGCACGGTGCCTCCGGGGAGCAGGTTCAAACACTTGTGACCTTAGAGAAGTTACATAAATGCTGCCTTTGTCTCTCTCACTTTGTAATGTGAATAATGATAGCACCACTATCTAGGGTTGTTAGAAAGGTGAAACGAGTTAATATGTATTGAGTGCTGACCACTTAATGGAGGCTTACTCTGTGCCAGGTACTTTACCTCCTTAAGAAGAGACCCCTTGAATTCAGTTTCTTTAGAACCAGCAGTTTCAACCCTGGCTGAGCATACACATCATCTCTGGGGATTTTCAAAGACATGAACCCCTGGTCACCCACCTCCAAAGATTCTGTTTCAGTAGGTCTGGGCATCTCAGGAGTTTGAAAAGCCCTCCAGATGACCAGGGTGTGTGACCACAATGACCAATCTGCCAAAGACAGGTGTGAGCATAACACCTGGGCCCTCAGGCAGTGCCAGGAAGTGGACGTGTTTCATTCATTCCTCCCCACCTTCTAGCAGAGAGCCATTCCTGTCCCTATGTTACAGATGAGGAAACTGAGTCCCAAGGACGCTCATGGATGCCCAAGGTCAGAAATGAGCAGGAAGCACCCAGCAGTGCCTGAGTGGGCACGGGAGTCTCTTATAGCTGTAACACTCTGCTATGGATTCAAGCATGAAGAAGTCAGGGCCACCCATCCAACACTGTCCTCTGTCTCCACAGGGCCCCTGCCCAACAAAGGGCAAGACCCGGCCTGACTGAGACGCAGGGTAAGGGCTGGTATAGAACTCTAAGCGCTGGGGTCTTTAAGAACATGTGTGTCATTACTGCATGACATTTATCTAGAGCCTAAGCCATATCCTGGCAAACCCCATGGAAGATGTGGCCTTGGTGCGCCGTCTGTGAGCCTGAGGGCCCATGTGACATAGAGCACCAAGACACGGTGGGGCCGAGGCTGCCTGCCTGTCACATCTTATTACAAAAATAGCAGTCAGGGAGGGGGAATACCTGTAGGCACCAAGATGCTGCCAACCTCTTAAGACAGAGGCTGCCTGTAGCCGAGAGTTCAGGAACAAGGACTGTGAAGGACCAGAGACTCTGCTGGACCAAATTCAAATTCACTGAACTGAATGGTTCTTATGGACAAGTCAGAGCCCACTTATCTTTTAAAATATAGTCACATGAATTAACATATGAGTTCCATAAGTGAAACCAGCTATATTCATTAAGAAGCTGCCGGGTCAGGGCGCCTGGGTGGCTCAGTCAGTTAAGTGGCCAACTTCAGCTCAGGTCATGATCTCACGGCTCAAAGGCTTGTGAGTTCGAGCCCCGCATTGGACTCTGTGCTGACAGCTTAGAGCCTGGAGCCTGCTTTGGATTCTGTGTCTCCCTCTCTCTCTGCCCCTCCCCCGCTCATGCTGTCTCTCTCTGTCTCTCAAAAATATATAAACATTAAAAAAATTAAAAAAATAAAGAAAAAAAAGAAGCTGCTGGGTCAGTGGAACATTTTATTCAACAAGAATTTTTAATATTTAATATTTGCTAGGTCCCATTCCAGACACCGGCAGAAGGAATATGACCAAGAGAGAGAGACTCTCTCCAGCTACCGTTGGCACAGTGTTGGAGAAGACGATGGGGTGACAAGTCTCCAGGTCCCAGCACACACAGTACTGTAGAACCCTGGCCAGGGTGGGCGGTGGTCAGACTTCACCCTGCCTCTCTGTCTCCCAACCTACCGATATACATGGACTCCCCCCCATCTCCCCCTCCTTCCCCTGCCTCCTCCCTTCCCATTCTTTCCTTCTTTGTTTAATCAAGAAACATTTGTTGGCCATCCATTGTATTTCAGAGCAAAATCTGTATTTCAGGCATGTTGAGCCTTGAATACCGAATTTGAATACCAATGGAGCTGGCCACTCATTATTTCATCCTATTTTATTTGTCCATAATCACACCCTCCAGAATTCAACATGCAGACAGATGCAAATGACTTACAGAGATGCAGAGTCCCAAGAACAATAGAAGGAAATTGGACAGTCTTATCTTAATAAAATCTTGCTTCGGCAGGGCAGAATTCTGGGCCGAGGGAGCTCCAAAGGTTCTCATGTTTCACAATAACCCCTGATCTTCTGTATTGCATTTTGGGGAGGAGAAAAAAACCCAAAACTTCCTTTATTAAATTTCTCTATTCTTGCCTCCATCCAAAGCTAAATTGTTTTTGGGGAAGATTGAGGAAACCAGTTCAGGTGTTTTTCAGGGAGAGAGAACCTATACTTGACACAATTTTAAAGTATTAAATCTATTTTTACGCCCTACCCAAACAGAACGTGCAATGGATAGCTATTCAAATAAAGTTTCCTAAGGCCAATTCTATATATGTTGGTCTAAATATGCTAAGAAAGAAGGAAGCAAGGAGGGAAAGAAGGAAGACATAAAATGGGTATTTGCTCTGTACCCAGAGAAAATTAGAAACGTTTGTTCCAAATATACACGCAGGGTTTTCAATAGGCATACAAACATTAAAAGTTAGGAAAATTACTACTTAAACCTATTGAATATATGTGCCAGACACTTTGCAAGGCACTTAGGATTGATTCTGTAAGGTCATCATCCGAATGATCTCACTGAGGAGTTATTATTATCCCAAGATTACAGAGAGGAAACAGAGTCACGATAAGTCACACAACTTGCCCAAAAAACGACAGAGATTTGCACCGAGGCAGTGCGACCCCCGGGGGCCTGCACTTGTGACTTCCAGACTCAAATGGCACACTTTGAAGAGAGACGTTTGAGACTACAATACATTTTCAAGCGTTGCTCAGGTCGTAGGATCTCCTTTTCTTCCTACACTGCCCCTTGCTCCCCCCAAAAGCTCTCTGTTCCCCCACATCCTGAGACGGGTGTTATGCTCACACCTGTCTTTGGCAGATGAAGAAATCAGCCCAGAGGAAGACAGGGACATAACCAAGGCCACACAGCTAACAATAAACGGGGTAGAGAGAGCTGGACCTCAGATCCAGGTCCTTCAACTTCACATCTCAAGGTTAATTCCATACATCTGCTGTCAACCTCAAAGTGGTCAGATCACCAGAGAAGAGACAGCAGGGAGGAGAAATGAAGACAAGAAGGGGCGCGGAAGAGGCGGCTGCCGTGGCCTCCGCGGGAGGTGCGTCCCACACGCTCGGGCCCAGCAAGGACCCCACTGTCTGTTTCTCTCTGAATAGCGTGGGCGTTGGCCACCTTTGCTTTAAGATCAATCCTCTGAGGTCTGCCTCAGGGTTGGGGTTATTAAAAACATTTTGGTATCTTTAAAAAGCCACATACGGCATAGTCGCATGAATGGGGCTGCGTGGGTGACACGGAAACGTGTACATGCACAGTTCAGGCAATTTCATGAGTGGCACACGCAACAATTTAGGATATCACGAAGGCCCATTGGAAGAATTATTTCCTTATAAATCTATGGCGGTCTTAGGAAGTCGAAATGGCACCATAAAAAGAAACAACCCCACTTCGCTGGAAAAAGCGCAGCCTACTTAACTCCGTCTGCGGGGGGAGCGGGGCTGTGCACACTTGTAACATTTTACAGGAACCGCTGCCGGCATCCAATGAGGTACTTCCGCCCGCTGGACGCTGGTGCCGGGCTGGGCGCTGCCTTACATTTTACTGGCAAAAATAAATCTTACCTTTTTTACACAAAGCCGTGCTTCTCCTGAACGAACCACGAGGGAAGGGAATGTTGTTTAAGCTTTACAGAATAGCCTTGCTGTCGCCCACAGACCTGAGAGGACCACACTTAACAGCAACAAAGAAAACCTAAAATAATCGGAAAGGTTTTGGTCCCCATCCCTCACCTTCTTTGATAGGTGAGTTACGCAACACTGTGTTGAGAAACAGCTGTTTAACAATGTTGCTGCCCTGTCACCCTCTGGGCTCATATTCAGTTTATCTGCTGGTCTCACTGAGCACTGGGCTATACAGGGTTCGTTGGCGTTTAGGGATTGAGAGAAGGGAAGTGATACAGAGAGGCCTTCCCTGTACAGGAGGAATTACCTGCCATCCTCCCGTTATCTGCCAGGCAGCTGGCCAGGAGGCTCAATTTCATGGTGGGGAAATAAGATGGAGGTGACCATCTCACGGTCCAGAGTAGAGGGAAGTTTTGGAAGGAGACTGGTAATGCTTAGGCGGCCTGCATCATGGCGGTCTGTCTCCTTACCACCAAACACGATGCCTGGCACAGCCGAGCTGCTGTGACATAGGATAGGATATCGATACCTACGATGGATGGATGATGGATGGGCACATGGATGTAAGGAAGGACAAGACAGACAACAGGCTGGATGGATGAATGAATGTTCAGAAGGAAGAAAGTAAGGGAACAAGAACACAGCCGTCCTTAGGAACTTGTTAAGAATGGCACCTCAAATGGGCTAATGAAAGGGAGACAGTTACCTCGCTGCCCTTGAAATGACATTGAACCAACCCAAACAGAAATGCGAAGGAGCAGCTAATCTCGCCTCTCTGCAAGGGCATGATGCACTTAGGCAAACCCTTCCCAGTGAGATACTTTGTTTTTAGAGTCAGTCTGCCCAAGCCCCTTTGAATACCAGCCTAAGCAAGGCCATTGACGATTATGGAGAAAAACTGCTCAAAAATGATAAGTGGATAGAACAGGCTACCAAAAAAATATGGGCTCTGTGTTTCTTTCTTTCTTTCTTTCTTTTTTTTTTTTTTTTAAATACAAAGATGTTTAGTAGAGAAACAAGTCTGGAAGAATATTTATCAAACCTCTTAACAATGATTATTTCTGGATGATGGATTTAATGGTGATTTCTAGTTCATTCATTTGAATCATATGTGTTTTCTGTATCTTCTGTAATAAACAAATATCTCTTTCATACCAGAAGAAAATTTAGAAATTGCAAGAAATCTGATGGTGCCAGAGAAGAAAAAGTCCTAGCAAACAAACCCGCTGGAATAAGCCTTAGCTAGATCTCAGTCAGATTCATGAGACAATCAGGAGGTCGAAAGAAATGTTGAGGGTGTCAAGCCCAGCTGCTGCGTGAGGGTCAATCTGAAGAAATCCCACGCCCTGAAATGCTGTGGGGGTAATCAGTCTCTCTTCCCCTCCATTCACGCAGATGAACCTCAACGGAGTCACACAGAGGTGAGGGCAGAGGGGATGAAGGGCTTCCCCAAACATCCAGAAGGAAATCTGCCCTGCAGACCTAACCCAGACCAGCCTGTCAGCCTCTACCTGTCGTCCTCTAGGGGCCCGGCCCCGATCCCCTGGGCATCCCCTGCTTTGCTGGGGGAACAGTTGATATTTGTTTTTCCTGTGACTATGGGAGGAACAGCTGCACAACGCAAATCACATTAAACAAATTAGTGGCTCCAGAGTGGGCTCCGTGGCACAATTTCTAATTCATACAATGCCTCCAGTTTTGCTATTTCAACTGAATCATTTATCAATCCCTTCAAGGATGTCAGTAAATCTCAGCATCTGGGGACCTGTAAACATTAAAATAAGAAGCTATAAAAATAGTAGTAAACCAATTAAAAGCTCAAGTAGCAGTAAACTCTACTTGCATTGCACCTAAAAAACAAAAACAGACCCACCTTCCTCCTCTGAAATTAAATAAACACTCTATATCAGCAGTTTTTCAAAGAGCTTTTTCTTTCTTCTTGAAAGAGCCCCCCAGTCTCCTATCTGGCGCCATGGTGAGCTAGAGATCGTTTACGGATCAGGCGAAAAGGAATAAAGGATGGAAAAAAATGTAAGTGTTTGCCTCCAGAAAGCAAACGTGACCAATATTCGGTTGCAGGAGTTGAGAAATGGCCTAGAAACTGTATTATTTGAAAAACATTCAGTCTGAATAACGACTGGGAATTGACTAATATTTACCCAAAGCAAATAAAAAAGAGGCACAATGATTATCATTAACCACAATAATTAAGGACGGGGAACTAGTACGCTATGGAGTTTTGCCATTTACAAAGCACTCTCATTCAGTTACCCAATTCTCATCACCACACCAAGTAGGTAGAGTTGCGATTCCTAATTTTTTGAGACGAGAAAGACCTGGGACTCAGAGATGGAAAGTGGCTCACTTGAGGACACACAGCTAAGGAGAGACAGTGCTGATGCTTGAACCCAGGTTTAGGACTCCAAGTTCTTTTCCCTTCCCTGATGACCTGCATCAGGCACCACACCCAAGACAAGGGATCCACACACATGGAGATCCTACTATGGCCAGGCGCCATGTTCGCGATGTGATCCCCGACTTCAGTTAGTAATCCCAGTGACCACTGGAACTTCTGTTAAAAATGACTTCCTGCTTTCCTTCTCTACCCACCTGGAGCTCACTGAGTCATTCCCAAATGGGAAATGAGCTTCAGGATGTTTAATTAAAAGTAATATCTTCTCTTTGCCAAGATTCCTTGTTCTAATCCTGACACACACAGAAAGGACAGGTGGCTTCTGAAAAGCAAGGAGGGAGAAATATGGGTAATCTCCAACTTCCAGGATACTTTCTCCACATTCTGTACCTGTCATGGCAGAGAGCTCTTTGCTGGACAGCATTAAATTGGGACAAAAATCCTGCATGTGTCAGAGACCAGTGCAGAAGGGTCGCTCATGCTCCCCACATGTCTGCCACATTCTGGCCAATGCCTGTGGCTATTTATATCTCATTTAACCTCAATGGCAAACTAGGCAGGTGCCTACTATTTCCGAATGGCTGAGAGGTTGTCACTTGCTCAAAGACACATGACTCGAGCCAAGCTACATCAGGTTTTGGGAATAGGTGAATCAAAGTTCATATAAATTCAGGGACATCACCTTGACCCTCGGCAGGGTGAGGGAGCAAAGTCAGGTCTGTGGTGATGGAAAGCAGATCAGCTGTGAGAAGAAAGAGGGGCAGGTTAGTTAAGCTGTGGACGCAGTCAGCTGGGCTCACGGCTCCTACGTGCTGAGCCCTCACCAGCAGCAGAGATGTCACAGGAAGGGTAAGAACAACGGAAATCCAAGACTGGACCAGAGACCTCTCTAAGACCCATTTAGCCCCAGCATTCCTTGACCAAAAGTCCTCTCCTGATGCCATACTCGGTGGCCGCGAATCTTGGGATTTGTCAGGACTGTGGGTGGAGATAGTCTGTGCCCACAGGCCTAAGGTCAGAGAGAAATGTCAGCTCTTCACCCCCTTCCAAGGGCTGGGTTTGGGGCTGCTTTGGGGAAGAAGGGGATGTGGAGGAGGGATGGAGGTAGAAGGATTACATTTTCTGTCTTCACAAAGCTCCACTTGAGAAGCCAAGTACAGAAGAGGACCTTAAACTTGGTGGAAATTTCCTTCAGGCCTTTCTCTCCTGCTCACCGTGCACAGTGGTCTCTTTCACGGGTCTCCTTTGGCCTATAAAGTGAGCTTTCATGTCCTCTGGGAAGAACTGGTTTCCCCACATGCTGAAAATAGAAGAGATGTCCACAGCCATGTTTTCCCTCTGGCTGAAGAGGGAGGCTGCCTCAAGAGAGGCAGAGGCCTGACCATCAAACCCAGCCATCGGTGGGAGGCTGGCCTGGGGCAAGCCCAAGGGTAACAACACCAGAGACCCAGTGAGCTGGAAACTCCAGTCTGTGGGGCTTCCCTGAGCTTTGGGAACTGAGGGCTTTCCCCTGATCCTGGCTTGGTACCCAACAGACCTTTCTGGGCTAAAAACAATCAAAACCGCATCAACAATGATTTTTTTTTTAAGCGTCTCCTATGGGGCCAGGATCTGAGGGAGGTGCTGGGGTACAAAACAAGACAGATGTGGTCTCTACATCTACAGTCTACAGTCTAGACCAGTGCTAACCAACAGAAGTGTAACGTGAGTTACTCATGCCGTCTGAGATTTTCTAGTAGCTGCATTAAAAAGCAAAAAATAAACAAATGAAATTAATTTTAATATATTTTGTGGAACACAATACACCTAAAACATCACTTCAACCTGTATTCAACATAAAAATCATTAATGAGATGATTTACATTTTTTGGTGCGAAGACTTCAAAATATGGTTAAGTACCGAATCCTGCCAGCAATGTGTCAGCTCACACAAGCCGTATTTCAAGTGCTCAGCAGTCATGCGGGCTCCGGGCAGCACATGGAGCAACAATGCTCTGGCCTTGAATGAAGAGGGAGGAGGGAGTGGGGACAGTGATGGCTGATGGCTCTTTGAGGCAAACGGCGAAATAAGATTACCACCGGTAACATTTATTAAGCAGTTACCATGTGCCGGTCACTCAGGGGATCTGCCCTAAACAACCCTAAAAGACTGTCATCCCCACTTTACAGATGAAGAAAGTGAGGCACAGAGAGGTTACACCACTTGCCCAAAGTCACCAAGGCGATAATCAACGGCGCATGGATGTGGAACCCAGAGCCTGTGCTCGTACCCAGAGCACCACCCTCATTCTTGAGCATGGAGCCAGAGGACTCTAAGTTAGAAGTCATCCTCCTCAGCCTCTCCAGTGTTAGTCTTTGTGATGAAGATCAAGCAAGAGAGCAGATCTGGAGCCCTTGGTAAGCCGCGAAGGGCTTCCTGTCCAATGTTGAGTCTGTTAAGTGACGTGGACGTTGTCTGCAAAGCAGCCAGATAGCCTGGGTCCAAATCTTAGCTCCACCACTTACGAGCTGTGTGACCTCAGACAAGTTCCTCAACTTCCTTGCGCCTTGGTTTCCTTGTCTGCACCATGAGAATAATAAGGGTCATCCTGAGGGTCACTTGAGTTAATATAAGCTAAATGCCTACTGAGCACTTTGCTTGGTTCCTAAGGGGCAAACAATAAGGGGCCGCTCTATATATTTTGATAGAAATGGGTTTAGATGCTGTGGGGTCTGAAAAATATGTCTGGAAGGAAAAGGATGAGAGAAGAAGGCAGAGAGAAGGGCCAGCCATCAATCCAGTATAAAGTGCCAGTGTTCGGGACCCCCCAGGGCTGCTGCCCACATCCCCAGATAAAGAAGATGGGGCCCGACAAGGCACACACTATTGCGGGCTGAACTGCGTCCCTCCAAAATTCACGTGTTGGGAGTCTAGGCTCCGGTATCTCAGAATGTGATTCTATTTAGAGATGGGGCCTTCGCAGAGGCGATCCCGTTAACATGAAGGTCATGCGGGTGGGCTCTGATCCAATGTGCCTGGTGCCGTATGGGCAGCGGAAATTCGGACACAGCTGTACAGGGAGAACACCGTGTGAGTGTGAAGAAGGCCATGTCCAAGCCAAGGAGAGAGCCTGGAAGGGCTCCTTCCACGGCCCTCAGGAACCAACCTTGCACACACGTTGACTTTGGACTTCTGGCCTCCAGAACCGTGAGACCGTAAACTGCCGTTGCTTAAGCCCCCAGTCTGCGGCACTCCGTTACAGCGGCCCTGCCAAACTCGTACGCACGGGGACACACGCCTTCCCCGAACCTTGACAGAGAGCCGCTGCAGAAGGGCCTCTGGGCCAGCGCCCAGCCCCGGCCCCTCGGCGCGCTCGTAAAACTCTCCGTCTCCTCGGCTAGCTGGCCTCGGCGGACCTGCTGCAGTGGAAAACTACCCAGGAAGGTGGGCTGCGTCCCTGAACACTGCGCACTCTGTTTCTCCTGTTACCTTCAAAATCCCCCTCTGTCAACTCACAGGGAAATAAAGCGTGTCTTTATTCGGGTCCGGGCTGCCTTGGACACCACGCTCCGGCCTGAGCCAAGACAGACACAGTGGCTCATTGAGCAAGGTTCTCCCTCCGTGTGTTCCGGACACACTACACCGGAGCCCCCGGACCCTCAAAAATGCACACACGTCCATCCGAGTCCCGGGCAGCAAATGGGGGTGAAGGCGGCAGAAGCGTCTCAGGGAGCTGCCATCACGCTTACCTGTTTATTCAAACACGTGGGGCACTGGGGGTCTTATTTCTTCTTTTCCTTCCCAAATCCCAGCAACTTGAGACCGTTCTTGCTAATTCTCCAAGCTGTGAGGTTGGACGTGCGTGATTTCTCACATGCTGCTCACAGGCAGAACACAAGGTGAGGGGGGGCCTGCAAGTGATTTCTGAGGGGTTCTTCTCATCTGCCTCGGAAGAAAGAAGGTACTGGCACCCGGATCAATTCCGCGCTCCTGAAAACGTGCCTCGGGAGAGGCGCGTTCCTGGAAGACCTTGCTCCCCTGTCCGCAAACAGCTTCCAGGCCTCTCACCCAGGAGCATCGGCGAAACACAGCAAGTCTTGTAGGATAGAATGTGGATCCCTGGGGGCGCCTGGGTGGCTCAGTCGGTTAAGTGTCCGGCTTCGGCTCAGGTCATGATCTCATGGTTTGTGGGTTCGAGCCCCGCGTCGGGCTCTGTGCTGACAACTCAGAGCCTGGAGCCTGCTTCAGATTCTGTATCTCCCTCTCTCTCTGACCCTCCCCTGCTTGTGCTGTCTCTCTCTGTCTCTCAAAAATAAATAAAAAACAATTAAAAAATTAAAAAAAAAAAAAAAAAAAAAAAAAGAACGCGGATCCCTGGCCAAGAACTGAAAACGCGGACAGATGGCCCTTCGGGTCGAGGACATGGAACCTTTAAAGTATATTATTTTTGTTTCCTAGCCCAGAGATCAGACCTGCAAACGGTGAAACGCGAGACACTTCCTAGAACAGACCAGGACTCCGCGCGATTGTTATGCAACCTGAAAGAACAAACTGGTGTTCCGTGGCAGCCCAGACACCGGAGCTAAGAAAGGGCTCCACCATTTATAAACTGTGTGGCCTTAAGTAATGCCACTTCCCTGAGCTGTGCTTTCTTTCTAGATCAATTTTGAAAATTTTGAAAAACAGGAAAGATGAAGCTCCGATTAGGGAATGGCTAAGGATTTTTGCCAGCCTACTGTCTTTTCGTAAAAGATTTCCACATATCAGAACACAGAACCTTCCCTAGTGTAGCCGGAGGCAGGGAGGCAGGGACTCGGGTTCGGTCCCCTCCAGAGCCTCAGTGCCTAGAAGGCGGTCAATAAACGCTTCCTGAGCAGAAATAAAAGCGGCGCCTGCTTTCTTCCTCCACTGTCTCCCCCTCCCACCCAGCGAGGCCCTAGCAGCTGTGAAGATGGTTTGTGGGTGCGTTTTATTCTGCGTCCCACCAGCTGGGGGCAACATTCCAAAGTCCTGTGGGCCAAGCTGGCAGGGGCCCCTGGGCATCAGTTAGACCAATCACAGCAAGCCTGGGGCTGAGGACATCATGGGGTTCAGATGCCACACAGGCCACTGAAGGGTCGCCACACGTACCCTGACTTCCACCAGCAGACCAGTTGGCCCCACAGGGACACAAGATGGCAGAGATGGTTTAACACGGTCTATAGCGCACCCCCATTACACCCTGGAACTTTCTAACCCAAACATGCTTCTTGGGTTCAAAATGATTACACTTCCACTTTCCTTTTTACCCAAATCTCTTATCTACTTCCTGGAGCACTGTTTCTCTGTTAGGCTGAGTCTCCAGGGTACTCTGTCTGAGCACGAGGGAGTGAGGCAAGGCAGCGTGGCATTTGCTAGGGGTCTCTGGCTGTGAAAACCAGGAAGGAAACCCCCACTTCCAAATGCACACGGTCTGAGGAGCCCCCAAACCAGAAGGCAGCTCCCCCTCTTCTCCCACCGCCTGCCTGGTGTTTCTGGGCAAAAGCCTGACAGATCTTCAGGGAACGAGAACAGAGAAGGGACCCATCTCTTGGCATCCTACTGAGGCCACAGGGGCAGGCTGCCTCCATGCTGGCATCTCTTAAATCAATCAGGAACGAATGAAAAGAAATGCCGTGAAGTGGAACATACCTGCCCTCAGCTCCAGCTCCAAGGTCAGGGGGATTTGTACTGAGGAGCTGGAAGCCTCTCTGAGCTCTGCAAAGCCACTCACCCCTCCCACCCCCACCCACACCCCAAGCAGAAGGCTTCTGCGTCAACTCCACAAAGCACCCCGCCATTTCCATCGACGGTTCCTGGCCATGAAATGCAATGCTCCCTCCTCCCCACTCCCGTGCCCCAAATTCTCAGCATTTCCCAGAATTTCATGAAGGGATAAGACAGAGACCCCAAACACACATGCCAGCAGCCAAAGGAGGAGAGAGATTAGAGTTAACGGTATGTTCCTGATTCGCCAGATGCTGTGTCAGATGCTTCACCTATATTTCATTCTGTGCTTACAGTGATCGTCTCGGTTCTGAAGATGGAGGGGCTGGTGAGCTGGTGATGAGCGCCACACTCTGGGGAAGGTGGCAGTGGATAGGGAGGAGGGGCTGCATGGTGACCCCAGTTCACTTTGCAGGAAGGCCAGAGGCCAGCATCAGTCTGGAAGTGACCTTCCGTCAACCCAGCCTCAGCAAAGGGATGGGGCTGTCTGATACGGATCCCTCGCTCCTGGTGAGTGGACAGCCAAAGTGTCTAGAGCACTGGCCCAGGGCCGGGGGGTGCCTGGGGGTGCCAACCCCCATAGGAAGGGAGACACTTCCCCACAAGGCCGACCCCTCCTCTGTGCTCTCACTCAGTGCAGGGTGCCCTTCCCTCGGGGAATCCAGGGATGGGCGAAACTGTACCCTCTGCCAGGAGCACCGTGTGTTATCTTGCATGTTCAGCCCTCTGCACACACATGCGTGGCCTTGGCCACTTCCCACTGGGTCTGTGGGTGTCTCTCTGCGGATCTCTTCATCAGCAGCTTCTCCCATATCCCTAAGCCTTTTTAGAAAACTCTGTTGATGGAAAAGCCTCTGGGTTCCATCTAGTGCTAGGATAAGCCCAGAGAGCCCGAATTCTGAATACCCCCTGACTTTGGGCAGCCAGGGGAAGCTCCCCACTTTTTTCCATGGCTGCGGTCTTCAAAAAGCTCCGTCCGTGAAGTCAGGGCCTTGCGACATCACCTTTGTATCCCCAGCACCCGGCACATGTTAGATGTACAATAAACTCTTGTGAAATCAATGTCTTAAGCCTGTCAATCCCTTACCTTCTCACAGGAGGACAGCCAGAGGCCATTAGGTGCCCAGCACACCAGGCTGCCCTTGGCCTCACATGGCACTCCATTATGTTCTGCCAACTGGCAAATGACCTACGCATCCATGGTTGGCTCCAGACCATGGGGCAGGGGCATTCAGCCACCTGAGGAACAGCACCTTGGCCCCCAGCAGGTGCAAAGAGCACTGAAATGTAAACACGGCACCCTCCTGAGGTCTGACAGCCGTCCCTACAGCTCTTTGGGGGGAACAGGGGTAGGGACAAGGGTCTGGAGTACCATTCACCAAGGCTGTCCAGGGCAACGGCCAGGGACGCTTTCTCAGGCCGCTCCCCCATGCTTGAGCCTTTCTCTGCAGCCTGACTATGGAGCTGCTGCTTAGAGATCGGAGGCCCGGAGCCAGACAGCCCGGGTTCTAATCCTGGTTCTGCCACTACCTGCTACATGCACACGGACATGTCGCTTCATCTCTCTCTCTCTCTGTTTCCTCACTGGAGAGAAGGGGAGCACCACCTCTGTGGGGTTATGGGGACGATTACACGAGATCATGTAAAATGACGACACGAATACAGACCTGAGGTCAGTGCCTGGCTCATGGTAGGACTTTGATGTTACAGGGCTGCTATCACAGTGATCTCTGCTTCCCTCTCGAGGGGAGATGCCGTTTTCTTTCTTCTCAGGTACTTGGACTCACACACGCTGCCCTTCCCACTCGTACAAATACAGCTGACAATAGGTACCTACCATGTAGCAGCTGCTCAGAAATACTTGTTTAAAAAGGATAAATGCAGGGGCTGCCTGGGTGGCTCAGTCGGTTAAGTGTCCACCTTCAGCTCAGGTCATGATCTCACGGTTCGTGAGTTCGAGCCCCACATCGGGCTGGCTGCTGTCAGCACGGAACCCATTTCGGATCCTCTGCCTTCCTCTCTCTCTGCCCCTTCCTGCTGCCATGCACACGCGCACACTCTTTCTCTCAAAAATAAATAAACATTTTTAAAAAAGAGCGAATGCAGGTGGAAGCCAGTCACATATTAACTGATGGGTGAATGGATAAAGAAAATGTAGTTTATGCTTATAATGGAATATTATTTGGCCTTAAAAAGGAGGCAACTCCTGACACAGGCTATAACGTGAACGAACCTTAAAGACTACGTGAAGTGAGGCAGTCACCAAAAGAGAAATACGGTAGGGTTCCACTTCTCTGAGGCACTGAAAGTAATGGAACTTCGAGAAAGAGAAGTAGAACAGTGGTTGCTGGGGGCGGGGGTGGGGGGGATGAGGAGTCATTCAGTGGGTAAGAGTTTCTGTTGTGCAAGATGAAGAAGTTCTAGAACACTATTGCACAACAATGTGAATATACTTAAGACTACCGAGCCGCAGACTTAGAAATGGTTGATAGCCAACTTTATGTTCTGTGCTTTCGGCCACAACTTTATAAAAAGGATGAAGGCCGCCCTAGACAAAACAGGCGGTCGCTGGGCCCAAGCAAGAGCAGGTTGGCTTACGGCGTGGGTGGGGACACCCGCCAGAGCAGGGCTGAGGCCCCCGGCCCTTTGGACCTGCTTCCAGCGGGGAGGGGAACACAGCTCAGGATCAATAACCAACAAGACTCATCAATTCACAGCCTCAAGTCCACCTGGGGGCCGCGCCGGGGTTTCCAAGATGGAGTGGGTGGTTCTACCAGACCGGGTTTGTCAACGAGGTCTTCCGGCTCGGGCCTTAGGAGTTTAGGACCTGGCAAGTTAACAGTACACACGGCAGTCATAGACTCTTGTCTAAATTACCCCCAACGCACGCTCTGTTCTCCAGAGGCAACCAGGCGGAGATACACTCCAGGGATCGCTTGGGGGCTGGTCGGAGCTGTTGGGCACCTTGGCCGCCTCTCCCCTCGCTGGCCCCCACCTGCTCTGGTACCTTCCTCTCCTCTTGCAGCCACCCAGGACCTGGGTCCCATCAGCGGCTGCCTGCAGGGCTGACAGGCACGGCTCCCCAGGGGGCGGCTCTCCTTTGTGTAATTAGATCAATTATCCGGCTGCCGACAATTACCGTCATTGCCTGGGGCCGCTTTTAGTTTATTCGGTGGCTAGACTTCTCTCAATCACTCCGCAAGTAGGATGGCACCGGAAATGTGACAGTTCAAAAGCCCTCAGAACTCTCCGAATTTTGCAGGAATCTCTAAGAGCTGGGGTGGGTGGGAAGGACCGGCCGAACAAGGGTGGGGGACCGAGCTGAGTCATGCCTCACAGCCCTTCTAAGAGGGTCTACTTATAATCCCTGCTCTACCCTACCCTATCGACTTCCTTGTCCTGTGTCACCTAACACAGGGGTCTTGCTCCTGCAGAGACAGAGAAAATAGGTGAAATGTTAACTCTGTATTAGGTGAGAACTAGGGTCAGTGGAGACACCCTCAGAAAACACCTGTTGAGAGCTTCTGGAACAAGATGTGTGTTAAGAAAAGAAAAAGGTCAGGTTAGCAAAAGCTGGGATTGGAAGGAGCCTAGGGCAGTAGAAAGAACAAGTTTTTAAAGTTTTAAATTAGGAATAAAGAATAATAAGGCTTAGGGGGAGGAGGCTGGGGGGCTCACGGAGTCTAGTTTTGTTTCACCAAAACCTCCCAGGATGGCCTCGGCTCACTCACTTCTGCTCAGTGCCCTGCCACCCCTGCCCAGTGCAGGAAGTAGTGATCGGGGGAGGGGTCCAAGCAGGGGCCCCCCGACCGGACTGGCTTGCAGGTGAAGGCTGAGCAGAGGGGTCAGGGGCTTCTTCTGGCCCCAAAATGGAACCATTTTCTTTCATGTGGGGTTCCAAGTTAATATTCTGTTCACAGTGCTTTTCTTCTCAAAAGCATCGGCAGGGGTGTGTGGGGGAGGGTCACTATTGAGATGTACAGTGAACAGCCCAGTGCCCCGAACAGAACAGGTATTCAATAAATGTTAATTAAATTACATGCCCTCAAACACCCCTCATTTCAAAATGAACAATCCGAGGTGTCACAGTCTTGGCTCACGTGAAACTTTTTCAGTGTAGACCCACAGATCATTTTCACGTGAACGGATGCCAAATTGTAAATCGGGGCTCTTACATCCAGTGTTAATTTTTTTAATGCAAGTAAGAAATGACCCTAAAGCTTTAGATTCATTTAGAAATGAATCCAGTGGTGTTATGCTGGACGGCTATGAGCCAGGAGAGAATCTGGCAACCTGGTCCCGATAAAATCCGGGTAGAAGAGGCCATTTTAGCGAGCTCGAAATGGAGCTCAAAATTAGGAATAATAATGACTAATAAATACTATGTGTTAAGCTCTCCTTGCAAGTATCAAATCGTTTCACCCTTGTAACAACCCCATGAGGTAGGGCCATTATTATCAGTGACTTGTCCATGATCACAGAGAGTAGACGTAAACCCAGGCCTTCTGGCTCCTTGAGGCTGTGTTCTTAACCGCTCCTGCCGATGGTTCTCTGTTCTGAACCACCCCCACACTCACCAGGCCCTTAGCACGCTGCCCGAGGGAGCGCCTACTGTGTGCAGGACCCTGGGTCCAAGTTCACCAAGCACTACTGTGCCTCCCACATTTTAGGCTCAAATACAATCGGATTTCAAATTCCAGCCCATTCAGAACCGTCCCACTGGCTGGCTAAGGCCTGGATGGAACCCGGTCCCAACTTTCCTGCCTTGGAGACTTTGCAAACACAGGGGCTGCCACCCCCACTATCACCTCCTCCAGCAGGACCCTCCTACCCCTGGCCTGCATCTCCAGAGTCAATTAGCAGATGTTTGGGTGACCCACTCATAGACTTGGCTTCCAACTGGTGAGATTAGCTACGTAAATGTCCAGGGTTGATGAGGTTTTCGATCACAGCACCGAGTTTAAAGTATAAATAGAAGATTCTCTACCTGGAGGAAAAATACGAAACACCCCCTCAAACCCACTAGGTTCTGGCTGCAGCCGTAGGAGACTCCGACGAAGAGCCAGACCAAAGTCTTCTGGAGAGCTTGGTCCCTCCTCCCCCTGGGTGACCTTCCCAGCAGTGTGAGGCCACCCCTCTACTCTGCCGGAAGAATCCGGAGGACAAAGATGAAAACAAACCAGGGAAGTTCCTATATTTTTTGACCACAGTGTCCAGCACTGAAGACAGAGTGGGTAATTTTCATTATTGCAAAACACTGAGTGCAAACGAAGACCATGACATTGTATCTCCTCTCCCTCCCCAACCTCCACGTCCTCCACGGTCTCTCCAGTCCTCCTCACACCCATCCCTGTGCCCTGGGGTACGGGTGGGGATGGGAGGGAGACTTTCTTCTAGAACCAAGTGACCAACCAACTGCCTCCCGAGTGCCCGGGGCTGCCAGCACGCCTGGTCCATTAGCCTCGGGCTCTGCACCGTAGTTTACTAAGATCTACAAGCACGCCGAGCACCGCGTGCCCCTTTCTGTCATTTCAAGGGCTAGCTTTTTTTTTCCCTTCTTGCCTACTTAGTATGCACTGGCACAAAACTCACAATTTGTTAAACACACAATACTCTTACTCCTGGGCAAATGTCCAGAGAGCTGGTGTGTTCAAGATTTTATTCTTTCTTTAAAAAAATTCCTCCACTGGAGAAGCAGCCATTGACGGCTTCTTACAGAAACCACACCGGTCCACTCCCTTAGGCAGGCCGAGGCTGCTGTGACAGGGAAGCACTTGGAGATGAGGGTAAAGCAGACTGGAGTCCTAATTTTGTAACCTTGGGCGGGATCTTGAGACTCTCCGAACCCATTTTTCCTTGCCTGAGAAGGGTTCATAATAACATGTGCCTAACAGATTGTATATAACCATTAGACAGAGTATGTGCAGAACACCCTGTCATGTAACACCTTGCTCTATATGTGAAAAATACTTAAGATAGGTAATTATGATTATGGATAATAATAACATTACCCCACATCTATAACATGGCAAGGGCTAGGTACTTTTCTTTTTTTTTAATGTTTACTTACATATTTGTTTATTTTTGAGAGAGCGAAAGAGCAAGAACACAAGTGCGGATGGGCAGAGAGAAAGAGGGAGAGAGAGAATCCCAAGCAGGCTCTGCGCCAACAGCACAGAGAGCCTGACACGGGGCCTGAACCCACAAACTGTGAGATCATGACTTGAGCTGAAACCAAGAGTCGGACGCTTAACCGACTGAGCCACCCAGGCGCCCCAGTTACCTCTCTTCTGTGCCCTATTGGCGTCCTCACACTGTGGACTGACAGTGTGTTGGCCATTCTCCATTCCCTGTTCTTTCCATCTGTCCACCCATTCCCTCCCCTTCTCTCTTCCTCAGGAGGCTGACCCCATGGACCACATCAACAGGAGGGTAGACAGAGGAGAGACTAGGGTATGTCTTCCCTGCTTCCGCTGCAGCTCTGTGGCCCCATCCCCTCAGGCCTCAAGGTGGCAACGGCTTATCTCTGCTGCCAGTCTCGGGGTGCCTGAAACCTTGCTGCTTCCCTCGTTTCTGCTCATGTCTCTGCAAGTGGTTCCTTCACTAGAGTCTCATCCACTGAAGTGGCGGTCCCTTCAGGGAATGACCTGAGGAGGAGGAGAGGGCGTGGTCCAGAGGGAGTCCAGCATTGGGGATGGGCCCTCGTGACTTTGCTCCTAGGTTGTAACTTTGAGACCCTGGCTTGACTAAGCGAAACCAAATGCAGACCAGGGACTTGTACCACATCAGAGACTTCGGCTTTCAGGAATGTACGTTCTGTATAACAGTGAATGAATGAAAACAATATAGATGGGCAACAATCGGGATTAGTTAAATGTGGGGGGGGGGGGTATAGAATTAGGAGGGTGTGGTAGTCAGCCTCCATGGTGGCTCCAAATGACCCTCCCTCCTGTATTCATGTTGTCCAGTGCTAAACAGGGATGAACTGGGTGACAAATAGAATAGTGCCTGAGGGACAGCGTGTGGCACCCGAGGCCAGGCTATAGAAAAGACATAACCTCTGCCCGGTTGTCTCTCTCTGGAAACATTTGCTCTGGGGTAGTCCAGCTGCCATGTTGCAAAGACACTCAAGCAGTCCAGTGGAAAGGCCACACGGAAAAGTGCCACTTGTCAGCCATGTGAGTAAAACCATCTCCCCCAGTCCAGCCTTCGGATGATTACAGCTTCAGCCAACATGTGACTGCATCCCAGACCGGAGACCCCAGACAGGAATTGCCTAACCAAGCCACCAAGTTCCTGACCCACAAAAACTGTGAGAGATCATGACCACTGCTGTTGTAGCCACTAAATGTTGACATGAGGTTATATCAACAGATAACACGTAAGTGGAAACAACGTAGGGTAGGTAAAAATCTTACTGTTGAACAATCTTTCCTGACGTAAAACCCTCTCAATCTAGTAAGTGAAAACAACGCGATTGAAGATGGGATCCCATTTTTTTAAAAAAAATATATTTTTTTTATATATTCATCAAAAAAGACTGGGAGCAAATAAATTTAAAGGTTTACAACGATCACCTTTGGGGAGAAGAATTAAAGTCCCTCCTCATTTTCTTTAGGTCTTCCTGTGGTCTCCGAAATGATCATTTTTTTAATCATCTGAAAAACATGTGCTTTGAAAAGGAGCTTTCCTGGTATATTTTTAAAAATGGAAATTACTTTACATGAAGTGAAAATGTTTGGCTCCAACGTTCAAGAAGAGCCTGCTGGCTTCCACTAGGAAAACCCGGTGGGCGGCCCGGCCCCCTTCCTGACCTCATCTTGCTTCCTTCCTGGAGGGCTGGCAGCTACACAGCAGCATTCAGCCCATAGCATCCTTCAGAGAGTCAGAAAAGGACACGAATGGGACCTTCAGAAGCCTCCACGTGAAGCATCACGACAACAGGTTGCCCAGGCTCTCCTTGAATACTTCCTGTGATGGGGAGCTCACTGCCATGAGGCAGCCCGTCCAGCGGCAAGCAACGCTCATTGTTAGAAACGTCTCACTGAGAGGAATCGCTGTTCCCCTTAAGGTCGGTCACTTATTTAGCAAACAGGAACGAGTGGCTGGTCTGCAAAGCACCGTGACAGCGGGCACCTCGCTTTGTTCATTGCTGTATCCTTTGTACCTAATACACAGTAGGTATGCAAGAAATAGTTCCTGAATGAATGACTGAGTACGCGGATGGGTGAAGGGATAGTATTTTCCAGACACATATCCAGATCCAACTTTGGCTCAGGTCATGATCTTGCAGTTCATGGGTTCAAGCCCCGTGTCAGGCTGTCTGTGCTGACAGCTCAGAGCCTGGAGCCTGCTTTGGATTCTGTGTCGCCCTCTCTCTCTGCCCCTCCCCTGCTCATACTCTGTCTCTCTCTCAAAAATAAATAAACATTAAAAACAAATAAAAGAAAACACAAGTGGGAACCCTTAGAGAAAAGAAGAATGTGAGAGGGCAGGGGCAGCAAGGATAAACAGATGGGGCCTTGGGAAGCAGGACGCACAGGAGTGTGAAATGTAGCTTCCCCCCACTGAGGGGTGAGACGTGTGCAAACCATTACCTGTGTCCATTCCCCGGGGAGTAGCTGGCCAGTTGGCTGCATTCTGCACATGAGACTCAGGAAGGGACTAAGGAGGGATTGATACAGTTAAGGCGATGGAGACTATGGCCCTCAGGGCCCCCGGAGAACCACGCCTGCCTCAACCACCACGGCCCTGAGCGTGGCCACAGTGGGCCGGAGGGGCTGGTGAAGGGTGAGGACCATGGGTTGACGGCCGCCTAGGGGAGGCCACGCCAAGCTGTGGGGAGGTGCTCACCCCGTTAGGATCAAGAGCCGCGCTCTGCAAACTCATCTGCTTTGCTGCTGTTGTTTTTTCTCATTTCGGATTTGTTTACCCTTTCATTTCCTAGTTTAATTTCCTTTTAATAAAGCCCTAATCTTGTCTTGGCTCACCTAATGGGAAAAGGGATTAGTCTACGGCTAACCCAAGAGGAGGGTGCAGGGGATGGCTGGGGGCCCTTGGAAGCCAGGCCCAGTGAGGGGAAAGCCAGGGTTGAGGATGTGCCTCGACAGCCCCGGCAGACAGACAGCAAACTCAGGCAGGGCCGGAATCCAAACATCCGCAGTGCCCACCCCCCAGGATGGGCCACTCGTCCCGGAACTCATGCCAAGCTTCCAACACAAACGTCTCTTCCAAAGCCGGAGCAGGGAGGCCTGAGCTCCTGGCCTGGCCCCTGGCTCGGTGTTGGGCAAGTGCTGAACCCCCTCTGGGCCTCAGTGTCCACAGTTGTGTGACAGATGGATCATCAGAGTTTCCGAGGCAGAGGACTACTGCCCGTATCTGGCACAGACTGAGTGCACTCAAACCACAGAAACTATCACTGTTCGTCTGAAAGTTTGACGAGCTCTGTTTTGTGATCGGACCATCACGCAGCTAAGCCATGGGCCCGCTCCAGCACCCGGACCGGTCTCTGCAACAGCCCCTCCCAGCTCCACGCAGACTCTCCCAGATTCTCCCAGACGCGGGCACCGAGGAGGTCTGAAGTCAGCCCCGCTTTCCAGGGACAGACCTCTGTTGGGGGTGCCAATATTCCCGTACCTATGCTGGCCAGCCTGCAGCCTTACTCTGAGACAGAACCAGCCGGTCAGCAGTTGGCAAGCCAAGGCCACAACGTTTACTGCCAACGGGAGGTCCACGAGTCAAACTCAGACTCCGAATCCGGGGCCCTTTTCTCTGCCCCCGATGCTGTTCCCGAGGCCCTCAAAACACCGAGCAGGAAGACTCCTCAGGAAGGAAGGCCGGCTGGCTTGTCGAGATGCCCGGACAGCCCCAGCCAATGCCAGCGAGCACAGATGTGGCTTTTTGGCAGGTGCACCAAGTTGTTCTGCCTTTGAGGGGAGAAGGTTGGCCACATGTTAGACACTGGAGGCAGGAAATAGAATCTGGCCTTGATGAAGCATGGAACCACGTGGAAGCCACTTAAAAAGGTGACTGAGAGTGGGGGTGGGGGGTGCCTGGGTGGCTCAGTCGCTTGAGCGTCTGACTTCAGCTCAGGTCATGATCTCACGGTTCATGACCTCAAGCCCCACATCGGGCTCTGTGCTGACAGCTCGGAGCCTGGAGCCTGCTTCGGGTTCTGTGTCTCCCTCTCTCTCTGCCCCTCCCCAGCTTGCACTCTGTCTTCCTCTCTCCCAAAACTAAATAGACATCTAAAAAATTAAAAAAAAAAATTGGTGACTGAGTGGGGCACCTGGCTGGCTCAGTCGGTTGAGGATCCAACTTTTGGTTTCAGCTTAGGTCACAATCTCAGTTACTGGGTCTGAGTCCCGAGCTCTGTGCTGATAGCCTGGAGCCCCCTTGGGATTCTCTCTCTCTGCCCCTTCCCCACTTGTGTGCGTGCTCTCTCTCTCTCAGATAAGTAAACTTAATTAAGAAAAAGTATTAAAGGAAAAGAAAGGTGACTGAGGAGGCTGTCGCATGTCATTTCAAGGGGTGGGGAGTCAAAAGGCAACTTGAGATGAAATGCCTCAGCAGGACGTGGGAGCCCGCCCACACGTGTGAAAGGTGGGGAGCGAACCATTCTCGAGATGTCCAGAAACTTCTCCAGATAGATAGTCAGGAGTGTGTGCTCTGTGTGTGTCGCAGAGGCTGCGGGACACATTCGCCTCGGCGTGGAGGTAAGGACGGTGATTAGTCAGAGGAAGCCTCTCTCAAGGCAAAGCGGTTCTCTTCTGCATGAGTCATTTCACAGTGTGCCACCCAGCTCCCTGGTAGAAACCCTCCACGAAAATCAGCCCCCAGTAGCAGACAGCAAAGTTGAGGACCCCTAAGGGGTCCCTTTCCTTACTAACTGTACCCATGATCTCCAGGGGAAATAAGAGAACTCGAACAGCTTCCTCTTGGTACCAAGTGAATATGGTAGGATTGTCTGGTGACCAGATGACAGCAGGGAAATGTTCGGATGTGCCCTGTTATCACCCTGGGTTGAAACAGCGAAGCTGTGCTTTATGGGAGCCAATAAACGCTTTTATGAGCCTCAGACCAGACTCTTTGGCACAACTGACATTTTTATCTCTGCTCTAGAATGAGTTCTTTCAGACAAAGGAATTTTCCAGATTAAACAAAGCTCTCTAAATGCAAACAAACAAAAATAATAATGAAACTTTTTTTTGTGTATATATAGGGGCACCTGGGTGGCTCAGTCGGTTAAGCATCAATCAGACTCTTGGTTTTGGCTCAGGTCATGATCTCATGGTTCATGAGTTTGAGCCCCACGTCAGGCTGTGTGCTCACAGCACAGAGCCTGCTTGGGATCCTCTCTTTCCCTGACTCTCTGCCCCTCCCCTGCTCACTTGTTATCTCTCAAAATAAATAAATAAACTTTAAAAAATAATAATGAGGGGCTCCTGGGTGGCTCAGTTGGTTAAGCGCCCGACTTCGGCTCAGGTCATGATCTCACGGTGCGCAGGTTCGAGCCCCGCGTCGGGCCCTGTGCTGACAGCTCAGAGCCTGGAGCCTGCTTTGGATTCTGTGTCTCCCTCTCTCTCTGCCCTTCCCCCTCTCATGCTCTGTCTCTGTTTTAATAAACATTAAAAATAATAATAATGAAACTTTTGTGTGTATACGAATAGAAGTTGTCAGAATGCTAAGGTCTCAAAACAGAAATCCCCTAAACACGCTAGGGATGTCTGAGCCACATACTGAAGAAAATCTGATGTCTCACTGATAATCCCACATCGGCATGTTACCACGCCCTGTGGCAGACCGGCCCTCCTGTTATATAGCAGGGAAAATGTGGGGCTTGGAACACATTTAGAATTTGGAAACCATGGCACGGGGATTTGGAAACCATGGCACGTAAACCCATGCTGCTATTGACTCAGTACCTACCCTCTGAGCTTTGGGTTCCGCATCTGTACAATGGGTGCAGACACGCAACAGTTCAATACTAATTTTATAAATTTTTTTGAGAGAGAGACAGAGGCAGACAAGAGCATGAGTGGGGGAGGGCCAGAGAGACAGCGAAACACGGAATCCACAGCAGGCTCCAGGCTCTGAGCTGTCAGCACAGAGCCCGACACAGGGCTCGAATCCACAAACCGCAAGAGCATGACCTGTGCCACCTAGGCGCTCTTCAATACAAAATTTTTTTTGAGAAGTGAATGAGCCGTCCTAAAACCTAGCATGTAGTGGGCACTTAATTAGTATGGTAGTTTACTCTTTAAAATGCTTTTGAATGAAACTAACAGTTGCAAATAAATCCTAAAACTTCAGCAGCCTTTACTGGACTACATATCCAGCAGCATAAATTTTTAATCTCAAACACTATATTTTTGTTTTTATTGTTTCTTAATGATAAAAGAGATACATGTTGAATGTAGAAAAAAATCTAAATATCAAAAATAATTTTCAAGGGTAAATTTTTACGAGGTGAAAAATAATTTTAAAAAGTCTCTTGACCATGCTTGACTAGCTCTTGTAAAGCACCCCCAAAATGCCCCCCCAACACACAGAGGGTTAAGCTTGTGTCAGGTTATCTTCCCAGACGTTTTAAGAAATGCACCGACACTCTCTCTGTCTTCACAATGATAGAATTATTCTATGCATGTGGCATTGTAATCTTTTCTCATTTACAATGTCTCATGAACATTCTTCCACATTGAAAATCATAGCTCCGTGAGGTCGTGCTAAAGCCTGCTCAGGATGCCGCAGTACGGATGTGCCCTCCTTGATTTCACGAAATCTGAATGATTTTTGGTGATTTCTAATTTTTCCCTGCTATGAATAACACTGAGATGAATATCTATGTCCCTGCACACTTTCCCAGTTGAGTTTCTCAGCCGCGGTGCTACTGACGTGCAGGACTAGGTACCTCCCACGGTGGGGTGTGCCCTGCGCTCCGGAGGGTGTCCAGCAGAGCCCTGGCCCCTCCCAGTAAGCAGCTCACCAGCTGTGACAACCAAACTTCCCAGACATTGCCAAATATCCCCCCCTACCAGGGCGGAGGGCGGGGGAGGCAGGGCACCAGGCGCTTCCTGCCTGAGAATCACTGCTTTAGGATAAACTCCTACCTGAGGAACTGCCAGGTCAGGATTCTATACTTTTCATGGGGTGACCCATTGCTAAAATGCCCCCCAGGGGTTAAGTGCCCCAGCCAGCCCCGGGGAGATCCATCCTCCTTTCCATTTTTGCCAGTGCATAGGTAAGGCCAGCCCACGGTTTTGTTTTATTTTGAATTAAATTAATACCTTTTTGTGGGGGGGAGCAATTTTAAGTTACAGAAATATTGGGTAGAAAATAGAGAGTTTTCATTTAGCCCCGCACCTCCATTTTTATTATTCACATCTTCTGTTGGTGTGGTGCGTTTGCTACAGTTAGGAGCTCTTGTTGATACACTACTTTTAACTAATGTCTATAGTTTATATTAGGGTTCCTTCTTTAGGCAGAGACATGTATCCACCATTTACAATATCATACAGAATAGTTTCGGCGCCCTGAAAAATCCCTGAACTCCTCCCGTTCTTCCCTCCCTCATCCATAACCCCTGGAAAACACTGATCATTTTATTGCCCCCATAGTTCTGTCTTTTCCAGAACGTCATATAGTGGGACTCAAACAGCATGTAGCCTTGGTAATATGCATCGAAGTTTCCTCCATATCTTTTCATGGCTTAGAGCTCATTTCTTTGTCGTGCTAAACGACACTCTGTTGGATGCATGTACCATAGTGGATTTATCCATGCACCTCCTGAATGACTTCTTGGTTTCTTCTAAGTTTTGGCAATTGTGAGTAACGCTGTTATAAACGTTGCTGTGCAACTTTTTGTACGGAGGTAAGTTTTCAGCTCATTTGGGTAAATAGCTAGCAGAGCAATCGCCGGGTGGTGTGGTAAGACTATGTGTGTAGCTTTGTAAGAAACCGCCAAACCGTCTTCAAAAGTGGCTCCATCATTTTGCATTCTTACCAGCAGTGAATGAGAGTTCCGGTTGCTCCACAACCACACCAACACTTGGTGGCATCAGTGGATTTTAGTCATTCTAATAAGTATCGTGGTCTCTCCTTCATATTTTAATTTGCAATCCCCTAGTGACATGATGCTGAGCATCTTTTCATGTGCTTGGTTGCCATCTGTGTATTTTTTTTTTTTTTTTGGTACGGTCTTTGGCCTATTTTTAATTTGGTTCTATTCTTATTGTTGAAGCCTAAAAGCTCTTTGCATATGTTGGATACCCGTTTTTTATCACGTATGTTTTGCAAATATTTTCACCCAGTCTATGGCTTGTCTTTGCATTCTCTTAATAGTGTCTTTTGAAGAGCAGGAATTTTTAAGGAGATGCAACTAAACAATTTGTTTCTTTCATGGATTGTGCTTTTGTTGTTGTATCTCTAAAGCCATCACCCATCCCAAGGCCACCTAGACTCCTAGGAGTCACCTTCCATGGTTTTGCATTTAACATTTAGGTCTACAATCCAGCTTAAGTTTAATTTTTGTGAAAAAGGTAAGGTCTGTGTCTAAATTCATTCTTTAACTTCCGCCTTTTTAAAAATATTACTTGTGAAGCCAGGCATCTTTATCTTTTAATTGACATGTGTCTTCTCTCCTGAACTACCTTGATGTGTTCTTTGCCCAATTTTTTGGTCATGCTGTTCATGTCCAGCTCATTTATTTGTCATGTAAATATTGGCTTTACCGATTAACTGAGGTATGATTTACATACCATAAATTTTACCCATTGTAAGCTGGTGAGTTTCAGCTTGGTGAGTTTCAGGAGATAGAAAGCCCACCAAGGACTGCTGCTACCACCACATCCTTCCATCACTTCCCAAAATTCCCTCCTGCCCCTTGTAACCACTCCCCCACCCCAGCCCCAGCCAACAACGGATCTGCTTATCTTTGCCTTTTTTTTGTTTTTTTAGAATTTCATATAAATGGAATTAGACAAGTATGTAGTTTTTGGAGCCTGGCTTCCTTCGCTTAGCTGAGTTCATCCTCACTGCTGTATGTGTGGGCACGTGATCTTCTCATTATTGCCGAGTAGTGCTCTATTACGTGGGCGTACCACATTGTACGTATCCATCTGTGAGTCTGTAGACTTTGGGTGGCGTCCAGCGTCAGTCCGTCAAGAAGACTATGACGAACGCTTGGGTACAATCTTTGTGCTGTGGCCAGCTGTTTTAAAAGATTTTGTCGTTCTTAATCTTCACCCATAATATACAAGCATGTCCTATCACAATCCAAACCATGTCAACTGATATCCACGAAGGGTAATACGCAGTGTATGACTCCAGACCTCTATTTCAAAGCACAGAACCACAAGTTACTGCCACATGCCCCCCTCAACTGAAGGATGGCGTAAAATTCTAACAAAAGGTCATGGGCAGACAGGTGTTAACTCCGAAGGTCACCAAACAAGCCAAGGTGCATCTAGAGTATCAAGACCAGGAAATGCACTTTACGCTGACATTTTCAAGCTTAGCACTCCCCGAGTGACATTTCAGGAGAAGACAGCCTCAGCTCGAGTGCCAGGAGGAAACGGATGTGCACGGCTCTTTGGATCTGTGCCTGCCACTGGTATTTGGGATTTGTTAAACTCAAAGCCACTGCTCTTTAAAGACTGCTTGTACCTTTCTGGTTTTAGGAAGAAGGAGGGGAAAAAGCTAGAAAACTAAAGTTAACAAAAGGAATCGTAGGGCCCAGACCTGTTCAGATAAAGAAACTTCCCTCACCTATTCAAGGTAGGCTTCCACCAGACTGAGGAAGAACAGTAGTCCACAGCCTCTTCTCTTCAAAGTGACAGGCAAAAGAAGGGGATTCCCGGCAGACACATTAGTGGGTTTTCTGTGTTACCCCGACCTTACCTTCACACAATGCGGCACTCCATCCCACGCCCCAAGCCCCAAGCGTTTCCTTTATCCCGAAAGTGGTCGGCCCTGGCCACCCTCCCCCATCACGTCTCAGTTAGGGAGGGCCAGAGCTTGGGGTAGGACATATAGTTGACCCTTACTGCATACCCACTGCTAACAGCATCCTCATTTTACAGTAAAAAAAAAAAAAATGAGGCACAGAGAGGTTAAGTGACTTGCCAAAGTCACACAACTGTTAAGTGGAAGAGCCCAGATTCAAGTCCACGCTCTTAAACGCCATACAATGCCACTAATTAAATGAATGGTGCCAAACCACTAGAAGTGGCTAGAAAAGAGAAGAGGGTGTTCCTTCCTGCTTGTTTACCTGAGGTGGCCATGAAAGGTATCACAGAGATGGAGGGTACTGGGCAGGCCTGAAAAGCCAAGGACTTTTAGAGGAGTGTCTCAGGCTGGCAGAGAGAACACAGAGAACAAAGGAACCGAACCGAACGAAGGGCTAAGACCCGGGATGTTTCTCTGGTTCGGCCTCCCCTCTCCAGGCCTCCACTGTCCTTCTCCGTCAGGCAAGGGGTGCCCATGCTGTTTCTTCAAGTCAGGGAGTAACTCAGTCTGACCAAAGTAGAAGGGAGTGGGATTGGGTGGGGAAGTGGGACAGGATCCCTCAAACCATGAAAGGCACAGAAGTGAGGATACGGATGGCCAAGCGTCTGGATTTGGATCTGGACGTCACTGCTCTACTGTACAACACTGGATCCATCCCTAGAACTCAGTGATGCCATCTGTAAAATGGGGAGGATACAATCCATAGTGGAATCGCATATAAAGATGTATAGCTCTTGGGGCATCTGGGTGGTTCAGTCGCTTAAGTGCCGGACTTCGGCTCAGGTCATGATCCCTGAGCTCATGAGTTTGAGCCCCATGTCTGGCTCTGTGCTGACAGCTCAGAGACTGGAGCCTGCCTCAGATTCTGTGTCTCTCTCTCTCTCTCTCTGCCCCTCCCCTGCTTGACCGCTGTCTCTTTCTCTCTCTCTCAAAAATAAATAAACATTAAATAAAACACATTTAAAGGTGTACAGCTCTTGGCACATAATACACACATGGTAAGTGCTAGCTCTATTTTTATCGTCACTGTCATCATCATTATGAAATTGTACTTTATTCGCTGTATTGTTATAAAACCGCACTCGATCCAGCCCACCCTGTCTAGCATGAAAGCACACGGGGCCAAGCAAGGACGATGGTCGCTGAGGCCGTGATGCATGCTGGCCTAGTGGCCGCTGAACACGAAATCGGCCCGATTAGCGCAGCTGCTGCTCTGCTGTGCGATCGCCAAGCCACACCCCCACATTTGCAGCCCCTGGGTCCCCCCAGCTCACTTCTTCCGATGAAACCAGCACTGGTGAACTCCTCCCCCCTTACAGCGAGGAGTGGAGATTCACAGCAATGTCCTGCGGTCACCTCCATCCACCGAATGTCTGCACCCTGCGGGGCTGTCCGCACAGCCATGTTTCATCTTGTTCAAACACATTCTCCCACTGAATTGGACCTGCCAGGGGTCTGTGCTGCCCTCTGTCTCCCGCACGCTCCTCCCGGTCCCCGGGGACGGGACAATTGGCAGTTTGGGCCCCTTTCAGGCATATTTAAACACTTAGAAGACCCCTTAGACTCATGCCACCAAGTGACCAGGTAGCATTCGTGATGGAAAGGGCCTTGGAATGATCATTTAAGTGTAAAAATGTACTTTCCTTCCTGAAAAGGTGGACATTGTGGCTCCTCCCCTCTTCCCACATTGTGTCTTTCATAGGCATTTGCTACAAGCACAGACTTGGGGTGGGGGTGTGAGTCCCCACAGTGTGTTACCCTGGACCCCCAGCTGGAGGTCAGATATCGGCTAATAAGAGGCTTTTGTGATCAATAAAATTTAAAAGGGGGGTGCAGTTGGCTCTAGAGGCAGGGTAAGTCTTCAACTGAGTTTTGCTCCAAAGAGAGAGGCCTTCGCGCCATCGTTCACACCGCATGCTCTTCCTTTTCTCTCCCTCCCTCCTTCCTGCACATGATTATGAATGAATGAATGAATGAATGAATGAATAAGTGAATGAATGACTAGTCAAATGAACAACCTCATGAGATTAGGGAACAGAGCGCATCTTGTCGAGGAGGTGAATGATCTGTGTTTCAGCAGAGGGTGTTTAGGGGATTCTGAAGACAGATCATCAGGAAGCAGCCAGGTCTGGGTTAAAAAATAAACAAGGTGAAACAGAGTCACCCCACCAATCCCCAAACACGGGGGAGACCTGTCTTGACACCTGGATGAGGGGGCCTCGGGGCTGGTAAGGGGGCCCTGTCACAATCACCCAGCAAATATGTATTTGACATAAAAAATAAAATGACCCCAAGAAGTTGCAGGAGTGAAAAGACAGAGCAGCAGCATGGAGGGGAAACGGCTGAAGAGAGGATCAGAAATGGTGCAAGAAGTGCAGGGCACGTCGCAGGGGATGATGGGGAGCGCCTCCGGTCCCCAGAGGAGACCCTTGGGGTTCCGGGGGGACCTGTGGCTGCGCCAACGCCTCTTCCCTACATTCCCTCTCTCGGGCTGGAATCCAGTCCTGAGAAGCTAATTCCACATGATGATATCTGGATTCCCAAGGAGGACGCCCCTACCTCTGAGATCCTAGATGGTTGAACAGCAGCCCTCAGATCACAAGTTGCCCCCTCCTTTTTTTCTTTAATAAGCTGCCTTTCATTCCCTGAGTACCTACTGTGCACCTACTGTGCGCCGCAGATTCATGGTACGTGGTAATACAGAGACTGCTGTCAACAAGATGGATACGGCCCTGTCCTCACAGAGCTTCAAAGTTAGTGGGGAAGACATGCCCATCGACTAATCGCCAAATAATTATTCATCGTCACGGTCTCAATGAATTTGGAATACGCGTTCCCTGAAGACAGGGATTTGTGTCTGTTTGGTTCACGGATATGTCCCAAGTACCTAGGACAGAACCCGCCGCGGAGCAGGTGCTCAGTAAGTCTCTGCCCGATGAACAGAGGGCTAGAAAAGCGAAGGGGTGTGGTAAGAGCCTATGATGAGGGGACCTAAGCTAGCAGGGGCTCCAGGAGAGACTTTCCCAAGGAAGCCACATTAAGTGACTATGAGACTGTGTAGATGCTTCAGGAAGAGGGAAAGCAAGCTGGGGGAGGGGATGGGGGTGTCAGAAGGGCTGAGAAGCCTCCCAGTGTGGCCAGGGAGGGGCCGGACTGTGCACAGCCATAGTCGGGGATGCTTTTGAAGCCTGACCACCCTCCCCTCCCCTTCACCCCACCTCCTGCCCCAAAAGGGAGATCCAAATTAGGACAGCAGAGAGAGAGAGAGAGGATGTGACACTCCTCCTCTACTGCGTTCTTCCCCTCCAATGCCACTAGGTCATTAAAAATCATTTGATTATAATATAGATCCACAGAATATAGGTATGCCTCCTTTTAATTGCTTAATAGAAGGCAGTGAAGAGCACACAAATTACAGCCCCAGGTGGGATATTTGTCAAGAAGAAGTATGAGCCATGACCCGTTGGTGCTCACATCAACCTTGGGAGCAGCCAAGTATTTCAAGCTATAGGAAGAAAGCAAGACACAAAACAGAAAGCAGCCCCTCCCTCTGCTTCCTGGAGAAGCCCAGAGGCTTTTCTGGCGTTTACGCACTTATTCCCGGATGGAAGAGTTATCATCCTCCCTACCAGCAGTCACGCTGTGAAAAGTGAGGGATGGCCTCAGCCTGACAGAGCTGATGATAAAGACAAGTTTCCCAGGGTCCCACAGAGCCACCTGGAGGCCCACGGCCAGCACCTGCACTCCCCGGACTGGGGGGAGGCCCCTTCCTGCCACCGCGTGCTCCGGCATTCTGGGAACCCGGTAGGGTGTCCGCGGGCTTCCCCAGAGAGGGACAAGGCAGAGTGGGTGCTGTCTGCAGAGCACTGTCACCAGCCCAGGTCGGGATGCAGCCAAAGGGTGACTGTGGAACCTGGGGTCATTTCAGATGAGAGCCCCACCAACTTAGAAGAGGGCTGAACAATTTCGTCTGAGGAAACCGATGGGCTAGGGGGCTAGGTCCAGGGACCAGACTGAGCGGATGGGGCGGGGGGCTTCCAGAAGTTCTCCTTCTCCCCCAAAAGTCAACTCCAACCCCTTGTCAATCTCTGATATTCCACAATCAGGGAATCTTTTCTTTGCTGTGTGGTTCTGGGGCCCCTCACGCCTAAGCATAAATCCTCGGAAGACCAGACTCCCTCTCTTAGGTTTAGGAGGTCTTCTCACCTCCTTCAGCTCAGGCCTCTCTTACAATGTCCCACCCGAGGGGGGCAGAAGCCTCTCGTGAGAGCACCTTGGGGGCAAGGACTGGGTTGTTTCAAATGCCGATCTTCTGCACTGAGCACACACTAGGCAGCTGCTAAATGAGAAGTCTCACCTCCGTACCTCTGCTCACACTGTGTCCCCTTTCATCTGCGGTCCCCTCTCCCCCATCATCAGCCCCGAGTCTCTCCGTCCTGCACCTGGGGCACACACCACACTCATGCCCAGGGCAGAAGAAACCTGACCTGGAACTCGAAGCCCTTGCAAGGACACACCTTTGTCCCCACACCTCTCGCTGGGGGCCCCTCCAGTGACGTGGGCTTTAATTCAGTCTGATGATGGGTGACATCAGGACCTGAGCCTTAGTCTCTCTCCCTACAGCTCCGTCCAGATGAGACAAGCATTCCTGTGCAAGTGACTGAATAAGCGATGCTCCCAGGAAGGAAGGGGAAGCGGGCTTCCTAAGTGTGTGACGCGTGAAGTCACACAGGGCCACCAATCAGAAGGCTCTGACGTGTGGTGTAATGCTCTGCTGTCACCGCCTTGAGTCTTAATTCCTAATTGTGTTTTCACAATGGGCCCTGCATATAATGTAGCTGGTCCTGGGAAGAGCAGAGGAGAGATGAAGAAGCCTAGGAAAGGATAGAATTTCAGGCTTAACGCCAAGTCTTAAACCTGATTCCATAGGGGGAGTTCAGGAGCATGACTTTACTCCTCTGAGTTTGCGTGACTTGAGGTTAAGGGCTGTGCAAGAAGGGAAAAAGTCCTCGATTCTTCTCCATCTCCGTGCGGGCGAGGAAGCAACTCCAAAAGCCAAAATGCAGCCTCAGAAACAAGATGCAGGTGAGGCCATCAGGAACCAAGCACACAGAAGCTAGGGGATGGGCGCCCAGGTACCGTAAGGGGGTCTGGGCAGACCACCAACGGTGTCCACCAGCGCTGTCAATAAAGTTACTGGAGCTGAATTGTCAGATGTGTGGATGACTTGTCCCAGGTGACCCAACCAAAAGGGACTTCAGTGAAGCAGCTCCCTTCCAAAGACAGACGCTCTCTCTTCCCGCCAGCCGGTGTTCCTAAATACGCCGCCGTGAACTTGCCTCCTGCCTCACCTCGCTGCATCTTCCCACATGTGGTTAACAGCATCCCAGATCGAGCAGCAAATTGATTCTTAACACTCGTCAGCTGGCTGCACACATCACCTAGCAAATTTCCATGAATGCCCCCTGCTAGCCATGTTGCACAAATACTGCATCATATGATTGTGGGTCTCCCCAGGCTAACGAGGGACTCGTAATTTTTATTTTTGAGAGAGAGTGAGAGAGAAAGAGAGCGAGCGCATACATGTGCATGAGTAGGGGGAGGGGGAGGGGGAGAGAGAGAATCTTAACCAGGCTCCACGTTCAGCGCGGAGCTTGACGCGGGGCTTGATCCCACAACCCTGAGATCATGACCTGAACCGAAATTAAGAGTCGGACGCTCGACTGAGCCACCCAGATGCCCCAGGGGCCTTAATGTTTAAACCAAACCAACTAAGATCTCGTTTCAGGAGACAGCCTTTCTTTAGGTAAGACCTAAACTTCAGGGTACAACCTGCTTACATACGTCGCCTGAATATCCAATTATGTTCACTCCTTCCTATTTGGAAGGTCAATCTTGATTAAAATTCCTGATACAAGGGATCCCTGAGCTTTCCAGAGACACAAGAACATTACTCTGCCTCGAGAAGAGACGTTTTAACGAAATGAACTCAAATGGGGGGGGCGCATGTACCCACTTATTTCTAATTTGCTTTAGTAACTTGATACAGCTTCCCATCTGCTTTGCCCATTTTTGCCCCGAGGAGTAGAAGCTGTCAGCTTCCTTTTAGAAAGGCAATTTACCAAGCTCGTTGATATTCGATATTCTCGGGTCTCTTCTTTCCCCCTTAGCCTGGCTTCTCAGATTTCATTTGCAGCCAGTTGGTAGATTGTATTTCTAAGCTTGGATGCCACCGGCCCGGTTGGGGATTATCATCATTTTTATGGTTGTAACAGCTAACATTTACTGAGTACTCACCACCTGCCAGGAATTGTTTCAAGCATTTAACATAAATTAACTCATTTGATCTTCACAACAAACCCTAGGAAGTGGGTGCTACCATCACTCCTACTTTACAGATGAGGTAACATTGGCACAGAGAGGCAAAGCAATCTACCCAAGGCCACGCAGCTAGAGTAGCAGTCAGAAATGGTCCTGGGTGATCCCTGCCCACCCTGGGAGGCATGTGCCGTATAATCCTCTCCCTCTGAGTGTGCACAGGACCTGGGAACATGATGGAATATCACTCCTGCGATTACATTATAAGGCAACGGCAAAATCATTTCGCAGATGTAATTAAGATCCTTAATCAATCGAGATTGTGTGTTAATCAAAAGGGAAGCTATCCCAGGTGGGCCTGACCTAATCAGATGTGCGTTTTTAAAGAGGGCTTATCCTTTCTCTAAACTCAGAGAGACTCTCGTGCTGGCCTGGAAAAAGCAAGCTGCTGGGATTTCTATAGCTATGGGGGAAGGAATTCTACCAATAATCATTAGGACACCGGAGGGGACCCGAACCTCACAGGGGGACCACAGTCGTGGAGGACACCTGGGTTGCTGCCTGCTGAGTCCCAGAGCAGAGGACCCAGCAAGGCCTGCCCAGCTCCTGAGCCACGAGAACTGTACGTTATTAAACGTGTGTTGTTGTAAATGTGGTGATTTGCTACGGAGATCAAAAAGAACTAGTAAGGGGCAAGTCTGGGGGCAAACCCACGTGGCCGGGCTCTAGAGTTCTCACTAGTAAGTACTTCTCTATTTGCTGCTCTAGATATGGGACCTGGGGTGGATGGAAAAGGAGTTATTGAGTACATTGGTCAGAAGACTGTGCTCTTAGGAAGCTGGGGGAGGTCTCATTCTCACCCCCACCTACCCAGCACCCGTCACGTTTTAGGAACTACATGAGGCCTTTAGGCACAGGCACAGAGGCAGCCGGCATGGACTGTAGAATCCGATGGGGAAGAGGGCACTAAACAAATAACAAAAAACGATAACAATTACAATAGGTGCAGGGCTGTAAAGAAGTAAAGATGCTAAGGGAACGTGGAACAGGTCCTAGGGAACACCTTGGCCTGTGTCTGAGCAGGGATCAATCAAGCAGAGGTGAGGAGGGGAGGGAAAAGCTCCTAGGCAGAGGGAACTGTATGTGCAAAGGCCCAGTGGTAGGAAAATGCAAGTGCAGTGGAGGAACTAAACCAGGTCCTGTGTGGCTGGAAGGGAAGAGGATCCTGAGATGTGGCTGAAGAGGGAGGGCGGGGCCGGCTCAGGTGAAATGATACTGCTCATTACAACAGAAACAGACCCTCTTCCACAAGAGGGATTCAGTACTAAATTACCCCGGACAACGGAACCACATCTCACCGAACACTGGTGGCCCAAAGTCAAAATTACTGCTTTCTGAGAAGGAAACTAGAAACGCTTTCAGACTCAGCAAGCCTTGAGAGGCTCATGTTGTGATCCTGGCAGTTGAAAATAGAAATCTTTTGCCCTTTGTCTTTTCTTGCATGTGAAAACACAGAGACGGTCTGAACCTATGTGGCCAGTGGGCTCTGTGAGGTGGGGAGCCACCTGTCAGCAGGCATCGGGCCGGACGAGGCCCCTACAGGAAACGCAGGAAGAATGGGACCTTTGGGATTAAGCCAAAGAACCGCAGTCTCTTGTCTCCTGACCTCAGGCTTCCTGGCAAATGTTGGGGGCCTGGCATACATTGCTCCCAGCCCTGAGTCACCGTAACGGGAGCAGTGCGTGTCCCAGGACTCTTACGAGCCTGGGGACCTAGTGCCCTGTGCCAAGCAAGTGAAGGGAGTAAGGGTGTGAGATGGTGGGCGGGGAGGGGTCATCTCTTGCTGCTGTCACTTGCCAGCAGTGTGACCTAAGGCAAACTATTGACCTCTCTGAGCCTTGACATCATCATTATCTGTTGAATGGCGTTTCAACATTGTAGGATTGTGATGATTCAAATAAAGTATAGAAAGCGCCCGAATTGTGCCTGGCACCGAGTAAGTGTGCAAGGAAATGTTAACTCCTACAAACACTGCTGCCTCGATACCACCACTGCCATATCAGATTATCATCATTATCATCACCGCCACCACCAACATCCTATCAAGTAAAGAACTGGCTTTAGGAATAAGGATATAAGCTTTAATCTTCCACAATCTGAAAATGGAGTTAAGGATGTATTAAATACTCAGGAAGGAGAGAGAAGCCCCCCAGCCCCCAGAGACGGGGAATGTTCCATTCTCGGTGGCCACGGCTGCGGCAGAGAATGCAAGTCCCAAGGTCAAGGAAACACACTGTAATTTTGTCCACCTCACGGGCGCTCTGAACCTGGAATCACTAAGTAATCTGTTGATTGCAGTCTGGCGCCCTAATTGGTCTGACTCTAGAGAGAGGACGTGCTGATGTGCTAATGAGAATATACCATTCCTTGTGTGGCAGTTACAGTTGGAATTAAATTAATAAATTGGCTTCTCATGGGGCGCCTAGGCAGCTCAGTCAGTTAAGCGTCCGACTTCGGCTCAGGGCACGATCTCACGGTTCGTGGGTTCGAGCCCCACATCGGGCTCTGTGCTCACAGCTAGCTCAGAGCCTGGAGCCTGTCTTCAGATTCTGTATCTCCCTCTCTCTCTGACCCTCCCCTGCTTGCGCTGTCTCTCTCTGTCTCTCAAAAATAAATAAATAAATAAATAAAACATAAAAAAAAAAAGAAATTGGCTTCTCGTTCACTTTTTTTAAAATCACATGGGAGAAAAGCCCATTCTCTGGGACGTCTCCGAGGAAATGTTGCATTTGCATCCACACATACATTTTGACCACTCTTTGGGGGCTCCCCAGGCCAGAGATGGGAACTAAGAAAAACACAAAGAATTTGTGTGTGCTTCCCCGATGCACAGAACTCTTTCACACCCATTTTTTCATTTGCTCTGCCTCGATCTTATAAAGTATTACACTTCTTGTTTCTCAGGGGTTCGGTGAATGCTGCTTTTAAGGTTAACATGAATAGACAACAGTTCTGGTCTTTTAAAAAGAAGTTGTTAGTGACATAATTGTAAGAGGGGGCATTGGTTAGAATGAATTGTACAGAAGGTTTTATGAGGTTTTTAAAAAAGCTTTTCTTATTAAATAACTATAAAACCTCACCAAAATAGCTCAAACTAACTTGGGAGAATGCCAGTCATAATTAGGGAAAACCTAAAATGCAGAATATTTTTTTTAAATGTACTTTTAATACTTGAGTCTACATAGTAAAAAGAACCCACAGCTAATAAAGCACCTGTGTCTTTCACAAACAAACAGGCCTCCGTGAATTAGGCTGGTGTCCTTAAGGAGGGTAGACAGCCCCCTCGTACAAGCTCGGAGGGGCCACGTACCCTCCCTGGGCCTCAACGTCTTGATTTGAAAAGAAATCAGCCACCAAGGGAAAGGAAGGATGGGATCATCTCTGGGTCCCCTCCAGCTCTACCAGACTCGTCTTTTCTAATTATGTTCACACTATTAATTTGCTCCACAAATTCCTTCTTCGTGGTGAAGTTGGAGGAAATGTTACATATTCTAAATTAGCAGGGTTCAAATTAATGAGCTTTTACGGTCTTCCAGGTAGATGTGGAGGGATGAAAAATACAGAAAAAGAAATGAGATCTAGCAGCGCTTACTATGATGCAGAATCACAGGTTCACCTGGTCGACTTCTGCTCCCAGGGCATCTGTTTAATGGAAGCCTTAGAGAGGCAGTTCAGGTATTTTGCTTTTTACACCCAGGAAAAGGTTATTTCAGTCGTTTCAAAGGTTTTGTGCCGCTGCTTAGAAGAGGGTGAGGTGCAATAACTACGGAAGCCAAGTCTGACCCTTTACGGGTATTAGAGACAGATTTGTGTCCTCCCCAAATGCATATGCTGAAGCCCTAACCTGCAGACAGGACCTTTAAGGAGGTCATCAAGTTTAAATTTAAATGAGGTCATAAGGATGGGGCCCCATTCCCTTAGGATTGGTGTCCTTAGAAGAGACATCAGATCCCTCTCCCCCCCACCCCCAATCGCACACAGAAAAGGCCACCTGAGAGTACAGCAAGCAGACAGCTGCATGCAGGGAGCAGGTGTCACCAGACATCAGCCCGCTAGCACCTCAATCTTGGACTTCCAGTTTCCCGAACCTAGAAAATAAACACCTGCCGGGTAAGCCCACCACTCTGTGTGGTAACTTGTTACAGCGGCCCTAGCTGACTAACGCACGTGGGGAAAAAGTAGGACCAGCACTAGCTGAAATTGAGCACCTGCTAGTGCCGGGCACCATGCTAAGGATTTTAGGTGCGTTATCCCGTTTAATTCTCACACCAGCCAAACAAAGGAGGTGCTATTATTATCCCCACTACATGATTATTGGCTTAATCTATTCGTTCATTCCCTCCTTCTTTCATTCATGTATTTGACAAACATGTGGCAAGCACCAATCATTCATTCATTCATTCATTCATCTGACAAGCATGTCCCAAGCACCACACTTGCGACTTTCTAGAGTAAGCCTCTTTGATTCCAAGAAGGCCTATAAAGGACACCAAATGCGCTGTCCACGTGACCCGTATGTGACTCTGAGACCACACACGCTTAGTCGTGAGTGACTGGAGTGTCTGCCTCTCTGCGTCCCATCTTCCTTGCTGCGATGGCCATTTAATACCTATTGTTCCAAACCACCTCCCTTCTCTTTCTTCTCCTGCCAATTATGCGCTGACCCCTTTTCAGACCTCAAAATTGAGGTTTGCACATAATTGCTCTGACAATTCCCCTACTATCGAGGCTGAGACTGAGTGCATCTTAATGAGATGCATAATTGCTTAGCACAATGCTTTTTATTCACTAACCATTCTGTGATTCAGCTCGGCAATTCATTTACCACCCAACCCCCGCCTCCCCCCCCCCCCCCGCACCCGACACATCGAGGCTTCAGGTTCCCCTTCTCCAGCCTGAGACATTGCGAACGAGCATTGTGCTTCTCTGGAGCCCCCATTCATCATAGTCATTTTGCTCATTTGCAATTTCCAGAATGGAGATCAATGCGCACTACACGGAAGGCATTGGTGCTTGAGAAACATCTCATGGCAGCAAAGAGGAGCTTTGAAAGGCTGGTGCTCTTCTTGTATCCCCAGACAAGATGAATGTAACTGAAATTAAGCCTTTCCTGATCTCATCATGCAACTGCAGACAGGAGAGCTGGGGGCCACCATGTGACATTTTACACCAAGTGCACGTGCATGCTTTATCTACCAGGAGTGGCTTGGACCATGATCGTGCATCGGTGACAAAATGTTCATAACCACACTAGGTTCGGTACTGTGGTTTTACACATCGCTCTCGTTGTCCTCACCACTGCCTGACAGAGAGGCATGGTTATTCCCAATTTTAGAGGTGACAGACCTGAGCCCTGAGAGCGTGCGTGGCTTGCTCAAGAACACCCTTGTGGGTATGATGGGGCAGGGACTTGAGCTGGGGGGCTTCTGTCTAAAGGCCACCTGTGGAGCAAATCCAGCCACACCCATTCATTTACACACTGTCTACGGCTGCTTTCACATGGCCACCGCGTCGCTGAACTGTCACAACAGAGACCTACCATATTCACTATCTGGAAAACATGTGCGGACCTGGTCTAGAACTTAAGGAACTGACTTGGTTTCGCACTTTAGAATGCTCCAGGAGAATGAGATGGCTTTGCGGTGCTCTGGCCCTTAGTATGTGGGGAGCCCTGGAGTGAGCCCTGCTCTAGGACTCAACTGTCTCCGGTTATGGTTGTGGCCACTACTGCTGTTGGTATACAATTACACCCCCCACAATGTGCCTGGCACTGTTCTAAGCATTTCATTCCTGTATCTTCACTTAGTCCTTGCAACAAACCCAGGAGGTATGTACTATCATTATCTTTACATTGACAGATGAGGAAACTGAGGCACGGGGAGGTTAAGTAACTTGTAAGGTCATCCAGCTAGGGCTGGCAGGGCCATCTGCCCTAAACCAGCACGCTCTACCCCCTCCCCGAGCATAGACTTGGAAGTTTGGCCTCATCTTAGTCATTTATTGAGGACTTGCTTTGGGGGACTCACTTAGGACCCCGAGCTTCCTTCCATCTCTTTGCATCTATAGTGAGTTTCATGAAGCCAGCCTTTAGCACAATACTTTGGGAACACTAGAAGCATTATAGAACCATGAAGGAAAATCCTGACAAATGTAACACCATGAACTCCAAATACGCATCCAGTCCTTTTCTTTAATGTACTGACAAAATACAGTGGGAGTACCTCCCATCCACAGGAACCCAGAAACAAAAAAAATGTGATGGAAATTTCAGGTGGTGTGTATGGTTGTCAAGGAAACACTGACAAACACAAGGATTTGGGCTCCATCTCGGCCTAGGCCTTGGAGGGTGGGAGCCACAATCAGCCAGTGGCTTGGCCACCAAGGTTGTTGGCTCACAACGTAGATTCATTGCACATTTTCGTGGAACTTCACTTTAGGCTCAAAGCAATCTCTTAACGAAGGCAGCATGGCCACCGCCATCAGCGGTATCCTCACTCTCCACACCCAGCACACCGCTGCTAGATTCCGCTTTCCCGAGGTCCACGCCTCACGGAAACCCTGGACGGGGGAGCTCACGGACCAGTCTCCTCCAGGCCACTGTAACAAAACACTGCAAAGTCGGACAGCTAAAGATGACGCCAGTGTACTCTCTTACCCTCTGGAGGGTCCAGGTGCTGGCAGTTCCTTCTAGAGGCCACCTGCTCTCCTTGGCTCCTGGCTTGGTCCTCACATCACCCTGATCCTTGCTTCCATCAGTCATCACATCTCCATCTCTCACCTCCGTTGTGGTTACCCTAAACCCATCTACGATCATCTTCCCTACTTAAAATCCTGGACTTAACCGCACCTGTCAAGTCCCTTTTTGCCACGCGAGGTAACAGCCTTACAGACTCTGGGGGTTTGGGTATGGACCTCTTTTGTGGGGCTGGTTCTGCCTATCACACTTTGGGAGGCAAGTAACTCCAGGTTTGAAAGGCTGTGAGTGACCCTGGGTCAAGGGCAAAGTCAAGGACGGCACCAGAGAGGCACAACAGATATCTGCTCTGGTTCCCTCAACCCCTGAGGTACACATTCCCCTTGGAGGCTGGCTTGGCTCTTATTCCCCTAACAGATCCTTTCCCTAAGCCACGATTAAGGTGTCCCCCCACACCGGTGGCTGTAATCTGTGGCCTTCCCAAGATCCCACTGTGTAAAGCCTGGGATCAGAGGCACCGCAGCCTTCCAAGGGTTGCACTGGGTTTGGACCCTGCTATTTAGCAAGTTAAATTTGAACATCCAAACTGATAAAGATGAGGAGGATTTTCTTAGGCTCAAGAAAGAAAAGCCTGTGCCGTGTGCACTAATCGGATAACGAATGGCAACAATTTGCCAGGGGCTGTTTTTGGCAAGGCCTTATCTTAACAAGATGCTTATCACTTCTTCCCCTGTAAGGGGGGGGGGGGAGGGAGACTCCCTTATCAATGGCAATTGGGCCTCATTCTCCCAGCTCCTGGTTCTTATTTCAAGATTACCTGGGCTTGAATCCCAATCATGTTTTTCTTCTCAGCAAAAAGAAAACTGCAATGTTATATGCTCTTCTCTGATAAGACAATGAACAAACCAACCAACACAATAAGCTCATTTTGCCACTTACTCAAGAAAAATGGCACTTTACTCAGAGGGGGGAAGAAAACATCAGTTCCTCTAGATCCTTCTCATTAAGAAAGGGGTTGGCAAATTGTTTCTCCTGTATGATCTCTTCAGATCTCAGTTTTGAAGAGAGCGATGAATCAGCTGATTTTTTGGCACTGGTTAAAGGCATGTTGGAAGAGAAGGCTATTGATTAACATGAGCTCTGGAGATTATCTGTGGATTTCTATTTCGTATTCAATCCCTTTCCCCCAGGACCATGAATAATTGGATGTCAGCTGCTTCTGAACTCCCCACATATCTGACAATTTCTTTAAAAAGCTCACTTTTCAGACACCAGCTCATTTATCCTGTAAACTGGAGGAAAACCTACTGAGGCTGAGATTCTAAACTGAGATTAACCGCTCTAGGAATAAGAGAGACCCAAGGCAGAGAGCAGAAGGTTGGAGGTACCCTTTGTGAGCCAGTCTAAGTGGTGACAAAATACTTTTGAGGGACATATCCCGAGACAGCCTCCTTATTTCCAAATGTCACTCTAGCATGCAATTTCCCTACAAAATGAGATGAGGCGTTCAGCTGCTACATCAGAATTACGAGGCTGCTGCAATGACTGTGCACGGCTGGGCTCACTTATTAGCTAAGGGACCGGCTTTTTCTGATTCACATTTGTCTCTCTGTAAAGATTACAAGTGGTCCCTTGTTAATGGACTTCCAGGTTGCTCTTAAAAAGCAGAACCCAGAATGTTCCACCTGCAAAACCCAAGAGCTTAGGGTGAGTTTGTGTAATTCCTTACCCTTGGTGATAAATGGGCTTGAGAGGTGAATTAACCCTTTCCTACAATTCTATCAGCTACTGCTGGTAAACAGGTCCCTCTAGAAGAGAAGGATGGGGAGGAAATGACAGATGGGTCACTGTGCCTAGGCTGGAAAGTACTCAAAAAAGGAACATCGAAAAGCAGCCTCCCAATTCCTAAATCCATGGAAGCACTCCCCTGCAACTTCCCTATTCCAGGTATCATCTCTGGCCTGAGCACTCTTGTTCCTGGTTCAAAGATGCTCTGCTGACTCAGGAGGGGGCTGAGTGAGTTTCTGGAGAGGTCTTGAAGCCAGGAAGCAGAGAGAAGTTGTGGGCTCGGGATGCGGGCGCACACGGCCCCCATCATCCTTCCTCCGGTCACTGCAACCTGTCCCCGAGCTGGGTGTGGAGGGGCTCCAGGACCCAGCTTTCCCCAGGGGTGCCTGGACCAGCGGACATCTTCTCCATATTGAGTTCCAGCTCATCAGCTACCGAGAACGGGCATGGGGCCGGCTCATGTACGAACTCCCGCTGGAGGAGTGGGTTTTTACGGGTACCTCGGGACCAGTGAGTTCAGGACACCCATCCAGGCCAAGACTACCTCTCCACCAGCCGAGCGGGTGGAGGGGGGCTGCTCCCCGGGGCAACAGGCTTCAGAACGGGATTGAATTGTGGCTCTGCGCCACCCCGCCTAGACCGGATGGCTCTGCACAGTGAACTTTAAACGATGACACCACCTCCCTGTGCCTCAGTTTCCTCAGCTGCAAACTGAGGAATGATGCATCTGAAGGGCAGTGACAGGTTGTTTGGCTGCAAGGAACCGTAAAAGCCACAGGGCAACAGAACCTTCTCTTCAGTCAGGTACCGGGACCCAGACTGTGATGATCATTTGTTTTGAAGGGAGAACAGTGGGGAGTTTTAAAGATGAAAACATAAAGACAAAAAAAAAAAAAATGCTCGCTGGCACGTTTGACAGCATTACTGCTGGCTACTGTCCCAGCACTTGACACGAGTCAACTCCTTAAATTCTCCTGACAGTTCAAAGAGGCAGGTACTGCTGTTATCCCCATTACACGGATAAAGATACTGAGGCAGCCAGCGATTAGGAATCAACCCAAGGTTCCTCTGCCAGGAAATATGGATTTAAACCGAGCCAGCCTGATGGGGAGAACGCTGAGGTACCACGTGGCCTCCTTAGCTAAAGGTAAAGAAATTCTTCCTACTTTCCTGGCGAGGTGATTGAAAGCCCCAGGAGATTGAGATAGTTCCCCAAGATCCTACTGCTAGTAAGTGAAAAGAGGCACAATTTCAACTCAGAACTTTGGGCTCTAAATTCCATTCTCTTACTATTAAACCATTTGAGATCTGCTGCATTCGGGGGTCAGGGCGATGGGGGGAGGATGACCTCTGAAAATGTCGTTTGGAAATAAAGGCAGGAGGGAGGGTGGGGGAAGTGTGCAGGGCCCACCTTGGGCTCCTCCTTCCTGGTTCTTAACAAAGCCAGGTCAGGAACAGCCCAATCCATGAAGAGAACAGATTTGAACTCTGGCCACCCAAGGGAGCCCAGCTCACCTCCGAACCCCGCAAACCCCCTTCACCCCAGGGTCACTGCATCCAGGAACGGTGGAGCTGCCTTCTAAAGGCACCGCAGTGAGTGACCTTCACTTTCAGGATGCTTGTTCAAAGCCACATTTCTTCCTCCCGTCCCCAACCCCCCCCCCCCCGCTCCTCCAGTTGAGCCCATTAGGAATATTTAATGCATCCAGAGGAACTGCAAGGTAGCCCACCGTGGGACTCCAGGTCCCTGCCACTGACAAGCAACCCATACCACATAAACACAGCTTTCTTTCCTAAGTTTTCAGAAACAGAAGTGTGCCAGGCTGTGGGAGAGATAAGGACCTCTTCTGGCTTCCCGGCCTCCAAAACCCATGCACCTGTCCCTTGCTATCTAATGCACCTTGTTATCTTATGCTGCTTCTGGGAGCCTCAGGATAGGGCTGCTCCAGAGCCTTCCTCAGCTGCATTCAGCAGGCCAAGGCTCTGCATTTCTAACAAGCTCCTGCGTGATGCCAAGACTGCCGGTCGGAGGACCAGTCTCTGAAGAGTAAAAAGCCCAGAGCAGTGGTTCTCAAACTTGGCTGCATGTCGCAATCAACAGGGAGCTTTTGCAAAGCACTGATGCCACAGCAATGCAGATTCCGTAAGTTGAAGGTGTGGCCTGAGCATGGGGAGTTTTTTAATTTCCTCTTTTGATTTTAAAGCGCAGCCCAAGCTGAGAACCCAAGCTCGAACAGCCGGAGCTCCCTTGTAACAGACAGAAGATGATCCAGCTCTCCGGGGCTCTGTCTTCCAAGTGATCTGTACTTGGACTTGCTCATTTGTCTCCAGGGATCGTTTGCTCCTTTCTGGCTTTTGTGCCTGAAGAGCAATCACAGCAACACTTACGTTGGCCTCACTCGGTGCCAGTCACCTTTCCAAGCACTTCACGTGTCTGAATTTTTTTAATCCTCACAAGAACCCCATGATGTGGGTGCCGGTATTACCCTCATTTTGCATGTGAGGAAACAGTCACAGAAAAGGTTAAGAAGCTTTCCCAGGTCACGTAGCTGGCAGGTGGTGGCCCCGGGACTCCAGCCCAGGGGGGCGAGTTCCAAGGCCCGTGCTCTGAACCACTTCCAGGCTGTGTGGCCTCAGACACTCCCCTCTGTCTCAAAACGTTTCCCCAAACACGGACAGGATGTAAGGCCTGGATCCCAGCACGCACGGGATCTCAAGATCTTGTTCTCAAGAACAAAGCTCTGCACTGGCAGATGTCATTACATCCATGGATGTATCTGTGGCTATTCCTGCAGGGAACATGCTGGAGACAGAACAGACGGTCAGAGCCATTTCTCCAATACTCAAAATGACTGCCAGACTGCATATTGGCTCTTTTGTGGCTTTAAAACCCCTGATTTAAGATGAAGAAAAAGAAATGTTGCAATAGACCATTTTAGGCAGCACTAGAGTCAGCCCGGGCGTCACACCCCTGTGGTAAGTTCCAGAACGGCCAGCTTCTTTCCAGGGCTGCCCACCACCTGCCAAGGCTGGGACACAGCCGACCTGGCAGTCCCTCCCTGCGTGGGAATGCAGATATCGAACAGTGGAACATCGGCTGGAGGCCCTGGAGCTGCGGGCGTTTCTAGAAGTCCTTTCTAGAAGGAACTACAGAGGACCCGGGTTTTTTTTTTTGCAAATCCCTGGCCTGTTTGACCTAACCAGAGGGGTGTGGGTGGAGCTGCCCACCCAGGAGGGACATGTCTCAGTCCCTTGAAAGTCCGCCCATCCTCTCCACTCTGCTGGTTTGTACTGTGCAGGGAGGGTGGAGCCAGCTGTCCCCGTGTGCCACCTCTCCTGTGCAAGGTGCATGGGCCAGATTCTTCCTCACAGCTCTCAGAAGGAGCCAGCCGTACCGGCACCTTGACCCGGGGCTTCTGGCCTCCAGCACCGTGAGACAGGACGTTTCTGTTCTGGAAGCTGCCGTGTCTGTGGCAGCCCGAGCAAGCTATCTGAGTGTGTACACAGAGGGCAGGAAGGGAGGGTGTAAAGGAATTTTAGCTCTGCTTCATTCAGTGCACGTTTACGGAGTTCCTATTTGTACCACGTGCCATGGAAGGAGGCAGGAAGAAAGAAACAGGGCTGGATGTGGACTCAGTACTGAGGGAGAGTGAGGTCTGGCTTAAGCAACCCAGCCCACCCCACCCCTCCCCTGTATTCCTTTCAGTCTCCCTCAAGCACCCGAGCCCTGCATCCATTCTCTCCGACCTCCCACACTGACACAGGCTGGCCTCCAGGGAGAATCTTAGCAGATGGAAGGTGAGACGTAAATGAGCGATTCTTTTCTAAGCATCAGCCCTTCCACGGTACCTGCACTTTACACCATCAGGAAAAATGATTTTAGGGGAGACCCTAGGCATTGGATTAGCTTGGAGATGTATTTCTGGACCAGATATCACTGGGGCTCGGGAGACCTCCTGCTTTGACGGTTGAAGCCCTGATCACCTCCTCAGCATGAGTGTCCACACGTTGGACTTGCTCAAGGCCCAGGCAGGGAGCTCTCTTCGCTGCCGAAACACCTGCTGAGCCCCTCTTCCGTAGCTGGCCTGAAATAGCCACTGGGTGAACAAGACACAGCCTGCCCTCAAGGGGCTCAAGGCCCAGTAACATCATTCAGATGCATGGGCTACGTGAATCACGGTTATTCCTGGTAGTCCGCACCATTCTAGAAGGACATTTAACCTGCGCTTGGAGAGAAAAAAAAATCAGGGAGAACTTCCAGAAAGAGGTTTCAACTAAGCTTTAAAGAAAAAAGAAAAGAAATCAGCATTGATTGAACAGCTTGCCATGTGCCTAGAACTTTCTATGTACTTTCTAATTTAATCTTTGATAACTGAACTGTTGGTATTTTGTTCCTTCTTTACAAACAAGGTTCACCTGTTTGCCTGTGATTTCATGGTTAATTAGTGGTGAAAATGGGGCGGAGACCTGGCTCCCCACCAGATCTGCAGGCCAACTTCACTGTTGGGAAGAGAAGAGGATGGGCAGAGGGGAGATTGGGCAGGGGAGAGGATGGGCAGAGGGGAGGATGGGCAGGGGAGAGGATGGGCAGGGGAGAGGGGAGGATGGGCAGGGGAGAGGATGGGCAGGGGAGAGGATGGGCAGGGGAGAAGATGGGCAGGGGAGAGGGGAGGATGAGGAGAGGGGAGGATGGGCAGAGGGGAGGATGGGCAGGGGAGAGGGGAGGATGGGGCGAGGAGGCAGGAGACAAGGCCCACCCCCACCCAGGTCCCTCCTACAGAGCATCTGAGAACAAGCCAGGGCTTCGTTTCAGCCCGATGCATCCAGCACGGTTCAAATCCAATTGGCTGAGAAGTTACCTAAGTTGTGTCATTTACAGAAAAATCAAATTATGTAGAGGCCTCTTATAATTGGGGGTAATTTAGGAAATAACTTTCTGAAAATGGCAGATTTTACAGCTGTGTTACCATTTGGAAATTGCCGGGGTCATTTTGTCACTCAGATGCGCTTCTCTGGTGGAAATGGGCCAGGGAATACTCACACAGACTGACACAGAAAAACCCCATTAGGGCACTGAGCTCACTATATTGGGTCAAATTAGGATCTCTGAAACAGAGCCTTTAAAGACAGGCTGAATGAAATGCGGATGAAGGCATTTACTCCGTGACATCACATTTACAGCACACAGGGAGGCGGGGGGGGGGGTCTTATTTCACAGCTGTCACTGGAGCACCTCGCTAGGGTCTGGGAGACGATAAACATAACCGGAGATCTTTAAACTTAACGGCTGTATCTGCCGCATTCCTCGGGTTGAGTGTACAGGTAAACACGCTCACGTCACAGCCACGCACGGAGGCACCCGTGGCCTTATCAGTCAGTACACCCAGCTTCTTAATAACAGAGTCAACCAGCCACAGAAATCAAAACTTTTAGGAAGTGCTCACAATGAATAGCTAGTAGCTTCTGGGCAAGAGGAAATCATCTGTCTTATCATCGTTCAACAAAATTCCAAGTGTACTTCTGCAACGTCTCTGAGCCTGCAGCACAGGGGCCCAGGGTGGGCTTTCCCTCTGCCCTAAGAAAAGTCCCAGGTCGCCGAATTCAACTCAGCCCATTGCTGGCTAGTGACGAACTCCAACTCTTCCTCAGTACCTTTTTAGGTGCTTTTGAAACTCATAAACTTGCAAGACTGTCTTGTGTTCCTATTTTATAGATAAAGAAACCAACGCTTGGAAGGTCAAGCATTTACCCCCAGGCCATACCCCTGGGTAGTTCCTTCAAGCAACCAATCTTCTCCTCTGACCCAAATGGTGTCTGACTCTAGAGTCCCCATCTGTTCTGGCTTGATCGGAAATCTGACCAGGGTGCCTTCCCTGGTTCAAAAATAATGGAGCCACTGGCCATGGTGAAAGGGGCAGCCTGCTGTCCCTGGTTTTTGCAATGGGCTCGCTCATCTATTGCAATTTGCAATTAATAATGAAGCATTCTCCGAAGCACTGTGTGTAAGATCAAGTTCATGTAATATTTCATCTTTGCCAGCCAGCTGCCGTTCTGCTAGGCTGACAGTAAGTAATATCTTTGCATAAGGAGCCAGTCCACAACTAAATCAATTAATCCCTCTTTGGCTAGTAGACAGCTGTTGGGTCAAAACAAGATAATTAGATGGATGTCATTTACCAGGTGGTTGGTAATGAAGGGATTAATTGCCCAGAGTTGGAGGCTATACAATGTCTGCTCTTTCTTGCCTTCTCCAGGGTGTGACCATTCGCATCAGTCTTACCAAATGACGGTGCAGAAGGGCCCATGTGATGCCTGGCATGGAACAATTCTGGGTTCTCCTACTTATGGGGTCCAGGGCAGGGTGGCTCAAGTGTCCCTTACACGGGGCTCCTCCCACCTGCCTAGGGGCTCTGCCTCTTGGGTTTGTCCACCCTGTTCGGCATCTCCAACACTCAGGGCCTCAACTCACAAACCTGCCAATGCAGCGCGAGGGCATGTGATCTCCATGAGCCTGAGTGCTCAGCCTTGACACAGGGCCTTTGCAGCAGGCTCTCATCCTCCCACAATCTCACCAGGCTGGATGGACCCGACTCTACCATATTTAGGGGCTTTGTGACCTTGGCAAATTGCTCAGTTAACTGAACCTCAGTTATTAACTTATCTGAAAACTGGGGTTCAACCTAGAAATAATGAGATACGTATGGAAATGCCTCAAGTCGTGCAGTGTAGTATAGTGAAGTGTAGTTTGTATTAGTGAAAGTACATTATACTTTCAATGAATAGTAACTTCTTCCTTTCTCCCTCCTTCCATCCTTCGTCCTGGTGCCTACCTTACAGAGAGGTAAATTTATTCTTGTGCACTGAAGGCTGGACGCCTAGGGGCCAGCAAACAACAGAGACCTCAGGAGTGGCCTCAGGGATCTTGCCAATGCTTGGCATCCCCCGAGGCCTTTTACCCTCTTCCTGTTATATATTTTTTTCCTCAAGCAGTTCACCCAGAACACAGCTGGGTCCCTCGCACATGGACTGGCCCTCACGGAGCCGCAGGAATGCCCACAGACAGCTGCATCTCATGCATTCCTGCGAGCCTTCTAGACTCTGTGTTTGTGAATTCCTGGTCAGCCCCTGGGCCGCGCATCTCTCTTCTCGGAAGGCGGTAATCACAGAGCAAGGAGAAAGGCTAAAGAAAGCCCCGGGCAGGGCAGGGCCGAACCACATGAGTGCTGCTGTGAACATTTCAGGGAGCCCACGAGAGGACCTGGAGGTGGGCGAGGCAGAAGGGACAGGCTGTCTCGCTCCCGCTGGCATCTTGGGGCAATTATGCCCTATTAATGGCTGACGGCGTAGCTCTGCCCTGCGAGTGTGAGCTGAGCCGGGGCGGCCCACAGATGTGCTCGGCCCACAAGTATGCAGCTGGCAGCTCCCGAACTTTCGGTGACTTGACCTGATCAGCAATTACATTTTATTTTGGGGCCAGAGAGACAGCACAGAACCAGGAAAATTATAAGACATCAGAGTGCAGTTTTTCTAAGAATATCAAGTACCCACTTTTTTTTAACGAATTGTTGTTTTAACGGTTAGGGATTTGTGAGGCGCTAAAATAAGAAAACCTTGGACACAAAAATCAGATTGTAGCCAACTTTCCCAAGGGCGCCTTGAAGTCTTTGTCCAGTAAAACCCTGGGTGTGATTCTGTTGTTGTAGACGAGAGACGGGCTAATTCTTGTGCCAAGAGGACGTTGCTGGTGACAGTGACCACAGCACGGAGATAAATGGATTTGTCTTCATCCTGGGCTTAAATCTTTACTCTGCTTATTAGCTGTGACCCTACGCAAGTTGTATAACCTTCTCGGCCTCCACTCTCCCGTACATGAAATGGGAGTGTTATATTTAGTTTGGGGTTGATGATAAGCATTCAAGGGGCTGTTAATAAGCATCTAGACAACATCTGGTCTCCAGCCAGTACATGGCAACTACGATGGTACCTTCTTCCTATAAGAAGTTTCTTATAGGAAACTGGTTTTTTACCTACAACGAACTGTTCCCACCACCACATATCAAACCCAAATAACCAGTCAGCATAAAACGGGGAAATGGCAGCCCCAGGAGCAGTTTGGTTTCTAGCAATTACAGGGTTTGTCATCTGCCCCTGTGCTAACATCAGTCCAGGTTTAGCGACTTCAACAGCTTGGCTGGGAGGGAAACGCGAGAAGCCACAACCGTGCCCAATCGGGCGCAAAGTTCGTAAATGTCTTGTGGACACAAAACTAAACTCAATGGGGGTGCCCTGCCCGCAGCAGCCCAAACGATCCCCAAGACAGTGTCTCTGGGAAGCACCACGGACTGGACTTGCGTGGGAATGGAACGTAATTGCAGCTTGTAAAGGAAACCAGCCTAAGAAAAAACATCCCGGGTAACATCCCGAGGAAACGGGGAGATCTTCCTGCAGGGACATTTTCCTGGTTGCCTGAGAAGGGGGCCAGACAGCTTGCCCACGACATTCTTGCTGGAGGTGACTCACCCACCTCGGCCCTCACAAGTGGCTCCCAGAGCTGCCTCTCCAGCCCCAGCTTCCCTCCCAGGCCCTGGGCTATTGCTAAAGGAGCTTCTCACCTAGGAGATACTCAAAACGCCATCAGAAGGAAGAGATGAGCTCCACCCAGGAAGGTTCTCTCTCCTTTGGTGGATTTACAAATGGACTAAGCAGGATCTCCCGTTCCAGTCAGCTCACTCACGTCAGCCCCGGGATAACAAGAGGAACCAGCTATGGAAGGCTAAGCATGCCTGGCTCACCCTTTAGTGCCCAGCACCTGGCGCTTACAATAGTGGATGAAGAAATGAACGAGCGAACAAGTGAATGAATCCAGGAATGAACAAAGTTCACAGGAGGCAGAGAGCAAAATGTATCCTCTCATGCAAATCTGCAAGGCGGGTTCTGTTAGCACCGTGTTATCAATGAGGGAAAGCAGTCTCAGAGGGGCCGCTATCCTGCGCACACTCACGTAGCTAGGAAGTGAAGAAACCAGGCTTTGAACCCACGTCTGACTCTGAAGTTAAGGCTTCCAGTATGGAAACCACCCTCACGACCATGATAATGATGCATGGAAACCACCCTCACGACCACAGTAATGATGAATGATGTTTACAGAGCCCCTGACACATCAGAGTTATTTTATCCTCCCAACATTCCCAAGAAATGGACTCATCATGTACTCAAGTTGCACAACCAGTTGGAAGAGAGGTAGGGATTGGAACCTAGACTTTCATTTTTTCAATCACAAATATTTGGGGACACCTTCCATAGGTCAGGCCCCGTGTTAGGGGTTGGGGATACAACAGTACACAGCGCAGACCCAGCCCATGCACTTCCGGTCCAGAGAGGGCATCTATCTCAGAAATAAGCTGCTCCCAGAAGCCCCTCAGGAAAGCAGCAGTGCTTCAGCAGCTGTATTTTGAAAGGGAAAATGATGCGGGAAGAGAGCCAGTCAACAAGAGGGAATGGTTTGGATCTCAGTACTGTGTGGGGTTTTCAACTTACCAGAAATCCTATCCTTCCTTGGTGGAGGCCGGTTCCGCCTCTTCCTAAGGACAGGTATGTGAACACACCAGGAGGCTTGCCTATAATAATGACATTATTTGGGCACCAAATAAAACTCACATATCAAATTCCCTGCTGAGTCACCGGAGAACCCATTAAGGGAGCCTCAGGCAATCTAAGATTGCAATGACCTAGCTAATCCAGCCTCCGTATACAAGAACTCCAAAGCGGTGGGGGCTGATGGAGGCGGGGGAGTGAATTCACCTGGTTAGGCCACCCATGATGCATTATCCAGAAACTCAGGAGTCCGTTTTTCCAGAAGGGAGTGCAAGTGAGAGACAAGGAAGACACGTGGGATCAGAAAGTTCCCTTTGCAAGACGTCAGGGAATTCAGCACCTTTGAGGACCAGGAATTATCTTCCACTACTGAGCACCTTAGCCCACAGAAATACTGGATTAAGAATTGGATACAAAATAAAGCACAGAGGCTATGGCTAAAGCAGTTCATTTTTTTTCTCTTTTCTTAACAGCAATCAAAGGTCAGATAATGGGCCACTAGTTGTTTACTTACAGTTTCCTGGCATCAAGTGCTAATTAACGTTCCCACAAGAAAATCAGCCTTATAGTCTCCACATCAAGACCCACACACACCACTGAGGCCATCGCCATAGCAACCACACCTCCTGCCTTTGCTCCTAGCTTTCCACAAGACACGTTTCCTTGGTGGGAGCTTCTTCTGCTCAAAGAGAAACTCTTCATAATCAAGCTCAATTTACCATGACAGTCACTTAACAAAAAGTGCTCCCCCCCCCCAAATTGAGTCTTGGTAAACAGGTGCAGTGAGGTGGAATTCTTGGGGGTATCTTGGATGTGGGAGCAGGATGGCAGGTCCATGCACATGTGAACTTTCTTTGGGGGTGCTGAGGGGGAGCCTGAGCAGCCCAGTGGGCTCTACAATTTCAGAGTCCCATTGCTGGCACCTGTGACTGTGAGGCATCTCTAAGCGGAACAGGTCTGTCTGAAAGCTCAGTCCAGCACTACACCAGGGCATTTCGGGATTCTTCACCCCTCTTGCTAGAATTTCAGAGCCATTGTACATAGCAAGGGTAACCAAGAAAGCAACCACTGAAGGTAAAATGCCAGGCAGTATAAGGAAGTTTCAAAGCCCTCAGAACCAAATTTTGAAGTTTATCATTCTCCCTCCCCTCCCCCCATTGATGCATGGACACCATGCATGGAGACCAAACGAACAAGCAAGAAAGTTTCCAGAGCTTACCTGCGTTGGGTTGTAGAGTTCCTGCAGGGGGCTTCGAGACCCCTTCCGGCAGCAGATGTCCACACCAAAGGGGTTCCTCCGCATGACTGAGGAGAGAAAGTGAAGGCTCATCAGAACGAGCAACAAAGGCTTGTCTGACAAAGAAAAAAGCACAGAGGTGGGGGGAGAGGAAGCGGGTAGGAAAGGAAGGGAGAGAAAGGGTTTCTGGCAAAGCTGTTGTTCCTTTATCCAGAGGCATGTCTGCCCCAGCAGTCAGGCATCTCCACACCCAGAGGACATAAATAATGCTCAACCTTCTTCCCCGCGAGGTTTTGAAAAAAGAGGACAGGACTCTCAAACTCACTGAAATGACGCTACTTACAAAAGGCAGCGTAAAGATTTCCAAGACCATGAGTTCCGGCGGCACCAGGCTTGGGGACAGACTGCAAATTCCACAGCCTTCTTCAACCATCCATTACAACCTCTCACTCCTTGTCCTCGAGCCCTTGGCCAAGGTCTCCTAAGAAGGATGCAGGCCCTTCCCGCCGAGGGCTCCTCCCCGGGCTAAGTCAGTCAGCCAATCCGGTGACTCCAAAGCCTCTGGTACATTAGGTTATTTTTAAAGAAAATATCAGGTGGAGGAAGAAGGGACACGGGTTTACGGTTCTAAACAGACAGAAGTGGACCTTAAAATTAATAAAAGAGGCAGAATTAAGAGAACTCCTCAAAAACCAGTGGCGTTTAGGACACCAAGAACCTTTTTTTTTTTTTAAGATTTTATCTTAAATGTGGGGCTCGAACTCACAACCCCAAGATCAACAGTCACATGCTCCACCGACTGAGCCAGCCAGGCGCCCGCCCCAAGAACTATTTTTAAGTGGAAAATAACTTTCTTTTTTCATTCTTCCTGTTCCAGGCAGTCTCTCGCAAAGTCTAACACCTGGTCACCTGTTGATAATTATTTGTTGAAGGGGGGGCGGAACGAACGAACGGGTGAGCACAGGTTTTCTCCTCCTGCAGGAGGCAACTTTCTTTGTGGAATGACCTGGCTGGGGCATGGGAAAGACCAGGAAGCAGCCCAGCCACAAGCCTAAAGAATTCACCCCTGTGTGCAGCAGCGAACGGGACAGCACGGTGTTCCCTGGAGCAGACAGCCTGCATTTGGATTCTGGCTCTTCCACACACCAGCTGTGTGACCTTGGGCGAGGTACCTAACCTTTCTGTGCCTGTGTTTCTTTGTCTGTAAAATGGGGATGAGGCATAAAGTCCCCAGATTGTCTGTGAGGATCACATGAGTTACTACCATATGCAGAGTGTGCTTAAACCAGGGTGCTGGCCAAAAAGTGGTTCTTGCAAATTCCGGAGGGGAATCAAACGGTAAAGTGGATTTGCACACAGCAGTTGATGATAAACACTGCTGACCCCTAGGAGGGAAGGTGAGAGCTTGTCTGTTCTTTTTTTTTTTACATTTATTTATTATTAAGACAGAAATGGGGGAGGGGCAGAGAGAGAGGGAGACACAGAATCTGAACCAGGCTCCAGGCTCTGAGCTGTCAGCACAGGGCCCAATGTGGGGCTCGAACCCACGAACCGTAAGGTCATGACCTGAGCTGAAGTCGGACGCTTAACCGACCGAGCCACCCAGGTGCCCCGAGTCCTCTCTTTCTCGGGCAGCTCTTTGACTTGTCACTCTGAACCATGTGGACACCCTCTGGGCAAACCATTGATTCCAGGAAACTGGAAGCCGCATTTTCCGTCCCCTTCCCCTTTACCTCCTCCCTAGAGCGGGGTCGGCAAACTTTTTCCATAAAGGGCAGGCAGTGCCTCGGCCTTGCGCCCGGGGTCTCGGCCCCAGACAATACAGAACGGAGTGGGCGTGGCTGCGTGCCAAGGCCACCCGAATTCCATGTAACTTTCACGTGTCAGGAAGTGTTCTTCTTTTGATGTTTTTTCTGACCATGTCACAGAATAGGGCGCTGGGCCGGCTCTGGCCCCGGGGCTGCGGTCTGCTGATCTGTGCCCTGGAGAAAGGTCCCAGGTATTGCTGGGGTCGGCGGAACGGCCCCCCGAACCACCCCCGAGCCCCACAGTCCTCTCCGGGGAGGCGATCTGCCGGCCGGCGTCCATACATAAAAGCTGTTAGGCTCTGATTCGGCGGGTGCGGGCCAAACACTGCCCCTTTGTTCCTCGCGCCTGCCTCGGCAAGAAGGGGGCAAAATCCACGCTGTGTTTTTCTTTAATTTATTGCTTCATTTTTCATTTCCACCCAAAACGAGGTAAACTGTTAAATGCACGCAGGTTGTCCTCGGTGCGCGGTGACATGGCAACACTTTGGAAGAGAGAAAAACAGCCATAAAACTTGTAAAATTATGCTCACGCCGTGCGAGATTAACCTCGCCCCATGGCGGCAGACAGGCTCCCCGAGACGGGCCGCAGACCGCCACGGCGGAAACCCTGCCGGGGAGGCCATTAAAAGTCAGCTTTTATGGGGGGCCGTATTATTTAATTGGTTTATTTTTCTAATACAAGGCCTTTAAAATGCTTTGACCGTGTGGGGCCCTTTCCCAAGGCCGTCTGCCCTCGGTGCCTCCGCGAGCCCTGGCCATGCGGGCTTCGTGGGACGCCACGGGAACCAGCTCAGGCACCACAGGCCACCAAAGCCAGAGTCGCTTTGTATCCCTTTATGAGAATGACAACGATCTTACTATTTATGGACTGAGTGCTCACTGCGTGCTAGGCACTGGGTTAAGTGTAATCCTTCCCACAGTGAAGGAAGTACTAACCTCTCCGAGCCTCTCTTAACTTCAACTTGACCAAGGTCAAGCCCACGGAGGCGGAAAGTAACCCTGCCAAGACAAACCTGACTGCTAGGCTCTTCACATCCAAATGATAACAACACCTAGGAGACGTGCCTGGGAGATGAAGGAAAGGTCGGCAATTATGCACAGCAGTATTAAGTATGTTTATCCCACGTGTGTCTTCGGAAAAGTGGCATGAGAGAGGCTGAGTGACTGACACAGATGGTGGCAGCCACAGTTTAGAGAGCGCTCACGGTGTGCCAAGCAGGTCACACATTAAATCCGCACAAGAGTCCCACGGGGTGGGTACCACCACTGTCCCCACTTTATGGATAGGAATACTGAGGCACAGCAGGGGTAGGTAACTTGCCCAGGTCTTGTGACTAGGAAGAGGTGAAGACTGGATTCTGACACAGGCAGCCTATGCTCTCAGCTGCTGCCACGCTGGACCATTGGTCAAGTGCCAAGTTTCCTCCTGGCCTGGCCCACGACTGGGTTGGCTGCATACTTCTAGGACAGGTGATCTAAAATGTAATCTAGTGTTATAGGAGTCATTGCAGTGATGTGATGTGAGAGCCTGACTATTAACTAAGTCATCATTACACTCCATTCATTCAACAAACTTTTCTCAAGTACCTACGTATGATATGCCAGGCACCAGCATGGGGGTAGAGACCCTCTCCATCTCATTCACATTTCCCCCTGGTGCTTAGCACACAGTAGGTACTCAAAAAAACTTATAAGTGAGCTAGGATTTAAGGCTTCCTTTTTTCAAACGTTTATTTTTTCATTTTGAGAGAGAGAGAGAAAGAGAGATTGAGCACGAGTGGGGGAAGGGCAGAGAGAGACTCGCAAGCAGGCTCTGTGCTGTCAGTGCAGAGCCTGACGCGGGGCTCAATCCCAGATCCCACGACTGTGAGGCCATGACCTGAGCTGAAATCAAGATGCTTAACCAACTGAGCCACCCAGGTGCCCTGTAAGGCTTCCTTTACAGGCTGTTTTCTGCTCTACAAGGAAGAAACCACCAGTAGCATCACCTTTTTTTTTTTTTTTTTTTTTTTAAATAAAAGGTCGGGTGATCCAAAGCCCAACAAAAGGAATCCCCAAGGACATTTAACAGTTGCCTGCCACCATCCACCTGTCCCTACAAGTTTTAGCTAGAACACTTGCTTTTTTTCCTTTCTAAACTCCAATCAACGAAATTCAAATCTGTTTTGTAAGAATCTAATTGGTTCGATTTATGGCACAATTTCTTGGACCCAGGACATATTCCAAGGTACATAAATGAAACGAACATCAGAATCAAGGTCCCGTGTTTATTTTACTACGGTCAAGAGCGCGTTGTTCTCAAATGGACACTCCACTCACAGTAAAGTGACAGCAGGTGACAGAAAGCTGCCTCACGACAAAGACACGGAGCCCCCCTCGTCCCCTGACCTGGCCTGTGTTTGGGGGGTGGAAGGGAGCTGCTGGATTGTTGGTTCAGGTCTGAGGACATAAAACTGAAAGGCTGCAGGGCCCTGGGTGGGAACTCATTTTTGATCCATTTCAGAAAACTGGAGATATGTGGGCTGCCCAGGGATTATAGTCAAGCTCCGTCAGTTTACAGAAAAAACTCAGATTTTGCACACTTGCCTAATCTCCCCAGGGTAGCTAGCAGCAGGGCCAGGACTGGAAGTCAGGTCTTAAAAAGTACAGCAAGAGTTAATAATGATCATCATGATAACTACTCACTGAGAATTTATCATGTGCCTGATGCCTGACACCATAAGGTTTTTTCTCACATTGCTTCGTTTACTTCTCATAAAAACCCTAGGAGTTAGAAATAATGAATGATAATAATATCATTCATTCCCATTTTACAGCTGAGGCAACTGAAGCCCAGAGACGTGAGGTAACTTGCCCAAGATCACACAGCCCAAGATCAAAAAGCCACAATACATGGCAAATTCAAACCCTGCTTCCAGAAATGGCGGTCTTCTCCACTTTACCACGCTGTTCGTCAGGACGGCAGACGACACCTGCACACGTGGAGTGCCACGGCAGAATCTGTGCTCGCACCCCATCCTCAACGTCCACCCAGGTCCACGCTCTCTCCCGCGGACAAAACAGCCCCAACACCCAACTGACTGCACCTTCCAAATCTGGTGTTGCTCAGAGCCTGGGCACGATCCCTCGTCTACACCACGCTCTGAGGGTGCAGAGCAGCAACGCAGACGTGTCTTCTCCACACGCACAAGTTCCTGCTGTGCCCGAGTGAGTACCGTCCAGCCCATCTGTCAAAATGATGTTGAAATGGGACCGTGTCTAAGTCAACATCAAGTTGGGAGAAGCGAGAGTGACACCCAGTAATGTCGGAGGGAGCCATCCTTATGTATAGACAGGCCATCTGCTTTGTGACGGCAGGACCCACAGCCTGCCCTGAAAGGCCACTATGTCACGGCTCTCCCCCTCTCCTGGGGAGGTCACCCTGCAGGGGCTACACTGAGCAACCGCCCTGACCTACCCAGCACTGAGGAGACTCCAGGAGCTCCGGACTCTGCATGCTACAACCCGGAGGGGTCCCAGGAACCCTTTAGATTCAAATCCTGGCTTTGCCATTAACCAGCCTTGGGGCTTTCAGTTAACTTCTTTTTTTATTATTATTATTTTAGAGAGAGAGGTATAGCATGCCAGAGAGAGAGAGAGAGAGAGAGATTGAGAGTCTTAAGCAGGCTCCATGCTCAGTGCTAAGCTGGACACGGGGCTCGATACCACGACTCTGGGATCAGGACCTGAGCCAGAATCAAGAGTCAGATGCTCAACCAACTGACTGAGCCACGCACGCACCCTCTTTAATCAACTTCTTAATCTCTGGAACGCAACTAGAGAGCAGTGATCATGCCCGCATCCTAGGATGGCTTTGGAAATTAAATGAAAACGTAGACTAGCCTGGTACATAGTATCCAAGACTCTCCATGTGCAGTCTCTGGCCTGGCCCTACCGCTCTCTCTGCCACCTTGAACCAGCTCCCCCCGGGGCCCAGATTCCTCCTTGGTCAAATGCGGAGGTAAAAGCAGGTGATCTCTACATTCCTGATGTCTAAGCACAGGGCTTAGAGGGGTGCTGGGGGTGGGGCGGTCGGACAGAAGGGGCAGGAGGTGTAGACAGAAGACCCAGGGGCAGTTACGCAGTAACAGAGAAGGAGAAGAGGAGGATGTAGGCCCAGAAGAGGTTGGGAACAAAAAAGCAATACTCGGCTTTGAGATCGATTTCTTATCAATTTCTGCCCCGTTTACAATCCACTACCAAAGGCTGGTGTTCTAGTTGAAATGAAGAGGGTTTTCAAATGAAATACCATCTACAAAGAATAATTAACAATATAAAAATCGGAACCCATCCCACCCCCCCAAAAAAAACTCTTATATGGAAGCAGAACTGGTGGTCTCCAGCTTGGGGGGGGGGGTGGGGCGGGGGTGTATGGTCCACAAAGGGCAGTTGCTGGAGCAAAACCCTCTTAGTAACCCAAGGCCTGTAATGCCACAGGAAAGGAATCAGAGTGGAAGGAACCCCACCCTCTCCCAGACGTGCCCGTGAACCTGGCCTTCCGGAAGCACTCATATTCTTGAGTTCAGCGTCTCCTTTGGACCACCACTCGCCTTTTAAAGCACAAAGGGGGGAAAAAACCTTTTGAGTCACTCACTAACATCAGAACCCAAATTAGTTGTTCTGCCCAGATTTCTGGAAGGAATATTTAGGACTAGAGGAAAGAGGAAGAGAGAAGAAAACAAAGGGGAAGGGTGGGGAGGCGCCAGATAAACTACTAAAGCTCCCAGGATTCTTGGACATCACAAACTGGCTTAGAATTGGCTCAATCCCAAGCAGTTCCCGTAGAAAGCTGAGAAGGAACCAGAGGTACGGTAAGTCCTCACAAACACTACTACGTCTATAGCTAACACATCAAAATTGTCTCAAATACTCAGGAATTTCTATCTCTCTGAGATTTCGTTTTATCTCAAGGAATCTGAGGCTCTTTGAATCCAGTTCAACACATTTCACAGGTCCAGATGGGCTCAGGTTTTTGCATTCCCCGTTGGCTCCTGCCAAAGAATTAAGAAGCAAAACTCAGGTTTGGAATCAGAGGGGTGCTTAGCCCCCATCTGGCCACTCTCACTCATTTTCAGAGGAGAAAACGTGGCCCAGTCAGGGGACAGGAGAGCCAACGTTCCCACAGCAGGGCTGGGAAAGAAGAACCAGGCCTGCCCTACCCTCGGCCGGCTCATCCTTTCACCTCTGAGTCCTGGCAGCCCAGCCCCATGGTACTCTCACTGGCCTCCTTCCCCACGGCCTCTGCCCAACTAGGTGCTTAGCGCATAATAGGTACTCAACACATTTGTGGTTTGCGTCAAGTGAATCAAGCGATCTGAGGGTTTAACCAAAGACATTTTTTTCTGTTAAAGGGTATCAGGCTAAACCGCCTACTAGTAGCAAAAGAACAAAGAAGACAAGTTCAAAGTTTGTTAGCTAACAAGCATCCTCAAAAGCATTTAATTGGCTTTCTTCACCAAAGGAACTGAAACAAAAACAGGAGGCAACATGAGTACGATCCATACTAGCCCAGCTTTGGGGGCTTTACAAAACATTCAGCACACTTGTATTTGCAGGCGGCTTTTCAGGAGTCCCAAAACACAGGTGGGATCTCCAGGACACGGGGGTTCGACCTGAGCTATCATTAATACACTGTTATCAAACTTGAGTTTTCCAGTTTCCTATTCTCACCTTCTCACAGTCCCTAAAATAACCCAGAGCCACGGAATTCCATTTCAGATCTGTCTTTCCTCATTGGACACCCTACCAGCAAGCACTGAAGAACGCTGACGGATTTGGATTTTATTTGATTTGGAAATAATCGGAATCCTTATGATAGCTAATTCCCATGTCGGTCTCCTTTTCCTCCCGTGAGCTCCACAAAGCTCCCGATGCCCAGCCTGTGGAGGTGGTGGCAGAATTAAAGTGAATTAAACTTTTGGCAGGTGAAGGTCAAGGGTATAAATCCAAGAATTGGGTGGAAGCACTTGATATAACTCTGGAAGAGAAAAGTCACAGCTTCATCGGAGAGCCAGGAGATTTACTGTCCTAGAAACCTTCCACAGAGATACTCAGCTTTGAAGAATATGCCATATACACTACGACACTGACCTGCCAAATCTCAGGAGAACGGAGCCATCCAAGGGCTGCTGCAGTCAACGCACCCCTCTTTTGGGAGTCTCTGCCCAACTGCACAAAGTCCCTGCCCAAGTGCAAACCAGCTGTACCAGACAGGTTAATGCAGACTCAGGCACATCTTGGACAAGAAGAGCCTCTGGAAGCATCTGGCCCAATGGCTTTCACACAAGCAAAGGGAAAGAGTATACACGGTTGGAGGGGAGTACCCTCAAATTTGATTCGGAGTTAGCAAAACAAATGGCAGGACGCACATCTCAAAAATGATCTTTCTGGACACTAGTGTTGTCAGCGCACCCCAAGACAGCATGGAAGAGGTGAGGGGAGAGGACGTGCCAGGCACTGAAAGGTTAAGAAACCCCAGTCCGGGGGAGCCCACCTCATCCACAGCCCCATTCTACAGGTGGAGAAATGGACGTCTAGAAGCATAAGTGATTTGTTCAAGGTCACAAAGCTAGACACCTTCTGTCTCCTGTCCTGTCGCACCCAGCTTACATGTGATGAACTGATATTTTCTATTCTCTTCTCTTTTTTTTTTAGTGCTTGTCCCAACTCATTAGGCCCTGTGCACTCGCTGTTCCCTCACCTGTAATATTCTCCCCCCCCCACCGTCTTGCTCACATTATCAGCTCCCCGGAGAGCCCCCCACCCACCACCACACTACCTAACACAGTCTGTCTCTGCTTTCTCACGGTCTCCCCTCTGCTTTGTTTTTTATCCTTCTTCAAGGCACCTATTGTCTTTCGACTTTTTATTTTATTTTTTAAAGTTTATTTTGATTTGTTTTGAGAGAGACAGAGACAGCGCGAGTGGGGGAGGGGCAGAGAGCGAGGAGACAGAATCCCAAGCAGGCTCCACACTGTCAGCACAGAGCCCCACACAGGGCTTGATCTCATTACCATGAGATCATGACCTGAGCCTAAATCAAGAGTCAGACGCTTAACCGGCTGAGCCACCCAGGTGCCCCAAGACTTATTATTTTATTTTTATTTATTTATTTACTTAACGTTTATTTATTTTTGAGAGACAGAGCGTGAGCAGGGGAGGGGCAGAGAGAGGAGGAGACACAGAATCTGAAGCAGGCCCCAGGCTGTGAGCTGTCAGCACAGAGCCCGACACGGAGCTCGAACCCTCGAACCGTGAGATCATGACCCGAGCCGAAGTCAGCCGCTTAACCGACTGAGCCACCCAGGCACCCAAAGAATTTTATTTTAAATCCTTTATTGGCCACCGCCCATTGCTGCCACAATACTCAAAGCTTGAGAGGAGAGACCCGGACTGTCTTATCTACCACAGTATCCTCAGTTCCCCTAAAAGTGAGTCTAACTGCGGCGCCTGGATGAATGAATGAATGAATGAATGAACACGTGAATGAATGAATTGAGCTCTTTTCCCAAAAGATGAGAAACCAGACCATTTCTGAAACACAGTTAGCCTAGTCCTACATCTTCAAAACCTGCCCGCTACGAGTCATCTGAGGTATTTGTAAAAAAGACATATACCCACAGCCCCTCTGAATCAGGGGCCTGGGAAGACAACAGGGGAATGAGCACCCCCCAGGGATTCAGATCTCAGAAGGGTTTGGAGACACAGCACATCAGGGATACAGACGGTGCACATGCAGGGCAATCTGGAGAAGAGGAGGGGAAACCGGGGCCAGTGAGTTCAGGGGCCTGGGTACAGGGTGCCACTGGGAAGGTCCTTACAAGGACCGGGGGGAGCCTAGCTGCAAAGGGGGTGCTGGCTAGGCTGACGCATCTTCATTTCCTTACTTATACCTAATTCCTTCTGAAAAGGATTTGAGGCTAGACTGGGAAAGCATTCACGCGACTCTGTAGTCAGGATGGAGGCCCCGAAAACCATCTTTGAGGCAGAGAATACTACAGTGTTTTGCCAATGTTTTAAAATTGTGGTAAAATAAACATAACAGAAAATTTACCAGTTTAGCCATTTTTAGGTGTACCGTTCAGTAGCATCAAGTACATTCACACTGCTGTGTAACCATCACCACCAACCGTGTCCAGAACTTTATTTTCTCATCCCAAACTGGAACTCTGTACCCGTTAAACACTAACTCCCCGTTCCCCTCTCCTTCCAGCCCCTGGCAACCACTATTCTCTTCTCTGTCCCTGAATTTAACTATTCTAGGTACTTCACACAAGTGGAATTGTACGGTATCTGTCCTCTGGGGCCTGGTTTATTTCACTTAGTAGAATGTCTTCAAGGTTCACCCATGTTGTAGCATAAGTCAGAATCTCCTTTTTAAGGCTGGGCAACATTTCACTGTGTGCATAGATCATATTTCACATATTCAGCCATCCGTCAATGGACACTTGGGTTGTTTCTACCTCTTGGCTGCTGGGAATAATGCTGCTCCAAACACGGGCGTACTGAAGACATCCTGCTCGGGTGTGGAGTGTGAACCTGATGGGACCCCCCGGGGGCTTTTGGGGGACGTGCTGGCCAGTGGCCTCCGAGCGGGCGCTGTGGGGATGGCAGGTGGTCACGGGAACATGGTTGATGAATGCCAACTCCAAACTGTGGCCTCGGAGCTGGACCCCAGCGCGAGGGTCTGCCGTCGGCTCACTTTAACCAGGTCCTGGAGCTCAGCAAGGAATAGGAGCGGCATGAAGCCACCTGATGAGATTTGGGCTCCTGCAGAGAAGCATCTGAATCAGGCGGAAGCGATGGGGCTGGATGACGGGTTCCAAGAGCCCCCACTCACAGTCTGACTGCTCAGCTCCCGCTCACAAAGAAATTCCAGGCCACTGAGGCAGGAACCCAAAGAATTGCTGGAGAAGATGTCCCCCAAATTGAGAGAGCAAAACTGTTTCCTTAAAAACCCAGCATGATTTCAAATTAAATACAGAAAATGCCCAAAACAGAACAATATACAGACACAGAAAGTAGACTAGTGGTCACCTAAGGCCTGGGCGGGCTGGCGAATGACGGGAAATGGACCTAAAGATTCTATTTTAGGGTGATGGAAATATTCTAAAATTAGATTGGGGTGATGATTGTACAACTCTGTAAACATACTAAAATTCACTGAATTCTACACTCAAACTAGGTGAATTTTATATGTAAATGCTATCTCAATAAGGCTATTTTTAAAAATAAGCACAGAAATGTTTAAGAAGAAAATCCAGAAGATTAATATTTTCAAGATTTTAACCTATTTGAGTAGGAGATCTACCCCGCAATCCCAACATGAAAGGTTTCATTGAACAACGTATTTGACTTGAGATTTTTAAGTTGAAATCTTGTTTACATATATTACTGGACCATTTGTTAAAACCTTAATTTATCTGACTTCGGCTCAGGTCATGATCTCACAGTTTGTGGGTTCGAGCCCCGCATCAGGCTCTGTGCTGACAGCTCACAGCTTGTAGCCTTCTTCGGATTCTGTGTCTCCCTCTCTTTGTCCCTCCCGTGCTCACAGTCTGTCTCTCTTTCTCAAAAATAAAGCATTTAAAAAAATTTTTTAAAAAACAAACAAAAACCCCAAAAACCTTAATTTAGTCAACATATTCCTAAATTTAAGGTATTAGATTTGTACTATATCTAAGTCCTTGTTTGTTAATCAGGCAATTGAAGTACTCAAAGAAGACATTAACTATATTAAATTTTAAATGCAATTTAAAATGTTAACAGCAGGTTAAGCTTGTTCAGGGATCAAATATTAATCAAAGGCTACCCTGAATGTAGCTATGAAAATTTACCAGACTTAGGAGGAGAGTCAGAATCTTAACTTAAAAGCTAACATCCTAGACTTGCAGCCTTAGTTTTTCTATACACAACCATCACCTTCAACAACACAAAAATCCTCCCAGTAACAGAAGTTGGGGAATGTGTGTCTGGGGTGAAGGAGAATCACCCCCAGCCCGATTCTGTTCCCGAAAACCCAACAGGAGTGGACAAATTTTACTGTTGAGAAACAGAAGACCCTGTGGAAAAACAGAGTTCAAGGAATTGAAATTGGCAGTTAAGCTAGGAAAGCCCTTATAAATGACGTTTTGTGTTCCCTTAAATGAAACAAGAGAGACAGCACTGGCAGGATAGCGCATCTTAATTACGTTCTATACCTTGAAGAAGTTAATTATGGGCATTGTTCGGTTAATTTTCATTTACGCTTTCTTGCATTCTGGAGACTTTCTGTACCCTCCCCTGCAGTTTCCCTGGAATGCTCATAAATTTATTTTGCAGCGATGCAGATAATATGCCAAAATACTTTCTTCCCTGTGGCTGGTGCTCCAAGTCTGATTTTATGACTTGGAGACATTTATGTCTGCCTCTGGGGTTCCCCTCAGCTTCAGAGACAGGCAATAATGCGGCTGCTTGAGAAGGGAAATATTTCAGGTAACCTTTATGCAAGCTACTCAAGCATGGCAGAGCATTAACCCCAAATCTACCCTCTCCCCTCAAGTACAGAAAGCTGTTCAGTTCTGTGCAGGGTAATTTCGCTCCAATGCAGTTGGCCTGTGCCGGGCACCGCACTTCTTGCACAAGCCTCCAACCCCTCTTGGCCATACGGGGATGGTCGTCCATCCTTTGCCTGTCTCAAGGCCACCTGGGCAAAACTTGAGCATGTCCAAGCTTCTGTTTCCTTTCCCTTTTCTCCGCCCTGTCCTAGAAGGTGGAAAGGGGTCCTGGCTAAGACTACGGTGCCGTGGATTGAATAGTGGTCCCCCGAAATTCATGCCCACTTAGAACACCTCAGAATGGGACCTTATTTGGAAATACGGTCTTGGCAGGTATAATCAGTTAAATTAAGATGAAATCATCCTGGCCTGGGGTGGATCCCAAATCCAGTGGCTGCTTTTCTTATAAGAGAGGAGAGGACACAGACACAGACACACATGGAGGAGACCCCGTGCAGATGGAGACAGAAAGTGGAGGGACACAGCTACAAGCAAGCCAAGGAGTGCCCAGGACTGACGGGAGCCACCAGAAGCCAGGAAGAGGCAAGGAAGGATTCTGTCCCAGAGCCTTCAGCCCTGCCAACACCTTGATTTCAGACTTCCAGCCCCTAGAATTGCGAGGGACCAGATTTCTGTTGTTTTAAGCCACTGAGTTTATGGTAGAGCCTCTCTGTAAAATGGGGCTAACAATATACCTACTTAGTAGGAATGTTGTGAGGACGAAATACACTAATCCACGTCAGGTATTTGTAAGGGCTTAGTAAGCCAGAATCAGCGACCATTCCTGGTACCTTCTCTTTCTAACTCTTCCCCAAGACAGCATCTCAAAATCCTCTTCTATTCCACCCAGAAATCTCACTGTTAGGGACATGATACATGCACACTCATCTGTGGACACTAGATTATTTCACAGATCGGCGAGGGGAGTTGGTGATGTGTGTACGGTGGAGATCTAACCGATTTGGCTTTGCTCAAAACGAGTGTGAGGCAGCTGCGGGATGCCAAAAGGGGGCTGTTGAACAGACAGTGTGTGTACCCCTCCTCCAGAAGCAAGAGATGGCTAGAAAGAGATTATCCCCCACAACGAAACATATGCTCAGAGTAACGAAGAGCTGGAGCCTTCCAAGGCAGCCGGCCACCCATCTACCCAAACCCATATTTTCATTTTCATACGTCTAGATGAGTTAAGGGTGGGAATGATGTTTTTAATTGTTCATGTGTATTATGTTCTTCTGACATTTTTCTGGCACACAACGCTAATACTAATTTTTAAAATATCCCCAACATGTACCATGTCACTGGAGCCATGAAGTTGTTTCCAGCCTTCAACTCTAGCAATTTCCCTCTTGAGAAATGACACCAAGAGAGTAATCCAACAGAACCTAAAGAAATTATGCACAAAGATGCATACCATAATATTTCCCTTCCAATGGCCAGAAACTGTAACAACTGGAAAATGCCCATGATTAGAGCAATCACTTCATAAATCATAGTTCACTTAAGGTACATCATTAATAAATCACAGTGTATTAACTACTCAAAAATGATACTGTTATTAAAAGCAATAATGTAAAGACATGGAAAAGGGGTTTAAATTAAAGCAGCAAATTTCAAAATATTATGAGGATCAGGATCTCAGCCACGTCAATATATATACATATAAACGACAACGTATAAACACAAAAACGCATTCTTCCACGCTGTTTATCATCTTTCTTACTTAAAAATGAGGACATCAATATAATGCCGGATCCAAATCAACTCTAAATGTTACAGATGCTCCTGAAAGCCAGGGAAGTTCTAAACAAAGAGTTGGATTTCTCCCAAAGATGAAGAAAAACTGATCTTTGACAAATGAGAGCACCGTGAGCGTGCTTCATGTTCGCAGGACCACAAGCTGCTTAAAGTATGACTTCAGTTGCTGTTATCAAGAAGTGGTGTGGAGTGGGCCAGAGAAAAGCAGGCGCTGGAGAAGATCCAAAAGTGGGTGGAAGGAGGGGGGGTGTTGGGGGGTAGGAAAGGCACATGTGGGCTTTGGGGGTAGCTATGCTCTGCCTCAAATGTTATTCTTCTTGAAATGTGGTCAGAAGGGAAAGACCACTGCAGCTGTAGCCTATTAAACGTGCCCACGCTCCCCATCTCCCTCCCTCCCTGCCTCCATCCCTTCTAGTGAGTCCAAGATGCAAGGCTGAACCTCACTCCACGGTCTCTCTGAAGACATGCAGCGAGAAGGCAATGAACCCGGTGAGGGGGGGTTGGGGGGTGTGGTAAGAGGACCAAAGCTACTGGAGTGATTTTCCCTAGGGAAATATTTAGCATTTTGAGACTTCTCTTTTCCTCTGATAAACAGATAAGTAGATAGATAGATAAATGATAGATCGACAATGTTAGGTAGATAAAAGCTTTGTGACAATATGGAGAGACAGAATCCCACCTTTCTCCAAAAAGTAAAAAAGCTGTGCACAATATTTGTTGCTATGATAAACAGGAAGGGTGGCCTCTTGGGCTGCAGCACACACGTCCAGCGTGAGTGTAGACATTAAAATTCTTCTCAAAGTCAGCCAGGCAGGATCTATTTGTGCAAGCAAATTAAAAAGCTGTGGAACAATAAGAGGGTATTTGCAAATGGCTGGGGCTACAAGAGGATCCGACAAGAAGAGGCCAGGTGTACTGGAAAGGGCTCTGGTTCTGAGCTTGCTGCCCCCAGCTGTGTGGGTGACCCAGGGAAGAGGGGGACAAAAATAAGCAGAACGTATTTTGAGTTCTTACTATATGCCATGCTGAATGCTAGGCGCTTGAGGAAATGTTATGTAACCGTCCCTTCCTCGGGACCATTCTGAAACGTTTAGTGTTCTCATTTCCATTTTACAGATGAGGAAACAAATTCAGACAGGTATTCGCCAAAGTACACAGATAGCTGAGAAATTCTGTAGACTGATATAGCAGGTAAATGTTTATTATCTCTGAGTGTTATCAATAGAGATCTACCTGACATAAGAGAGGAGGGGAGCAGAGCAGACATGAAACACACAGAAAGCAGCAGTATTTCACAACGCTGGGGCCCATCCCCTAATAAGAGTAATAATGTGAAAACATGGAATTGGAGGTTGAAATCACTTAGTAAAAGTAATGGAGCTGAGTCAACACACCTGTGTGACCCAGCTAGGTCAAAACATTGACATGAAAGTGTTCAAACTGGGGCGACGAGGTGGCTCGGTCGGTTAAGCATCCGATTTGACTTGATTTCGGCTTGGGTCATGATCTCAGGGTTTGGGAGTCCAAGCCCCGAACTGGGCTCTGTGCTGACAGTGCAGAGCCTGCTTAGGATTTTCTCTCTCCCTCTCTCTCTGCCCGTCCCTTACTCATGCGGGCGCACACGCATGCTCTCTCTCTCTCTCTCTCTCAAAATAAGTAAATAAACTTAAAACTGTTCTCTCTCTCTCTCTCTCTCTTTCTCACACACACACACACACACACACACACACACACACACACACACAGCAACAACAACACGGACTCTGTAGAGCAAAGTGGCTAAGGGTAACCCCCAAGGGCGCGGAGTGACCTTCTGCGGCAGCGTCTTCACCCCTCTGCATCTCAGGCTTCTCACGAGTAAGATGAGAATAACAAGAGAATGTACCAGAATGGTCTGAAATCCCAATGCATGTCACAGTCGCAGCCGTCCTCCACTTGATGACATAGGAGATGATGCGAGTGGGCGAGGGTGCAGAGCATCCCCGACTCCCTTTGCGGGTCCATGCCCCAAACCTCCACTTCAAGCTCAGGCCCCTGCACGGTTTCTTTCCTTCTTTCTCCCTCTTTATTTCCTCCCTCCCTCCCTCTCCCCTCTCAATCTCCTGCAAGTGTGATACTCTGATTTCCAAGCCAAGACAAATATCCCCAAATCCAAATGGCAAAGTGCTGCAGCATCAGATGCCCTGCTCCCTCTGAGGGTGAACCCGGAGCGAGGGCTCACCGGGGTGCAGGCAGACAGTTCCAGGATAACAGGACCCCGGAGACAGCTCCGTGCCCAAGCCGTGCATCACAAAGCTCGGGACACTTGCCCCAGTGCCCTGGACGGAAGTGGAAGCCACCACACCCCCTGGGTGTCAGGGTAGACCGGGGTGATGGGTTTTCAGCAGTATCAAGAAAAACCCTCCGTCACACGTTAAAAAAAATTTTTTTAAGGTGGGGGGGTACCTGGGTGGCTCCGTCAGTTAAATGTCTGACTTTGACTCAGGTCATGATCTCATGGTCCATGAGTTCAATCCCCGTGTCAGGCTCTGGGCTGACAGCTTGGAGCCTGCTTTGGATTCTGTGTCTCCCTTGCTCTCTGCCCCCCCTCCCCACTCACACTCTGTCTTTCAAAACTGAATAAACATTAAAAAAAATAAAAACAAAAGAAAGAAAGACCCTCTGTCCTAAGACACAATCCACCTCCAAATAACTGCCCCAGATCCTGCTGAGTCTGTGAAATCCAGTGTTCCTTTAGATCAATGGTTTCTAATAACTCTCCAATGTTTTGCCACTTAAATAATAACCAACTTCCTCAAATTTTGAAAAGTCGCAACATCTAAAACAAACAGGGTAGAATTTTCCTAATTTTTTCTCCCATAAAACCTTGTTAAACAGTTAACTGTTATGTTTGAATCATATATAGATTGATATGCATATATAGATATCAATAGAATTAATCTGAAAAATATTCCTGTATCACCACGACTTCCAGATGATCTACCAACTGACCACGTTTGAGGTTATGGCTCTAGTAGAAGGTAAAGGAGGTCAGCATCCCTGGGATCAGGGTCCAATGTCCAGAAGGGTAAGGATGCAAGAAGCATCAGTTTGTAAAAGGGCTGACACAGAAAAGGCTGATGGAGAAATCCTTCCTGGATGTCAAAGTCAAGGGTGAAGTCTTGCCAGAGAGAGAGGAGTCGGAACAGAACTGGGATGGCCAGAAACAGCGGGGGAGGCAGGCACCTTTGCCTTTCACTCCCTCCTGATCTCAGTCAATGTCACCAGTCAAGGCTTCACTTGCTTTTTCACAATGAGTATGTTGGAACCTAAAATGCTAAGTTGTTCGCTCAAGCAAGGCACCACAAGAAATACAAAAATTTCACTTCCTTCCAAGTGAAGTAGGGAGCCTCAGAGGGCTGAGAACCCATTTCTTTTCTTTTCTTTTCTTTTTTTTAATGTTTCTTTATTTTTCAGAGAGAGAGAGAGTGTGAGCAGGGGAGGGGCAGAAAGAGAGGGGGACAAAGGATCCGAAGGGCTCTGCATTGACAGCGGCGAGCCCGATGCGGGGCTCAAACTCACGAACAGTGAGCTCAGGACCTGAGATGGAGTCAGCCGTTCAACCGACTGAGCCACCCAGGTGCCCCTGAGCACCCATTTCTTGACAAAAATCTTCCTGGTTCCTAGGGCCAGCTATATCATAGAAGCAAGAAGAGACAAGCACAGGGAAAAACGAATCAGGTTCTCTCCACTGCCAGGAAGATATTCGCGGGGCACACTTGTAGCCCTGGACGCGGATGTGGGAGGCTCAGTTACGTACTGGGTCTGCCATTCTCTGATTGTGTCTGACACACTGAATGTTCATCCAGACTTCTCTTCATTTATCCAAAATCTACATGTCTGTGGGGCGCGAGGATTTAAAACTCCACCTGAAGGGGAGGTGGGTGTGGGGAATGGGTGAAATAGGCGAAGGGGATTAAGAGCACCCTTATCTTGATGAGCCCTGAGAAATATATGGAATTCTTGAGTCGCTATATTGTACACCTGAAAGGAATACAAGACTGTACATTACCTACACTGGAATTAAAACAAATCCTAAAAAATATATAAATAAAGGGGCGCCTGGTGGCTCAGTCGGTTGGCCGTCCGACTTCGGCTCAGGTCATGATCTCACGGTTCGTGGGTTTGAGCCCCGCGTCGGGCTCTGTGCTGCCAGCTCAGAGCCTGGAGCCTGTTTCAGATTCTGTGTCTCCCTCTCTCTCTCTGCCCCTCCGATGCTCATGCTGTCTCTCTCTCTCTCTCAAAAATAAATAAAACATTAAAAAAATTTTTTAATTAAAAAATATATATATAAATAAAACTCAAAATAAGAAATAGAGAGCCATGGTATTTGGAAACAGTGTAAGGTCCCACCTATTGGCCTAATTAACCCTTTTTTTAACATAATTTTTTTAATGTTTGTTTATATTTGAGAGGTAGAGACAGAGTATGAATGGAGGAGGGGCAGAGAGAGGGAGACACAGAATCCGGAGCAGGCTCCAGGCTCCGAGCTGTCAGCACAGAGCCCGATGAGGGGCTCGAACCCAAAAACCACGAGATCGTGACCTGAGCCAAAGTCGGACACTTAACCGACTGAGCCACCCAGACGCCCCGTAATGAACCCTTTTCTTTAACATCCTGAACTTTATTATACAGCCTGTGCATATAGTCAAAGCTTTTGGCTCTCCTGTGGCTGGACAATATTAGAAACGTTAGTCAAATCCAAAAACCAGTCTTTAGTTTCAATTTTCTTTTATACTCTGGCTTAAGCCTCGAATCTTCCTGCTTGTTAACAGAAACCACAAAAGATACTTTATCCGCCAAACTTCTAATGCACAGGGGAGAAGTCACAATGATTTCTGGCTTCAATCCCCTAATGAAGTAACTGCAGGGCCTCGAAAGCAAAAAGCAAACGGTTTTATTCAAAGTTCAGGTCTTAGTCTTTAAATGTCCATCAAAAATAAAGGACTGGTGACTCCGGGCTGATCTCATGTGACCATTGTCTGGGAGCTTCAGTTGCAAATCATGGTTCCTCATCCCTCTCAATTATCAATGATGATGAGAGTGCGGTAAACCAGACCATTCAGAATCAGCAGGTGACCAAAGCCTCACTTCTGGTCAGCTGGGTACAGCAATGGGGTCCTTAAACATTTAGTTTTTATCTCCAGGGATGTTTGGCCTATAGAACTATTCAAGCACCCGGTCAGGGCTGGGGGTCTGAAGGGTACAGCCCAGGGCACACATCCACAAACTAGCTGTTGGAAGCTACCCACACTGGAACATATTTAGGCTCCTAAAAACTCATTTGAAGGGCGCCTGGGTGGCTCAGTCGGTTAAGCATCCGACTTCAGCTCAATCATGATTTTGCAGTTTGTGAGTTTGAGTCCCGCATAGGGCTCTGTGCGGACAGCTCGGAGCCTGGAGCCTGCTTCGGATTCTGTGTCTCCCTCTCCTTCTGCCCCTCCCCTGCTTGCACCCTGTCTCTCTCTCTCCCTGCTCTCAAAACTAAATAAACATCAAAAAAAATCGTTTTTTAATTCATTTGAGATAAAGCAGTAAAATAGCCCATTCCTGACATGGGAATGATAATAATGTTCAGCTGTCTGCCGGTTGGGACGGGCCCTCCACACGCATCCCCACTGCCTCTCATGGTAAAGGGGAGAAATCCGAAGTCAGAGAGGTTATGTGATGCAGGCACGGTCACAGATGAGTCACTGCATCTCCATTCCATTGATGAGGAGGAAATGGCGGCTCGGGGACCTAAGTGACTTGTCCAGGGGCACAGAGCCAAGTGGCGGAGCAGAGGCCCCAGACCCAGGTAACAAAGACTGAGTTCAGTCTTGCCCCCTCTACACAGTAGCGCCTCCCATATGGGCGTTTTTGTTACAAGGGTGCAGGGTGGTGCGCGCTGACGAAACCGTTCCTCGAGTTTCCACGCCACACTGCAGTGACCACAACACATGTCCTCGCCGAGCTTCACGGGCCAGCAGTGACCCCATTCCTCTTTAGCATCTTTCTAGGCTTCTTTAAGGACAACAAGGAAACAGAGGCACGTAATTAAGCCCCTTACTGGGCACCCAGGCACCAACTCAGAGGCTGAGTTAAATTCCATCTTGTACCTCCTATTCGGAGGGCGGCCAGCACAAAATAAGTCCTCAAAAACATACGGTGTTTGGTCAATTAATTAATCTGCCCCTTGTAGCTGGGACAAGCAGGAGTCCTAAGAACCCAGAACCCTCCTAGTTTTTGCTCGGGAATGTGAGGGCTCTGGTCTCTCTCCAAGTAATACAGCCAGCTCCCCATTGCCTCTTCTAGAATGCCTATCACCAAGAGCTCTGCTTACCTCCGAATCCCTTCCCCGACCGAAAGGACAGGGAGTACTGGACAGGATTCAGGATTCTGGGAGAGGAGAGGCCACGCCAGAAGGCTGATAATTCAATCATCCACTTTCAACCAGCCATGCTGGCATCCTGGCTAGAGGGCCGATGGACCCAGCACTCTGATCAGAACACAGGCAGGGGGTTCCAAAATGCAATCGAGAGGATAAAGATCTTAGGAAAGAAACTCAAATAGAAAGGTCTGCTCAGAAGCAAAGCTTGATTCCACCCAAATACAGGAGCAGAAACACAGAGCAGGCACAAAATACAAGCATGAATTTGGAAAGACCCCTTGACTCGGGAAAACTTATCTTTAGGTTTACTATACTGCACGCCGATGCACGACATCTAGTCGACAGAAGCCAGAGTTCAAGGCCGAGGAAGGTCTGATGCAGTGGAAAGTCTGTGGGCTGGAGACCAGGAAGCCAGTGCTGGGCTGAGCTCCCTACTGGTGGGGGGCAGGAAGGGGGGGGTGGTGTGACCTTGCAGACACGCACCCTTTCTGGATCTCAATATCCCCATCTTGCATCAGGGGGTTTACTTTATAGAAGATGCCTTCCAGCTGCAAAATTCAATACTTCTGTAGCTGTCAGCCCGCCGGCTAATCCAGTGCCTTCTCCCCCACCACCGTGAGGCTCACCAAAATTCCACTGGCAGAGCGCTCCACCACGGAACAGGCCAGCTCTGGTGGCCTCCTCGGAGCATGGTAACCACAGAAATAAACACAAACGCACCAAAAATGTAAATGGGTCGTAAGCACTCTTACACTTATGAAGTCAGCAGTGCGAAATGCATAACAAGATTGTCTACAGATCTTTTGTTGACACACAGTTAAAAAAAAAAAAAACAACTCCTCTTAAATATAAAAAGGCCCATTTGTTTGGTGTTTAACCAGATCGGCCTTGAGACAGCAGCATCTGAAAACGTTAGTCCCAGTCGCGGCCGTGGGTAGCCTCTTACTGACACACACAGAGGAGGGAAACTTGGATGTTTCACAGAGGTATCCTCTATTCTGTTGGGGTAAATAGGGGGAGGCAGGGGAAGTTGCCCTTGGCATTGACCAGACAATGAACTCATCATCCTGCCTGGCTCAGAAATAGAAACTGAGCGTTAAACATAGCTCACCAGCGTCTCCTTGACCAGCATCTCAGACTGAAGTGAGTTTGTTCATAAGGGAAGTCAGGAGTGGGGATGCCTACCCAATGTGGAATCATTTACCTATCGCCCCAATAATCCCCACCACACCACTGTCACCGGAAAGCAGGTATTAGGCACCTAACATGGGCCCAGCGCTGTCTCCCTCTGAGTCCTCAGAGTGTACAACAATGTGAATGTACTTAATACCACTGAACTAGACACCTAAAAATGGTTAGTTAGAATGGTAAATTTTATGTTATGTGCATTTTACCACAATGTTTTTTAAAAGATATCCCTCCACCCCCCCAAAAAAAACAAAGTTTAGGCTGCAGCCCTGGACACACCTAATCACACTGATGCAAAATAGAAACACTCAGCCGGTGAGCTATTTCTAGCATGTCCCCAAAATGTCTGGGCCTGATGGTAATCGCCTCCGCCCTGGCCAAAGTAACCATGGCCCTTTGTTTAAGCATCATGCCTGGAACCTTAGAGTCAGTCCACAGCCATTTCCACCCCTCTCGGGGTCTCCGTACTGAGGTTTAGATGGGTAGGCACTGAGACCTGAGACCTGAGACCTAGAAGGGTGGTTCTCCAGCATCACCACCCCTCAGGACCACCCCTCACGTCCACCTGGGGTGAGGCTGATGCAGACTCCAGAACCCCCCACCCCCGCCGCCGAGTCAAGATCCTGACTGAATAAGCCAATCTCAAGGCCCAAAAGTCTGTCCTTTGAAAAGCACCCCAGACGACCTGGGGGGATCTGGGGTGCATTAAAGGGCCTGGGAGCAGTGAGGAGAGGGGTGGACGAAGCAGATGCAGCCCTTGCAAGCGCTTTGGAAACGCCGGGAGGGGTGTGGCCACAGGACTTCCGCCAGCTCCCGCTCCCCAGGTAAAGCTGCCTGGTGCTCTTTTTTGACTTCAAGGAGGCCCTTGACTTTGCGTCCTTGAACAAGTCAGGGCAAGGCACACAGTGTGCTGTTCTACTGCCTTTCCCACTGCTGGTGGACAGACCATCAGTCAGAACCAGAACGCCCGGATTCCAGAACTCTCCCCACAGCCTCACCGTGGAGCCTCGGGCTTCCCCTTCTGTCAAATGGGCCTGACGACACCTGCCTCGGGACGCCTCCTAGGGCTGCTGTGGCTGGGACTCAAGCCTTCTTCTCCCAACCGAGTGACCTTGAGCTCACCTCTCCAGACCCTGGCTTCCACAGCTTGCAAGTGGGAACAAAACCAGTATCTGGGTCCCACAGTTCCTCCGTGCACTAAACGGGCCATGCAGATGAAGCGCTCGAGCACTAAGACGCACACACAAAGTACGTGGGAAATGTCAACTATTAAGTGGTTTATGAATCCACTGCTTGTGGATGTGCTTGGGAGGGAACAAGTCTAAGAGACAGCAGTGCTCACACTTGTGTCGTTAAAACACACACACACACACACACAAAACCTAGGCGTGCATGCCATCCACCCTGTGATTACAAATCACGGCTCCTTGGCTTAGAGGTGACAAGAATGAATGTGAGACGCCAACCTTTTTATTTCAAATGTTGAGTTTCTCCACTCTCTAGGCAAGAGGCCAAGGGATACTTCAATAAATAATTATTGAGCACCGCCAAAGGAGGGAAGGACAAGGGGGCCTTCTGATGAAGGAGGGGCCCCAGCCCTGCTGCTCACAGAGCAGACCCCACCATGTGGCTCGGTGTCTCTGACAGGAAGGTGTGCGGACGGCGCTCCACCCCACCCCACCAAATGCCACCTTCTGGCCACACAGAACGACTCACAGATCTTACGACACATCCAGGAACTTCTGTTCCTTCCAACTGTCAAGCTGTTCCTGCTTCAGGAACTTTCTTTGCCTTCTCCGTCACCTCAGCCATGACCTACTTCACCCACATTTCAGTCAGGCTGCAGCTCAAGCGTCCCCACCTGAGGGAGGCTTTCTCCACATCCCCTTTTCCCATGATCCTGTGTGGTTTCTCCCTCAGAGCATCAAGCTCTTGGGTCCCCCCCATCCTGCTCACTGTGACCACAGGGCCTGGCACGCAGCACATGCTCAGAAGATGCCTGTTGACTGAGTCCATTTAGGGGGAACCCGGGCACCCTGGGCTCGCTCCACTTGACGCCCATGTGCAAACACTCGCCATCGAGACAGGACCCGGTTCCGCTCAGGAAAGCAGTGGGCAGCTGTCAGCACCCAGTCTCCAGAGAGCAGGGACCCTCCACGCCCATGGAGTCATTTCCACAGCTGCCCCGTTTAGGCTAACAAGTGGCGGGGTCTCATGGTAAATCTTGCACTGCTGTGTCAGGAGATGATACAGCCCGGGGGTCAGAAGCCCCAAGTTCTAGAATCAGACAAACCTTGGTATCAGTCTCAAGCTGTCACCTCCTACCACGTGACCCTCAGCGAGCCATGACCTCCGGATAAAACCGTCGTGAGGGCATTTCATGGGGACTGAAAGACAGTAGTGTGCAAGCCCTCACTACGTGGAACACAGCAGGCATTCCATAAACAATCTTGTTTGTCCTCTGCAGACAAACTACCGAGTCCGCCACCCATGAGCTGCGTGACCTTGGTCTTCCTACCTTTCCTCCCTGCCATTTTCTCATCTCTCGAACGAAAGGAAGAAAATGTCTGAAGCTCACAGGTGTTCATAGGATGCGGTTAGATCATTCTGGTAAATGGGCACCTGGGTGGCTCAGTTGGTTCAGCATCTGATTCTTGGTTTCAGCTCAGGTCATAATCTCACGGTTCTGAGTTCGAGCTCCATGTCGGGCTCTACACTGTCAGTGCAGAGCCTGCTTAAGATTCTCTCTGTCTCTCTGTTTTTCTCTCTCTCTCTGCCCCTCCCCCACTTGCTCTGTCTCTCTCAAATAAATAAATAAACTTTAAAACAAATTAAAAAGATCATTCTGGTAAAGTGCACTGCCCAGGACAGTGGCATCACACGGCAGCAATCAGTAGCCTCCATATTTATGCCTTTCCTCCCAAATTCAGGGCCTGCTTAAGGGCAAGGACTTGCCTTCTCACGTCTCTATCCCTAACACGAACTGCCTGGCCCGGTTTTCTGGAAGGAAGGAAAGGAGTGGGCTTCTCTTTGAGGTCATCCCACGCCTATCGCCAGCCAGCTCGATTCCTCCAGTGAGAGAAGGCGGATGGGACACAGAGAAGGCATGTGGTTTGGGGGGTGGGGGGGTTGCACAGCACTGCAAAAGCAGGAGGAGAATTTGCTGGGAGGGTGGAGGGTTCACAGATGGTAAAAATTCCCCAGCTGCTCACACACCTACTAGTGGGAGGGAGAAGGCTTGTTAAATGTTAAAAATGAGTCAACTTTCTCGTAGACAACAAGAACAACAAAGACGGCGATGGGGAGGGCAATAAACAGGGCGTGGGTGAAGGAGAGAAAGAGGTACCTCCACTGGATTCTGGTGAAACTTAACCCTTTATGGGGGGGGGGTGTTGGAAAGCAGCCAGGTTGGGGGAGGGGAGGGAGCCGCTGATTGAATTTAGAGCCTCCCAAAAGGGCTGGATCACAGCCTTGCTCCACAGATGCTCATTTCAAACTCCTCTGACACCACCAGGGAGAGCAAACACAGGGTGTGTCGGTTTTGCAGGCTGTCAGACACGTCAAGTCCGTTAACTGTTTGAGTTTAGCAATTTGGCAGAATGTGGTGCGGGGCCGCTCAGATGGCCGAGGGCTCTGACTGCAGACAGAGTTTCTTTTGCAATCTTGTCCTTTCCACCAACTATATGACAGGATTATGAAGCAGCATCAGGAGTCCAGCACTGGGCACTGGACCTCAGAAGAAGAAAGCCGGGCGGTGGAGGCTCCTGGCTCGGCATGTCCAACGCCAGCACCCCGGTGATGCCTGCAGCACCATCACCTTCCGTGTTCATGGCCCCTGAGCTAGGCCAGGCACATGGATAATGTCCCCATTCCATTACCTTCTTATCCCAGGCCTAAGCTTTCAATTTCCAATCAACCCAGCACATTTGCTGTGCCCCCAGCATCCCATGCCGGGCTCCTTTACAGAGCTACGCGTCAGGAAGGTTACAAACTCGAACCAGACCCCCTCCGAGCTCTCCTCTAAGTGTTAAAGTTAACTGCTCAAAATGGAACACTGAGAACATCAGGGAGGCCAGTCTGTGAGTGTCCCGTCCACAGACCCTGATGATTGTTCCTTTCAGTAAATTCAACAGGTGGTATTTGCCATTTTCTTTCTTTCGGAATATAAACATTCTGAAAATCTGAGGAGTCTCGTGAGCTGAGCTCTTCTATCTAATAAGGTAACTCCCGGAGGGTCTCTTTCCCCAGAATTTCTTCCCCCAGAATAACCAAGCAGACAAGTTTGCCTTGTTCGGTTTGACGAACTAGCAGTTTTACTTCTGTGTGTAGAATACGGAAGCAGACCGGTGGGTCCCAATCCCAGCTCTGTCACATCCTGGCTCTGTGACTGTGGCCTGGTTACGAAACCTCTCCTTGCCGCAGTTCCTTCATCCATATGGGAATAATAGTAACGCTTACTTCTCAGGCTGTTGTGGGGATTAAGGAGCTTTCTAAGAGCACTTAAAAGAGCGTGTGGTACACTTGGAAGTACTCAGTAAGGAAATACTTAATAAATGGAGCTACATACTTAACACAGCACTGCCCTAAAGAGCTTATGACTTATTTCCACTTTAAGGATCTCCAAGGGTAGGTTTCAACTTTTATTTTAGAAGCAGAAAGGCAGTATAGAGAACTGGTTAAGAGCAGAAACTATAAAACCACAATGCCCAGGACTCCCAGCCCTGCTTACTTCCTGTGTGACCTTGGGCAAGTCACTTAACCTCTCTGAGATTTGGTTTCTTTATAAAATGCCACCCGTGCTGCCTTCAGCCTTAAGCGAGTTTTAATAAACGTGAAACATACAGTACGTGATAGCAACGTATGACCGTTCGCTGCTGTCCTTGGATCTCTAGGGGGTGTCCCATCAGCGGTTCCCAACACGGCAATACTTATAAAATGTCAAGATGACATTTGAAGTCCTGGGAAGCAACTAGGTAGCCGGCCATGAGCCACTGTTGCCCCATCCTAGCTCTGCTCGTGGTTGCTGACCTCCAGCTCATCAGTGAAGGCGCAGCAAGCAGAACTGCATTAAAAAGGGCCCGGCTTGCTGTTCCAGTCCCCTCTGTCCCCATCCTGCAGCCGGGCTGAGAGCTAAGGGAGCTGATGCACATATAGTGGGAGAGAGAAGCCCACCGGGGTGGTGCCTCTGGCTGTTCCACGGAACAGTTAGCGGAGCAGTAGCACACCGCAGCGACAGAGAGCCTGCCTCCCTCTGGTCAAAGCACCGAAGCATCCACTAGGCAGGAAGGCCAGGAGACCCCCGTCCTGAACAGCAGCCTGGGCGCCCAGCCCAACCCTCTGCATCGTGGTGTGGACAGACAGACAGGGCCTTTCCCACGGCAACCCGCCCTGGGAGGCCTCTAAACCCTCCACCTGGCTCTCGGAGAGGCCCCGCCACGGACCAGGAACCCCACTCAACACCTCCAGGAGCGACGCAAAAGACTGAAGAGAGCCTGTGGCCGAGGAGAGCTTGGGAATGTGTCACGGGGAACAGAAAGCCACAACATTACACAGTCTAGTTCAACAGGAGTTGAACCAGACTAGAAGTGCTGCGGGTACTCAGCAGAGGGAGAGTTTCCTACAGGAGGGACCTGGGTCTTGAAGAACATGAGTAAAGGGGAGAGGAGACAGGGAAGGAGTGGCAGTGACATGGGCCCTGCACACCCACAAACATCCTTCTATCCAAAGAGAAGCCCATTGCCGAAACAAACCTTTCTCTGCCTTCTGAGAAAGGACTGGGTTTTCTGCCAGATCTGATCGAATCAAAGGTATTCTGGAATTGCATTTCCCTGCCTACCTAAAAATGTCTGACTTGTCAGTCACCCTGAATCGTGGATGCGTTTTGTCTGTTCCATGTGATGTGGCCCGTCTGACCCATGTGGCTCAATTTCCCGAAGGTTCCTGCAGCTTGAATGTGGCTACAGCATTTTATCGGTGTGATAGCACGCTTTATTCTTTAGATACATCAGCAAATTTTGCCTCTGGTGAATTGGAACTGATGGAGAACCACAGGTTTAAAGGTACAGGGAGATGGGCTGCCTGGAAGGCTTGGCTGGTTAAGCATCTGACTTCGGTTCAGGTCATGATCTCATGGTTCATGAGTTCAAGCCCTTCATTGGGCTCTGTGCTGACAGCTCGGAGCCTGCTTCAGATTCTGTCTCCCCCTCTCTCTCTGCCCCTCCCCTGCTCGTGCTCTGTCTCTCTTTCTCTCTCAAAAATAAACACACACTTTAAAAAAATAAAATAAAATAAATTCTAAAAATTAAAAAATAAGGGTGCCTGGGTGGCTCAGTCAGTTGAGGGTCTGACTTTGGTTCAGGTCACGATCTCACGGTTTGTGGGTTCAAGCCCCGCATCGGGATCTGTGCTGACAGCTCAGAGCCTGGAGCCTGGTTCAGATTCTGTCTCCCTCTCTCTCTCCCCCTCCCTGCTCACTCTCTGTCTCTCTGTCTCTCTCTCTCTCTCTCTCTCTCAAAAATAAATAAACATTTAAAAAATTTTTAATAAAAATTAAAAAAGTGTGGGGAGAGAAGTTAATATACATATAGGAACATGTGTGTCTATGCGTGTGAGAGCACGCATGTGTATGTGTGTACACACGTACATGCATGTATGTTGTAGCCACCTAACAAGGAGAGCTGCCTTGAGCGGACTCCTAAGACTCTGGGTCTCAGTTTCTAGAACTACAAAGGCGTAGGGTTCTCGGGCTTGGACACTGCAGGGCACGGAGTCCAAGGCCCCACTCTGGTTCAGCACAGACAAAAGTGCTGGGGTCCAGGGCGATGTCTGATGCGGCCACACTAAGGAGAGACGGGAGGTATGTTTGCTGGTCCCTTGATCAGCCCACAGGACCCCTCTTGACAGTTCTGAGATCCGGAATACTCATCTGCGTCTGAAACGGGGTGGAGGCTATTTTAGAATCTCTAAAGGCCTATTAGTGCAAACATTCTGAGCACAAAGTTATATAAAGGCCACACTCGTGGGTTCAAAGCTGTCCCTCTGCACCATCGGTGGCACAGAGGTGAGGGCAGCTGCCTCCCAAAGCAGTCCTTTTGCTACAGATAGAGAAAAAAAGTGCTATTTGTGTTGAGAAGAGCCCCTGTGTCCAGTCCCACCAGCTCCCTGCGAGCCCACGCCACGGGCTCTGGGTCACAGGCTCCAATTTGGCAGAGCTAAAAAGGGCACAATAACTCCTCTGAGAATCTAAAATCGTTTCCTTTAATTGGAGCTTTCACTTTATAGACTGACTCCCATCCACGCAACGTAAAAAGGAAAAGAGAAGGGAATTTCACACAAGTGACCCTAATCATTTCTATGGAGCTTAAGACAGAGTTTAAGAGAGAGCACAGAGAAAGAAGTGCCTGATGGGGACCACGAAGCCTCAAGACCTGTCTGTGAGAACATTCTAGATTCCCATTACGGCACTGACATTCAGGCTCAGAGTCGCGAGGTTAATTCCCACAGGAAGGTCACAGAGCCCGGTTCCTTCCGTGCTGCAGTAATGCCCACTGGACGTGCCATGGGCTGGGCTGGGGCAGGACAGAGGATCTGGAATGTTGACAGGCCCTGGACGTTTCTGTCCCCACTCCTGGGCAGCCATTCCCGATGCCCCCCAGGCTTGCACAGTGAGGGATACACCAGAGCTGCCCAAGGAGAGAACCGTATGCTGTGCTCCTTCATGCCCCAGAGATGACCGGGGGGGCTGCCCAATCTCAGGGACTGCCGGGAAGAACACCAAATGACCAACTGCGGAGCACCCTACTTAGCCGTCCCCCTGGGCCCTGGTGTGCTCCTGCATTCCCTCTGCCCTCCCCCACCCAGTCCCTGTTGCCCGCAGCCGCCTTCCGGGCACCCGGGAGTCCTGCTACTGGGGGAGGGGGCGTTTTGAGCCCTACACAATTTACTAAAGTCCCCCCCAAAATAGGGGCTGTACAGGGTGGGCTCTAGAGTCCCTTCCAGGATGGGAGTTCAGACACATCGACAGCCGGTTCTGAGTACTGACACTATTTGCCACCTGGAAGCCTCAGGTCCCCACCATCAGAGCCCCCCTCAGGGGTGAAAGACAAAAACATTTTGTTGGGGGGAATACAATACCTTGGCAAAAGGATCACAGATTCCCATCATGCACAATCCCATCCTCAGGCAGACTTGGGGAGAAAATGGGTAGGATCTGATGGCACTTAACGTGAAGAGGGAACCAGGCTCCAGAGGCCTTGAGCAGTCAGGGGTGACAGGAACATAAAATAGCAGTTAAATCCTTGGCACACCCGCTATCTATGGGGCACCATGATTCAGACTTCGGAAGTACTGTCTCAACAACGCTACGAAGTGAGCCCTATTATCTCTACTGTACAGATAAGAAACTGAGGCACTGAGAGATGCAGTGACTTGCCCAAGGCAACACAAGGTTCCTTCAAGGCGTATTTATTTCACATGTGGCTCCAGGCACCAGATGGGCAGCCACACAGCTGCTGGGCTAGGATGCAAAACCAGGCATTCGGATGCTACACGGAAAGCCCCAGATGGGCCCATCTGCAAAGGGCAACACAGTGTCCGCTGAACCGGGACAACACGCGGAGGAGGCCCCCAGGGGAACCAGGCCCTGTGCCTACCCTGCGTTGGGTGCGCTGCCAGTAGGGCTGCAGGAAGGAGGGAAGGCCGGATGGAGATCCAGTCCCACTGGACAGCATCCCTGGGAGGCGGGACCTCCTTCCCATCTGAGTCAGCCTCATCCTCAATGCCTATTCTGAGAACTTCCTCCACCCTCGCCTCAGCAGCGGCCCCCTGAATCCCGCAGGTAACCAGGACCTGACGAGAGAGCACCCTACAGGGAACGTTCAGCAGCCCCCGGCGCGTGCCAAAGCCCTGCAGAGCCCGCACTGTGTCCCTCTTGACCCACAACCCAACGGTCACCGGAGAGCCCCTTCTGATGTGCGAAAACCCACCAAGAACAAACATCCACAGAACGTCCACCAGGTCCAGAGCCAGAACACCATTTTCACCAGGCCACACGGAGCCTAAGACAGACAGGTGGGTTTCTCTGTTGCCAACTAATCATGGAGAAAGTCAAGTTCCGTGTAGCTAGAACAAGCTGGAATTCAACTTGTGGAAGAGGAGAGTATTATTATTGAATAATACATGTAAAAAGCAGTGGAGAGAAACAAGGTACACAGAAAGTGACTCTGATGTGTACCTTGTGAGTACCCGAGTACCAGATGTGACTCAGGAAGTACCAACGCAAGAGAAAGACAAGGACCTATAGGAGTTGTTAGGGAGCACAGAATCCCACGAGGGAGTGGGAAAAGGGTTCTAACAGAAGAAACAGTAGCTCATACTTCGAGTGTTTGCTTCATGCTAGACATGATCTAAACAAATTAAATGCTATCAACTCATTTAAACTTCACAACCACCCTCTGGAAGGTGTGCTGTATTACTATTGTGGCCATTTTGCAGATGGGGAAACTAAGGCACCAAAATGTTAAACAAATATATAGCTGAGAGCAAGAAATGCCTCTCTAGCCCATTCCGTGTTTCAAGAAGCCACCAGGAAGCAGACAAATACCCAGCCACCGTGAACTAACACTTGTCTTGCCTATTGGAGGCGTGAGAATTCACAAAGCGGCGTCCCTCCTCATGCTCAAGTAGGATGTCCAAAGATGGAGCCCTGATACGACTTAGCTGTGCGACCTGGGTAGGCCAGGCAACCTTTCTGGTCTTCCAGCATCTTCCTCCGTGAGATAAAGGTTGGACTAAGTCATGCCCAAAGTGCCCTTGAGCTCTAAAATTCTGCAACCGAACCAGGATACAATACCTTTCACTTGGGTAATTAATTTGATACCATTGAGAAATATGCAAATATATCTGAATTCTGAACACACTAAACCTGACCAATTTGCAAAATTAATAGGAAAGCACAGTCACTGAAGCCAGAGGAGACTTTTAAAGTTCTGCTCTGATCCAGAAAGGGCCAGAGGTGGGCAGACCCAGACAGGCCAAGAGAAGGCTCTGGCCTCTGCGTGGGCCCCATGTTGCCTCTTATCAGAGTGACCAAGGAGCAGAGGGAAGACATCCTCATTTTCCCCTATTTTTACAGCGCTGCAGGTGACCCCAAGGGACTCAGAGCCTGAATCTCATGCTGATTTGTTATTTCCAAATGACATCCATCCACCTGAAGCCAGTGTCCCTGGTCCTGCCACTGTACCTCCCCGAACAGGTGACCCTTTCAAGTCGCCCACTGGGCCGGCCTTCAAAGCCCATTGCTGCCCATGGATTCTATTCTGTGTAGATGACACCACAGCAAACTGTTAGGAAGACCTCAGGGCCGTCCTCTGCATCCACAGACTTCCTGGAAATGAGGCCCCGAGCCAGGAGAGGACAGACGAAGCACCAAAGACTGAGCACAATGAGGTAACGAGAATACATGCTCTGGGGTCCCACAGACCCGAGTTCAAATCCTTCCTCTGATTTAAGCCTCAGTCTCCCCATCTCAAAAATGGGCCTTAAAATGGGGCATACCTCATAAGACTGCTACGGGGATTCACTGGAACTTGTGCATGTGAAACAGAACAGCCGGCAAGAAGCAAGCATTTAATGACAATAATAAGAAAACAGAAAATGCAGGAAATTGTTTCTATAAGATTCCAGCAGAGTAAAATCATTTCCAATTCAAGTTGCCAGTGACCCATGAATCATTTCCATTTCAAGGTTCAGAAACATCTTTTATTGGGCTGTGGCAGAGATGTGATTTGCCCCCCCAAAATGTGATCTCACTTTCTTACATGGGATTAGAAACGGAGTCGGGCATCTACAATAATCTATAATAAAGACTACAGTTCCCACCTTCCCTTGCAGAGCGCAGATCACATGAGCCAGTTCCAGCCAATAGCACATGAACAGAGGCACCGTGTCAACCTCCAGGACATGACAGCCCTGGAGGACTACGGACATGGTGGAGAGCCATCTTGGACCGCATAGGGAAGGTCAACTGCAGAGCAACAACATGGAAGGAATCTAGGCCTTGACACCATGGAGCTAGCACAGCAGCCCACGTCAGGACTGTTGTGAGAGACGAACTTCCATTGTTCGTAAGCCACTGTTATTTGGGGAACCAGTAACAGCAATCAGGATTATGCCGCACAAGTACCAGGTGAGGTTGGTAAAATTACCTCACCCATCTCATAGATGGGGGAAAGGTCCACAGAGAAGCTAAGGGATCTGTTCAAAGCCACACAGCCCCAGAGTGTCTGAGCTCCAATTCTAGGGGTCTTTTTCCAAGTTATGGGACATTTGTATTCCAGGCTCTGTCCCCAAGGAACACCACTGACTACAGCAGATTTCAATTTGCAAAAAATTCAAAGAGCACCTCCTAGTGCCCCGGCATTCTGCAAGTCCAAAAAAACTCAGAATGTATAAACTGTGGCCCCTGAATAGAAGGTGTAACAATAGGGTTATAATGTAGGATCAATGCCCTCCTTTCGAATGGTGGTGACCGCTTATGAAAGGTTTTCTTGTGCATTACGGAGTCGCAGAACAAGGACAGCAGCTGCAGAAGCTAAGCTTGAAGAGGACAAATGACTCATCTGAGATCAGTCCGTAAGTGGCCGAACTGGAACTAAAACCTTACCTTCCTCTAAATTCAAGTCCTGGTGACTTTTCTGCTACCCAATATAAATCACCATAAATTACAGGTGTTGCCTGCTAGGTCACCCCAACCCACCCCTATTTCAAGATGCATTCTTGGTGCTGATCCTTGTTTATGGGAACAGTAAGTCCCACCAATGGCTCAACTATTTCTCCGCCATGTTGAATTCTTAAGATTAATTCTAACAGCTATGCTTTTCTGTATATGAACAGAGGATGAATTGCAAACAGGAATAACTTTTTTCAATATATTCCAGTTTTCTATACACCCTTGACAAGCATCAGATCATTATAAACCTAGATTGTAAACAATTAAACACCCAACCTTGACCTTGAAGACTCTGCTTGATCTACCCCTTGCCTACCCTTCCCATCCCACTCCAGCTATACCATTCCTCTAACATGCCAAGCTCATCCCCACCTCTGAGCCTTGATCCTTGGTGTCCCCCCCAGGCCTTCACATGGCTTACCCCTTCGCATCCCTTAAGTGTCTGCTAAAAAGCCACCTCTTCGGAGAGGTCTTCCTCAACCATCCCTTCCAAAATAGCTTTCCCAAACTCTGTTCTCTAACCCTGATTTCATGGCATTCTTCCTTACCCAAAGTTATGTTCTTTACCATGCATGTGTTTACTTATGGACAATCTGGCCTATCAGAATGGAAGCCCCATGATAGCAGGGACTTTGTTCAATTCAATGCTATATCTCTAGCATCTGGGACAGAGCTTGGCACCTAGGGAGTGCTAAGTATCTGAAAAAGTGGATAAATTAATTTGTTGAACATGTACTATGTGCTGAGTACTGTGCAAGGCTGTGAAGATACAGAGATTTAAAAAACAAATGAATAGAGGTGCCTGGGTGGCTCAGTCGTGAGTTGGAGCCCCGCGTCGGGCTCTGTGCTGACAGCTCAGAGCCTGGAGCCTGCTTCGGATTCTCTGTCTCCCTCTCTCTCTGCCCCTCCCCCACTTGTGCTCTGTCTCTCTCTGTCTCTCAAACATCAATAAAAACATTTTAAAAAATTAAAAAAACAACCAAACAAGCGAATAAGCCAAGACAATGTTCCTATCTGTGCGTTCACAGCTGAGAGGAAGATGCTTACAGAGGTGTCCAAGGCCAAGAGTGCTAGAAGAGAGAATAGCCACCATGTTCCAGAAGCGGGGAGCGCTGCCCCACCCCCACCCTACTGCTTGACCCCGAGGAACCACAGAACCACACACACACACCCCTCCCAGCGGGGAACCCAAACTTGTGTGATGTAAGCCCTGTCCTCAGCCACATACTGTCCACATGCAGGAGACAAGGGTTCCACGCTGAACCACATGGAGAATCTAACTGCACTGTTTCTTTACGCTGAGCATGTGACTCTCCTGCTTAGGAAGCAGTCACCACCCCGCACAGAAGCTTAAAACCACTAGAGAAATATTTTCTCCAGGGGTGCCTGGGTGGCTCAGTCGGTTAAGCATCCGACTTCTGACTTCAGCTCAGGTCATGATCTCACCGTTTGTGGGTTCGAGCCCCATATCAGGCTCTGTCCTGACAGCTCAGAGCCTGGAGCCTGCTTCCGATTCTGTGTCTCCCTCTCTCTCTGCCCCTCCCCTGCCCGCACTCTGTCTCTCTCTCTCTTAAAAATAAACATTAAAAAATTTTTAAGTAAAAAAAAAAAAAACTTTATTTTTTAAATTGAGATATAACGGACATATAATATTACAGTCATTTCAGTTGTACAACATAACGACTCAACATTTGTAGACAGAGTGAAATGATCACCACGATGAGTTAACGTCCCTCAAAAGCTACAAGTTCTTTTCCTTGTGATGAGAACCTTTACGATCTATCCTCTTAGCACCTTTCTAAGGGGCCTGAGCACCTGTACTATTACCTACAGTCAGCATATGCTGGACACGACATCCTCAGGTCGCTGACTTGTTTTTTAACTGCAAGCCTGTACCTTTTCACAGCCTCCCCACACCCCCCCTCCCGCATTGCACCCACCACCCCACCCCCCACCTCAGGCAACAACTTGGAAAAATTTTTGAAAAATCTCTATTAGAGATGCTCCTGGTGCCTGAGGCCCTGACATGAAGAGTTTCTGGGTAAAGAAAGAATGACCGCACAATGGAATTAATTTTACATACTTCGGGAGGGGCGTGGGGGCAGAGAGGGCACAACCTGCAGGTGGGGGGACTGGGTGCTTTGTTTCCAGAAGCCTCTCGATCAGACGCCAAGGCTCCAGGAGCCCCCGCGGCCCCGCTCTGGCAGGCCCACCAGCTGTGGCGTGTCAGGTCTTCCCTTTATTTCCTGAGGCTGCCCAGAAAGACAGAAAGGCGGAGGGAGCTGCTCTGTGAAAGCGGAGACTAAAATATTGATGAGGGACAGTAATTGCACATCCCCGTGACAGGAGGGCAGGAGCTGCCGCTGCCCGGGGGAGGCTCACTCGGATTGTCGAAGGCGGTCCTTTCCCTGCTGCAGGTGGAGGTGCAGGTGGGGCCAGCCCTGGGCCCTTGCACAGGCCGTTCCATGGCTGAAACACCCTCCCTCCCTGCTCTCCTCTCCTGCCCCGAGCCAATGCCACCTCCCCGGGGGAGCCCTCTGGGACTGCCACAGCCTGTGCTCTTAGAATCCCAGAACCCCTGCAATGCTAGAGCCAGAAGGAAGCTTCGAGATTAAGCAGGCCAGTTCCTACATCCTCTGGGAGACAAAGCCCAAGGGCCTGAGGCGAAGTGATCTATGGACTCCCCCCACCCGGTGCTGGCTGGTGCTTCTGGGGGAAGTGCCCCCTCTCTCCCTACTGACTCCTCATTCACTCAGCAAATGTTCTCTCCTCTCTGTCCTCCCTTCAAGGGCGAGCTCTGCCTACTCAACTACCTACATTCCTCGCCAGTCTCCCCTGCCTCTCACCCCTCCGCCAGCTCCTGTGCTCAGCCCGGCTCACTGCACGGCTGTCAGGTAAGGCCCACTGTGGCACCCAGAGCCCTCCTGTCCCTGCCCTACGCATCCTCCTCCCAGGGCTCGCGGTGCCAGCCCGACACCCACATCCCCACTTCAAGAGCTACCCCCCATCCCCCCGTCCATTCCTAGTCCAGGACTGAGTCCAAAGTGTGTAGCAGGGCCACAGGCCCTCCATGAGCTGGCCAGTCCAGCCTCAGAGGTCCAAGTTGTGGGTGTTCCCTACCCCGTCTCTGCCTGTTCCTGCCTTAGTGCTGTCTCCCCCACCATGGGCTAGCTTGTGTTCCCCCAAAAAGATATGCCCAAGTCCGAACTGCTGGGTACCTATGAATGTGACCTTATTTGGACAGAGGTCTTTGCAAATGTAATCAAGTTGCGATCAGGTCATACAGGAGTGGGGGAGGCCCTCAGCCCATGACTGGCATCCTTATAAGAGGGAAATGTGGACACAGGAACGCAGAGAGGGCCACAATGTGAAGACAGAACACACAGGGAGAATGTCATGTGAAGACAGAGGCCAAGATCGGAGAGATGTGTCTACAAGAATTAGCAGCAACTGGCAGAAGGCAGGAAAGAGACATGGAAAATATTCTTCCCTGGAGCCTCCAGAAGGCATCAGTCCTTGATTTCAGACTTCTAGACTCCAGACCTGTGACAGAATACATATCTGTTGTGTCAGGCCACCCAGTTTGTGGTACTTTGTTCTGGTAGCCCTAGAAACATAACCCTCCCAACCTAAGCTCCAGAACCATGGACAGCCCTCCCCTCTGGCCCTCTTCTGGTTACTCAGCTGGGGGCCATGGAAGAAGGGGGCTCTGGAAATGAACCTGCTTCTAATCTTAGCTCCAGCACTTCGCCTGGAACAGGCTCCTTGAACCTCAGTTTCCCCTCTGTAAAATGGGGCACCATGCTCTCTTGGATATTATTGAAAATACGCTTAGCCAATCTGCACAGAAGATAACTGGGCATCGATGCTATTACCAGAACTCCTCTTTTCTGGACGGTCTTCTTGTCCCTCCAAAGCTCATGCCAGGAAAGTGCTCCATGCCCTGCACCTCTGGGATCCCAGGGACTGGAGCCACCCCTGCCAAGCATTCCAGAGTCAGCCTTTGGAAGTGCTTCTCCCCTCCCCGTCTCAGCAACCCCTTCTCCCTGACGCAGGGCTCCTTGCCTGCCCAGCAGGCTGAGAGGGCCCTGTATCCCCTGCCCAGAGAGCAGCAGGGAAGCGGACTTCCCCCAGAGACCTCCTTTGTGAGCCTGCCGGCCCCAACCTGCTGCTCCTAAGGACAGGCCCCTTGCCAGCTGCGTCGGCCTCAGGGACAAACTGTTTAATGGAGCGAGAGTTGACGGGTTTTACTGCTTGCGGACACAGCAGTCAGAGAGAACCCAGCCTTCCAGGCCCAGTCGTGAGGGGCTTAGAGATCATGGGGCCCAACCCCCTCCTCCACACCTGAGCTCCAGGTGGCTGGGTGACTTGTCTAAGGTCCCACAGCTGGGGTGTGGCTATTAGTTCCAAAACTAGGACCAGCTGTCACTCTGAGTCCTAGGAAGAGCCGTATCATTGATAAAAGTTCAAAATACGCAGAGAGGAATGGGGTGCTTGCGTGGCTCAGTCAGTTAAGTCACTGACTCTTGATCTCGGCTCAGGTCATGATCTCGCGATTTGTAGCGTCCAGCCCCGTCGGGCTCTGCACTGGCAGCACAGAGCCTGCTTGAGATTCTCTTTCTCCCTCTCTCTCTCTGCCCCTCCCCTGCTTACCTGTGCACTCTCTCTCTCTCTCAAAATAAACAAATAAACGTTATAAAATATATATGCAGAGAAGAAGACAGGAAGTGAGAGGGAAAGAGGACAAGTGAGAGGCGTGTACCGCCCGTCTAGAAAGTGAGCAAAAGATTTCTTTCTGGGTCATTCCAGATTAGTGGAATTTAACTCATAAGTCTAATAAGTGAAAACCCTATTACGACAATTATTTCCCTCTTCTAGGGGTCAAGGCCTCCTTACCTACTCATCTCTACTCCCCATTCTCTCACAGATACTCCTATTCATTGGGTCCCTTAAAAGGAAGGGACAATGACCCTGATGTAGTGATATCAAAGGAACAGTTTCCCTACCCTCCTCTAGATAGTAAGGCACAAGGCGGGTAGAACCTGGATTATTACCTGCCTCCCTAACGGGGCCAGGATCGGACTTTCCTAACCCAAATGCTTAGCCTTAACAAAACACATTGGAGGTGAACTTGAGATGGTGCCATGATGACCCTAAACACTATGCGCCTAACACGGCGTTGAATGAACAAACGCATCAGTGACTGGGTGGACAAATGAATGAAATAGACAGTTCTTCTGATCACAAGCTTAGAAATTGGATTTCCTAGTCATTTAGTAACCCACCTCCCAGCAACCCCCGTATAACCTCAACTCAAACCCTCCTACTGCTAATTCTGTAGGGAAGAAAACAATGCCAATCAGTTACATTGACTGGCTCAGGATTGAAGGTTCTCTGGTCCTGGCTCAAGCCCCCATGAACCCTGACAGAGCCATGTGGGAGGAGCACAGGAGGAGCCTCCAAGAGCAGCTGGGCATTAAGGGAACCTGTTTGAAAGCTTCCATCAAAAGAAAGCCCTGGGCAGAAAAGCCAGTCTCAGAGATTGAAACAGAGCTGCTCTGGCGGGGAGGAAGGAATGCTTCTCCCATCCTCCATCCTGACCAGGAGTCCCTGAGATTCCTCTGTGGAAACCCAGGCTCCCTGGCACCCAGGTGAAAATTCCTGACCTCGTTTTATGCAGCAGAGGAAATGGAAGGTGAGAGCGAGGGGCATACTCTCAGTCACCATCAGGAACAGTGGTGCCAGGACCCATGCATCCTTGCTCCGGGTGCATTCTCATCTCCAGCCACTGCACTAAATTCTGGTCAGTCACACCCATCAAAAAGGGCATCTCCTCAATAGCTCCTGGTCCCTTGCACCTCTGTGCACCTGCACAGGCTGTTCACACTGCTCAGCTTTTCCCTCCTCTCCCACCCGTGATCCTTCTTGCCGCCTATGGTGGACAGACTCTAAGGTGACCCTCTCGATGATCCCCAAATCCTGATATTTACAGCTTTCTGTGATCTCCCTTCCCTCCTGACTCTGGGCTAGCTTAGCATCTTGCTTCTACCTACTGGAATTCGGTGACAGTGAGGAGATGTCGCTTCTGTGGCAGTGTTACATAGGATATTACTTCCATTTTGCCATCACTCTCTCACCTTTGATGAAGCAAACTGTCATGTTGTGAGCTGTCCAATATAGACACACTCATGGCAAAGCACTGAGGGCAGCCTCCAGCCCACAGACAGGAGGAACTGAGGCCCTGGGCCCGACAGCCTGCAAGGAACCACATCCCACCTGAAACCACACGGGCTTGGAGGCAGATTCTTCCCCAGTCAGGCCTCCTGATGAGACCTCACTCTGGCTGCCATCTCCATGACAGCCTGTGAGACATCCTGAAGCCCAAGACCCATCTAAGCCATGCCCACACCCCGACCGACGGAGGCTATGTGTGCTGTATACTGCCTGAAGGAGTTACTACTTGCCTTTGAACCTCAACTCAAAGGGCACTTCCTACGTGAAGCCCTCCCTGAAAAGTTCCCTCCATAACCACCATGGCCACCCCCATCACCATTTTCATCACCTTGGTCATCACAGCTGTTTCTTGAGGACCTACGCCATGCCAGGTACTGTGCTTGGTGCCTTACATCATAGTCATAGTGGGATCCTTGGGGAGAGGAAACCTGATCTTTCATGCCGCACATTTTACTGAGTACCTACTAGGTGCCAGGCACTCTGCTCACACCCGAGGGTGGGAGGAGGAGACAGCAATGAACAGGACACACAACTCCACATCCTCTGCTCTCCTGGAGCTCATTTTTCTAACAAAGAGAGACAGAAAAGGAACATGAAACACAATAATCTCAGAGAAGTGTAAGAGCCACACCAGAGGCTTGGGGGGCTGCTTTCAGGTTGGGCCATCAGGGAAAACATGTCTTTTTCAGGTGGTGACACTGCAGCTGAGCCCTAAATAAGAAGACAGCCAAGCAAAGACCAAGGCAAGCGCAAGGCAGATGGGACAGGGAGGCCCTGGGGCAGGGACACGCTCGGGGTTCGCATCTTGTCTCACCAAAGCAACCTTCTCACCAGGCGTCAGGGTACAGTCCCTGGCCCGGCAGCACTGGCATCCATTGGGAGCTTTCCAGAAATGCAGAATCTCAGCCCAGTCCCAGACCCACTGCACCAGGCTCCGCATTTTAACCAGATTGCCCGGTGATTTGTATACACATGAGAAGTTTGAGAAACTGGCCTACATCACTCCAAAAAATGCTTGTTGAATGAATAAACGAACACCCTGCAGATCAAATTTCCAACCTCAACTGCACCCAGACGGCCTCCCCCCACCGCCCAGGGGGCAGGGAGGGTGTCAGCTTCACACCCTGTAAAGCAGGCTGGTTGAAATGAGACCACCAGCCCACTTCAGGGTCAAATCGCCCAAATCGCAGCCCCAGGCTGCCTCCACCTCCCTGCTTCCCCACAGTCTCACCTGAAGCTCCGGATTCCATTACTGGTCCCCAAATGGCTACCAAACCTACACGGCTTAGCTAAACATACCCTTCACACTTGTTGGGCCTCGCCACCATTAAATCACCTCGAGGACTCTGACTGCTATAATTAGCAAAATATGTAAGTCCAGCCCTTCCTTAGGCACAGCACTGGCCAGGAAAGAAGGGGTGAGGTCATGTCACCTCCTCCTGCAAGACCTCAAAGTGACTGAAACGCGGTGATTCCAGGAACACGAGCAGGGCTTTCGTGGCATGGAGCTGAACTACTTCCAATCATCTGCAGCCAACACGTGCTTACAAAGCAAGGAGACGCTAAATAAGCAACCTCCCTGCTCCCTGCCCTCCTCCGGGAATCACGGGACTCACACTGTCAGCCTTTGGAGAGGTGAACACCCGCATGTGGGTCTATGAGGTGCCAGGCTGACTCCGCCCCTCCTCCGGGTCCTGAGGTGACAATAGATGGGTGTAGCATGCAATCGCGTGGTCATCTTCCCCGCTGAAAGTCTGTCCAGAAATCCTCTTTGTAAAACTGAGAACTGTTTTCCTCTCTTCGCAGAGCTTTCCCCAGTCTGGGAGGAGATGCTAGTGAATCCCAGCCCACACTTCGAGGGAGGAGAGTGGGCTGCTTTGGCAATAAGGCCAAAGTCTGAAAATTGCTGAGAAATCAGCCATAAGAGGTCTCAAACCGGGGTCGTCGGCACTCACCATATTATCCTCTTTACCGAGACTATCAGAAGGATGAAGGAAATAAAAGAAGGAGAGCTTTAGCAAAGTCCTGGAGGGGAACTTAACCTGTGGACGGCCAATACGGGTCATGCCAACACCATGTCGTTGGGAGTTCCGGGGGCTGCGCTGGACATCCAGGCGAGACTAGTGATATCATTAAAGTGACCTTGAAGACATTCTCTGTCTCCTTCACACCTCTGATCCACCCCACATCGCCACCAACAGGATAAGAGGGGGTCCGATGTCCCCTGTGTGCTCCCCACCTCTAATTTCTGGCGGGGATGGGCCTCGTGGCATAACAACGCATGACTTTCACAATGCATCGTCATCCACATTGGCCAGTGAGAGGTTTCCGGTCCAACTTTGACCCCTTATGCCAGCGACTGGCAAACAGTGGCCTGCAGGCCAATCCTCCACACTGTCCGCTGTTGGAAGTCATTGCCCTGGGTGACAGCCATGCCCAGTCATTCACTTTTCACCTGTGGATGCATTTGCTCTACAACTGACTGCTCGGTTGAGAAATTGTGACAGACAGCATGCACACCCCCCCCAAAGCCCTAAAATGGTTACTACCTGACCCTTTAAGGAAAGGTCTGCCCCGCCCCCGCCCCCCCACCCCACCCCCGAGACCTTAGAAGAACCAGGCAGTATTCAAGGCAGAGTAAAAGTACAGAGTATTTTCCATGCTGCGTCAAGAAAGACAGAAGCATTTGGCTGGTGACTGACTCTCGGATCTCCATCGCTAACTTAGAGCACTTTAGACTTTACAACCCAACGGGAAGGACCAGGTGGGACGATGCCAGGTGACCCAGGGAAAAACACTACAAATGATGAAGGACCCGCACCGCTCATGTGCTGCGGGCTGCAGGTTCTACACAGGAAAAGCCCACAGGAGACGTGACTTCCACCGACGCTCCCCTGGGTGTCGGCTCAAAACTGGCCGAGCAGGTGCTTCTAAATCGTTTTACAAACAGTCCGAAGGGGTCAGGTAGGGATCAGCTCTGACTCCCAGGGTGCACTGCGCAGCCCGCTGAGAGCCAACGGCCTCTTTCCAGTCTCGGGGCTTCTGGGGGTTTCTTCCAGCTGAAGTGAGTCGTCACTGCAAAGCACAGCCTGGGTCTGCCAGCGCTTCATCTCTGTCTCCGACACGTGGATGGGGAGCAGAGCGTGGCTCCTACATCACAGGGAGTCCTCTGAATGGCATCACAAATCGCCTCACACCTATTCCTCCTCTGCCTTTGCTTTTCCTCTCTGGGCTTCTGAGGAAGTAGAACCGACAAATCACTTACAATCTTTTGTTCTTTTCTTTAAAGAAACTGACACCTGGATATGAAATCTGCAAAAATTCTAGAGATGATACAGAAAACTCCCCCTCAAAACGGTTCTTGCCTTCTGTCCCCAACAACGGCCCCAATTTTGGCATTTTCCTTTATTATATATTTTCCACCTGCCCGAGGCACATGATAAGTCTGGATTGTGGTGTGAGCCATTTGTCCAGAGAGGATGGATGTAAAGAAGGAAGCTGACCTCATAAGGAAGGAATTTTGCAGTAGACATCCCCATCACCTCATCCTCTCCACCTCGCTCTCCACAGTCTCCACCGCGACCCCATGCCGGACTTCACAGCCCAACTCGAGTGCCGTGAATGTGCACCTTGAGGGCGCTTGTGTTCTCTTCTGGAGGCTTTAGCGCAATCATGTTTTCATTTCCTTTCTCTTCACCTCATCACTGCAGTAGGTATCTGGTTGAGATACACCAACTATTCTACTATGAAGAACAAGGTCAGTTTATGATGTCCGGAGGGGAGGACAGACATGAAGGCAGGGAAGAATTTTAAAATTTTGATGATGAGGCGCCTGGGTGGCTCAGTCGGTTAAGCAGCCGACTTTGGCTCAGGTCATGATCTCACGGTTCGCAGATTCGAGCCCCGCATCGGGCTCTGTGCTGACAGCTCAGAGCCTGGAGTCTGCTTCGGATTCTCTCTCTCTCTCTCTCTCTCTCTCTCTCAATCTCTCTCTGCCCCTCCCCCATTCATGCTCGCTCGCTGGCTCTCTCTCCCTCTCTCTCTCTCTCTCAAAGGTGAATAAATGTTTAAAAAAATTAAATAAAATTTTGATGATAACGGGGCTAGTTAACTTTACTGAAAAGGCAGTTTGGGTGTCTGAAAAATAACTCATTCCACTTGGAAAGTCTTGCCCTTTTGGATACTCTTGGTTGCCCATCGAGCAGCCGTCCTTCATCGCCGACAAATGCCTGCCTGTGTTCAGAGAGGCAAAGGGCCCAGTTCCAAACAGTGACACATGAATGGTCTACGCCAGTTACAGCACATTCACCCCCGCCCCACCCCTGTGTTCACTTTTCCTCGGCTCTCCTGCAGCTAGAAAAAGCCACCATGACCCAGTTGTGCACCAGGAGGTGTGAGAAGACCACTGAGAAGGTCCTGGGGCAGAAACTGGCACAGAGTAAGCCCTCAAATTTTAAGTATTAGTATTGCTATTACCATCATTACTACTATTAATTTTAACAGACCTTTCCTTCCTTTTTCTCTCTTCTTTTTTCCCTGCATCCCTCGGGTGGTAAGCCAGGGCTGGTTTGGACTAGCTCATTAAGGGCTGACTGAATGTGTCTCTTCCCAAACACGAGTTCAGTGATATCACATTGGTAACTCGCAATCAGCCATAGTGGGGATATTTACACCGGGGAAATTGGCAAATGCTACAAATCAGGACCTTTCTTTTCTTTTCTTAATTTTTATTTGAGAGAGAGAGAGAGAGAGAGAGAGAGAGAGAGAGTGTGTGTGTAAGAGAGAGGAATAGAGGGAGAGAGAGAGAGAGCATGAGAGAGCGAGAGAGCGAGAGAGCGAGAGAGAGAGAGAGAGAGAGAGAATCTTAAGCAGGCTCCATCCCCAGCTCGGAGCCCAACACAGGGCTGGATCATACAAACCCTGAGATCATGACCTGAAGTGAAATCAAGAGCTAGATGTTTACCCAGCTGAGCCACCCAAGCGCCCCTACAAATCAGGACTTTTTTTCCCAGAGATTTCCACCAGCATGCCACTCACCTGTCTCCTTCTCTCCTTCCCCTCTTCCCAACCATCCATCTCCTATCATAAACCAGTGAGCACCCACTATATGCAGGGCATTCTGTTGGGTTCTCCTTAAGAGCTCCAAGGTGAGTAAGTCATTGCCTACCTTCAATGAGTTTATAGTCTAGCAATAAATTTGTATCAGTGAAGATACATTTGGCTGCAAGTAACAGAAAACCCAACCAGCAATGGTTCACCTAAGAAAGTCTGGAGGGAGGCATCAGCCTGGCCACCCAGCAGAGTCAAGGATCCCAACCACGCTTGTCAGCCACCCTCTGCATACTGACCTTTCCCCTCATGCCCATTGCCTCATGTGTACAAGAGAGCTGCCACAGTTCCAGGTATCGAGACCACATCCAAAAGCAAGAAACAGGGGCAAGGCCTTTTTCTTTTTGGCCAGGAGGAAAATTGGTGAATCCTCCTAACAAGTTCATGAGGTCACTTCTATAATGATTCTCATTTTATAGATAGGGAAATTGAAGCCCAAAAGGATTAAATAATTTACTCGAGGCCACACAGACAGAATATAAATCCAAGCATTCTGATGCCAGAACCTGTGCGCTATGTCAGAGACACCATCACAGAGAAGTAAACCCACACAGTCTACTGCTTCATTCCACCGGCTCCGCCTTCACCTTCCAGCCCAAGGCTGTGTGCTCATTCTTCTCTGACCCCCACCCCCGGTCATGGACATAATATCAGGTGCTTGTAGTTATTAACTGACATGCACCCATCCCAGCCCTGAGACTATCCAACCTGAATGGAAAACCTTGCCGCTCCTGGCGCCAGCAAGCCTGCGTTTTGGCACCTTCCTGTTCCAATTACCCACTTGAAAACCTGGAGACTCGGGCTCCGATCCATTTGGCAATGAGACTGTCTTCTTGGCCTATCTGCCTGGAACTGTGTGCACGCACACACTCGCGCACACACGCGCGCGCGCGCACACACACACACACACACACACCGCCCTTTCTGGGACTGCCTTCCTTTGCACTGTACCCGCTGCTTGGGAAGATCTTCTGATCGGTACCCTCCCAATTCCTCCCCCATCACAGAAAATTCCAACCCCAGTTGGCATCCCCACAGCAAACTGCTGGTACTCCTCCCAAGATGCAACAGGAAGAAAAACATCAGTAGTCGCTAGAGTGGCCAGAAGACTTGGCTGCTCTATTATTAATAATAAGTTTGTAAAACAGAAAAAGTAAGTTCTCTGCTTGGTTCTCTGGCGTCTCTATGACATGTGCCAGAAGCAGAAATCCTGCTCCGCAAAGCAAGTCATCTGGTTTGGAAATCTAAGTACCACTTAACGAGTGCTTTGGAGGACACGGTTCCAGAAGGCCCAGCCTGGGGCTGTATTTGTCACGGCGAGTTTGGGCTCACACTCCGAGCAGGTGCCAGTTACCCCAAGGGAACATGGCTGGTCCTACTACCACGTCTCTCTTGACTTTTGCTTTTGGACTTTTTGGTTCCCTTTGTTTTGTTCTGTCCTAAAAAGAAAAAGAGATGGTCCGACCGAAGTAGCTCCAGGAGCCTACAGGAGCCTGACTCAATGGAACTTTTCCCCGCCCTGGAAAAAAAGATCACCAGGAGCTGCACACACCCCATTCTGGGGCTCCATTTCGATTCTGATTCCAATATGTGTTGAATCAAATCCCAGAGCTCTCTTAATGGGCACTCTGGGTTGCTCAGAGCACCCCGGTTATGCTAGCTAAGAAGAAATCGGGAAGGAAAGGGTGGCTGGGTGGCTCAGTCTCTTAAGCATCTGATTCTTGATTTTGGCTCAGGTTCATGATTTCGAGCCCCGCATCGGGGGCTCTGCGCTGACAGCACAGAGCACACTTGGGATTTTTTCTCTCCCTCTCCCTCTCTCTCTCTGCCCCTGCCCTCTTCATCTTCTACCTCTATCTCTCTCTCAAAAATAAATGTTAAAAAAAAAAAAAAAAGAACTTGGAAAGGAAAGCTAAACCTCTTACTATCCCTGACAAATGGGAAATACTGAGAAATAAACTTGACCACTTAGGATTCCCACGACCTCGGGCAAGCCACACCATGCCTCCTCACCTCTGATGCGACGAGTAAGGACATGCTTGGGTGCTGGAGCCAGAAGCCAGCTGGGAGTCCTGCCTCCATCAGTGACTAAGTATAATCTTGGATGACTTACTTAACTTTTATGTGTGCTCTTCTCTCTCTCCTCAGAGCACTGCTCAGAGGAGTAAACCCGTAAATCTTACACACAAAAAACTTAGAAGAGAGCCTGTCGCAGTTCTGTTTGCCATTAGTGCTCCTTATTACTGCTATTACCTGCCTCACCAGATCGTGCAAGAACTGTGGCAGAGAATATATTGAGAACACACAGTTTCCATTCAATAAATATTAGTTTCTCTCTCACAAAAAGAAAACAGTTACAAGATTAAAGATCTTCATACCCATTTTGTTCTATGTCTGAGCGCAGATTTTTAGATATTCAACTAATGAGCCTAGCACGTGCCCAGCCAAGAGAGACAAGGGCTGGTATTCTCAAAAACCTGTTTCCTTTCCACCCTCCTCCACCGGCACACAGCCCGCATTCATTCTCCGAAGGAATCCCGGGAGGCCCCGCGCAGGAATGCTGGAACACGGGATCAGCTCCAAGGGTCCCGGCGCCTGAGGTCGGCAAAGCCAGGGGGCCTCCCCTGCCCTCGGGAGGCCATTCATTCTCTCCGAGTCCTTAAACCTCACGAACGACATGACAGAAGTTAAGAAGGCGATGAATTAATTTTCTTTTAATTTTACAACAAAATTTGCATGGAGTCCTTTTCTTTCCTTCCCTCTATGGGATAACAGCAAGGATGTTCAGCCCGGATTTGTGCCCAGTTCTGGGGGATTCCTGCCTTCCACAGGGACAATCCACGCCAAAAGGAGTGCACACCCTTCCTGGATGCCTCCCAGTTCTCAGAACGAGGACACCACACCTGAGGGGTCTCATCCACAGGCAACGTGACAACACACCTCTAATCCACACCGTTGCTGGGGAAAGACCAATAAACACCCAATAGAAATGTGCTGTAAGTGATTCAAATGGGGGTGGAAAGGACTTCCTTATTATTTTGACAAACCAAAATGAAAAGTACCTAATCCGTTATCTCCAGAGAAGGATTTTGATCACCACGGCTCACAACTTCAGCTCAAACTTTTGGTCTCTACAACAGAAAAGAAATTTTCTCCTTTACCCTCCCTTCTCCCTACCTACCAATCTGTTGATTTCTCTACGCTGACATGGGGCACAGTCCCTATGGTTTTATTTAAAAGAGAATGGCCCCTCTAGGCCAGTATTTTCTTTTTTTCTTTTACTTTTTATTTCTTTTTTGGTGGGGGGACGGAGAGAAGGGAACAGAGGATCCCAAGCAGGCTCTGTGCTTAAGCAGCAAGCCCAAGGAGGGGCTTGAACTCACAAACCATGAGATGATGACCTGAGCTGAAATCGGAAGCTTAACGGACTGAGCCACCCAGGCGCCCCTCATTATTTTCTGAGAAACTAGCCCAGGGACGCTAGCTGGCCGGCACCTTCTATAGAACCCAGAAGGCTCTCTTCAGAAATCCTACATACGGACGTTAATCAGTTCTTTTCACGCCTCTTCACTGATGCTGGACGTAAGCTAAGGGAAGAATATTAACAACGATCAGCCTGTTGAGTGGAATCGTGGGTTACTCGGTGAGGGGAGGGGAGGAGGCGGGAGGGGGTGAGACAAAGAATACAGTGACTTCAGTGATTGTCACTGAGTGCTTCAGGGTACCACTGGTAGATCAAGAACATCAAGCAGGATTCAGCCAAACGTGTCCATTTCCCCCAACTTAGACTTCCAGGCTCCGGTAAGAGTGAGCCAAGTCCAGGCTAGGGAGGAGGGAAGCGGGGTGGAGGGCATTGCCATACCCTCGGAAGAAAAACCATTAAGGCATTGAAGGCTAGAAAAGATCACCACTCCCCTCCTCCCGTTCACACATGAGACACACAAGATACAACACGTTGATAACGACGCCTGTCCTGCTCACAGAAAAGCTGGAAACGAACCGCACGTCCTCCCCCGTCCAGCCCACCCCTCTTTGTCTGTGAGGACCACTCAGAGACTGCACAGCATCCTCCACTTTCTGCAGGGCGGCAGCCCTTCTGTGGCCCCAAAATGTTCTCCAGGGAACTGACGTCTCCCGTTTATCACCTTCACTGACACTGGATCTGAAGAGTCGAATTTATGTCTTGAATAGTAACAGAGCCACACAGTACCAAAAACAAAAACAAAAACAACAAAAAACAAATACCCAAAGGCATAAAAGTTTACATACAATGAAAGTATGTCTTCCCTTCCCCACCCCTTCCCTGGGCAGCCACTATCTCTTCACAGATATTCACAGAACATACACTGGGTGCTAGAACACTGCTTCCCTGGGCTGTGTGTGTACTCACTGGCTCCAGTTTCCACGTGTCCTTCCAGAAACGGTCTGTGCTTACACACATGTGTTGGCATATGTGGATTATCCTTTTACATAACATAATTTTACCATTTTATTTTTAAGTTTATTTTTTGACGGGGGGGGGGGGGCGGGGAGAGAGAGAATCCCAAGCAGGCTCTGTATTGTCAGTGCAGAGCCCCACGTGGGGCTCGATCTCATGAACCATGAGATCATGACCGGAGCTGATATCAAGAGTCAGACGCTTAACCGACTGGGCCACCCAGGCACCCCATAAATTTTACCATTTTGACCACTAAATAAAAATTTTTTTAATGTTTATTTATTTTTGAGAGAGAGAGAGAGACAGGGTGTGAGCAGGGGAGGGGCAGAGAGGGAGAGGGAGACACAGAATCTGAAGCAGGCTCCAGGCTCTGAGCTGTCAGCACAGAGCCTGACTCGGGGCTTGAACCCACGAACCGTGAAACCATGACCTAAGCCAAAATTGAACGCTCAACTGGCTGAGCCACCCAGGTGCCTCCCATTTTGACCATTTTTAAGCATACAGTTCAGAGCATTAAATATTCACCTTGCCATGCAACCATCACTACCATCCACCTCCAGAACTTTCTCACTTCCCCAAACTAAAACTCCATATCCATTAAACACTAATTCCCCCTTCCCTCTCCCCTGGCCCCTGGCAACCACCCTTCTCTAGCTTCTGTCTCTAGGAAGTTGACCCCCATAGGCATCACATATAAAGGGAACCATACAGTATTGTTCTTCTGTGAGGAGGCTTCATTCATCATAATGTCTTCAAGGTCTCATCCAGCCTGCAGCCTGTGCCAGAATTTCCTTCCTTCGAGGGTTCCTGCTGGCTCAGTCGGTAGAACATATAACTCTTGATCTCGGGGCTATAGGTTCTAGCCCCATGTTGGGTGTACAGATTGTTTAAAAATAAAACCTTTAAAAAATTTTTCCCTTCCTTTTTAAGGCTGGATAATATTCCACTGTATGTACACACTGCATTTTGTTTATCCAGTCATTTCTTGACAGACATTTGAGTTGTTTCTACTTTTTGGCTATTGCGAACAATGCTGCTATGAACATGAATGTATAAATATCTGTTCAAGTCCCTGCCTTCCATTTTGGGGGGCGGGGTACATACCCAGAAGTGGAATTCCTGGATCATATGGTAATTCTATGTGGAAGTTTTTAGGATCCGCCATACTGTTTTCCATGGCAGCTACACGTGGATTATTTTTAAAACAAATGTTAGCATATTCTCCACAGCGTTCTACACTACCATTTCAAAAGCACTTCACGCTTTTCTCAGTTAAGGAAAGATGAAGTTACTTGTTAATCCCAGCTTGATCCTGCACATCCAAGATGTTGCAAACAGAATAACACGTGCAAGTTGCTAGAAAGGAAAACGCGGTGATATTATTATCCGGTTATTACTTACGGTATACCAGCAGGGTGTCTGATCATCATTACTCCCCAAATAGTTATGTCCCCTGCAGCTTAGCTTTCCTGAAATAACTTTCACTGCCCTTCCCTCAACTGTTTTCCCAAGTCCCCCAAGGAATGGAGCAAAGAACAAACATGTCTCTAAAACATCTGACAAATGCACTCTGAGTAAATACCCCATTCTCAACAGGGGTATTTGAAAGGAAGAGGCGATGGCGAAAATTCTATTTCAGAACATCCACTGGGCCACCATGGAAATTTTTAGAATGTTGAAGAGAACCACTTCATAAATGTCAGACAAGGAGGCTTAAAGAAATCAAACAGGGAACACTCGTTATTTTTGTTTGACTGAAAGAACCGAACACAGAGCACTTTCAAAGAAAAGGGTCTTGTAGGCACCGAGAAGGAACCTCCGGAAGGGATGTTAAGGTAGATTGTCATTTAAGACGTGAACTTCTCAGACATGTGATGAATCACTCTGTGGGCTGACACCACTCCATACAGGTCACCTTCAAGGATATTTCCATCTCTGGGGCAAAGCCAAAGACTGCCAATTAATCACCAAACAAGGACAGCATGACCAGGGCAGATGAAAAGTGTGTGAGTGTGTGTGTGTGTGTGTGTGTGTGTGTGTCTGTGCCTGTGTTTAAAACAAACAAAAGGGGCTGCTGGAGATAATAATACCAGAGATGAAGTATTTTCCTGACTTGACCTCCACCTTAACCTAGGGAGCAAACTCTTAGAGGAAAAGTTTAGTGTCCACTCCATTCCTTCAATTCAACATACACATAATTCGAGAAGATCCTGTTTCTGGAATGAAAACGTGTGCCATTTTAGGGCATCAAAATTCTTGCTGCCTCACAGGCCACCTGGAGCCCTTGTCTCCAATGCTCATTAGCTTTGTAATTAGAGAGGATGAAGCCTGCGCATTCCCAGACGCATTCCCAGAGCGAGCACGGAGCGGCGGTTTTACCCATTTGCAACTTTCCCCACAGGCCCTTGACATGTGTCAATTGCTTCTGATTTTGCTGAGGCATGAGTTGGACTCAAGAGCAGCCAGGTGAGGAAAGGGGAGGACAGGAGAGTGGCCTCAGGTAACCAGAGATCTGCCCTTACAGCCCGATGGCTCGGGGTTTCTAGCTTCTGCACGCTCACACATTCTCTCTCTCTCTCTCATTCTTTGCGAAAATATGGCTCTCCCCAAAAAGCTGCCTGCCAGAGCTATTGATAGAAGTGAAGCTAAAATAAAAAAGTCTAGGAATTGATGGTTCTTAGCTAAAAATGGTGACTTCCCCTAAATCTGAGATGCTACCTATGTTCTTCTGCATCCTAAATTATATTAAATTTTAAAACATAGGTCAATTCAGTGGCACCTGGGTGGCTCAGTCGGTTGAGCGTCCAGCTTCTGCTCGGGTCATGATCTCACAGTTTGTGGGTTCGAGCCCTGCGTCGGGCTTTGTGCCGACAGCTCGGAGCCTGGAGTCTGCTTCAGATTCTGTGTCTCCCTCTCTATCTGCCCCTCCCCTGCTCGCTCTGTCTCCTCTCTCTTTCAAAAAAAAATAAACATTAAAAAAACAACACAGGTCAATTCAAATGTATTGTTATTTAAGTCTTTTATTCCCATATTTAGATATTTAAAAGTCTAAAAAGATTACTGAAGTCTTTCAATCTATGCCTTGCTATATATTCTGCTAATATGACTGACGGTATGGGGGGGTCCTAAATGACTTACTCTGGCTTTCTCCATCCCTCGCACCTCCATCTTCTTCCTGAGCACCTTATAATTCCACTGTGTGGCCATCCCGCTTTTAGGAGACAAGCCCTATTTTCAATATTTCATCCTCTGGTCCCCACACTGACACATAGTTTTTCATCCATGTCTCCCTACTTTTCCCTACTTCGGAAAGTATGGCTGTTGCATCTGCAATATATGATAAATACTAAGTTTGATGCATTATTTTATCAAAACGTCTCAGGGAGGTACAAATGTTATTATCCACATTTTCACGGGTGCAGAGACAGAGGAGGGAGGGAAAGAAGGTGCCCAAGGTCACACAGCAGCTAGGTGCTGGGGCCAAGAATAAACACGGAGCTATTGTGCGCCAAAGCCTGGATTCTCTGATATCACAGGAAGAAAGTGATAGATGGAATTATCAGCTAGCGTGGGCAACAGGGAAGAACCATTAGCAAACGGTTCAAGAAGACAACTTCTTGCTTTCTAAATGCTGCTGCCCGGCTCTCAACTTACTACCTGTGTAACTGTGGGCGACACTTCCCTGTACACTGCAGCTCTCTGTGCCTCAGTTTCCTCATCTGAAAACTAAGCATAGTAATAGCAGCTGCCTTATAGAACTCCTGTGTGGATGAAAGGAGTTAGCATGTGTAAAGTGCTAATACTGCATCTGGCACACGAGAAGTATGTGTGTGTGGGTGTGTGGGTGTGTGTGTGTGTGTGTGTGTGTGTGTGTGTGTGTGTGTAGGGGTGAGATTTCGTTATTCGTACTTGAACTTCCTAGGCCTTAATTACTCAAAACTCAGCACTTCTCAAAATATGCATAGTGAATTCTTCCCAATGATGAATGATGGAATACAGAATTAGGGACAGATTAGAAATTGGGGAGCTGATCCCCAATGTCAAGTAATTTGGCCACCTGACCTACAATATTTACACAAATAAGCCATGAAGAAAACTACAATCTAGTGGTGGAAATGGAATAGAATGGATTTGGGGGCGCCTGCCTGGCTCAGTCAGTCCAACTCTTATTCTCAGGGTCATGTGTTCGAGCCCCACGTTGGACACAGAGTTTACTTTAAAAAAAGAAGGAAATGGAGTAGATTTTAATAAGATGCAAGGTATAGAAAGTGCGGAATAACAGTATGGGCAAAAAAAATTTTTTTTTAATTTTTTAAATTTTCTGGAACACCTAACCGTAGGCTATAGCTAATGACTTCCTCCCACAGCACACAGTGTGGATGGGGGTGGAGAAGGGTACAATTTTACAATAGAGAAATAACAAACACCACATCAGCCTGGTGATCAAGGCCACATCAACAGTGATAAGTCATGTTGAAAGTATGTACCCTTGACATGATGTGACACCAATGGCACTTGACCGTGGTCTTCCTCCTCAAATCCCCAAACCCCAATTTGTGAGAAAAAGATCAAATAAATCCCAACTGAGGGACATTCTTTAAAAAAATATCCCAACCAGTACTCCTCAAGATGGTCATGATTACCAAAAAAAGAACAAAAACAAGAAATATCTGAGGAATGATCACAGCCACAGGCCTAAGGACACATGACAAATACGTAACGTGGCATCCTGGGTGGGATCCTGGGCCAGGAAAAGAACATGAGGTAAAACTAGGGAAATCTAAATAAAACATGAGGTAAAACTAGGGAAATCTAAATAAAACATGAGGTAAAACTAGGGAAATCTAAATAAAACATGGGATATGAACTACCCATATCAGTTCATGGGTAATGACAAATGTGCCACACTGCTGTGAGGTGTGGACAATAGGGAAATCCTGGGTACATGGGGACTCTGCACTAGCTCCACTGTCTATGCTAACTTTTCCCTAAATCTAAAACTATCCTAAAACTTAAAAGGGATGAAAAAAGGGCGTCTGGGTGGCTCAGTCGGTTAAGCGTCCGGCTTCGGCTCAGGTCATGATCTCACAGTTTGTGGGTTTGAGCCCCGCGTCGGGCTCTGTGCTGACAGCTCAGAACCTGGAGCCTATCTTCGGATTCTGTGTCTCCCTCTCTCTCTGACCCTCCCCTGCTTACGCTGTCTCTCTCTCTCCCAAAAATAAATAAAACATTTTAAAAAATGTTTTTAATAAATAAAAAAATTTTTTAAAAAGGATGAAAAACATTTTTTAAATTTTCTACTGAATTGCCAACTCAAAAACCTCAGGGGCCAGGCAGAGCATAAATTCATCTACAGTTTTCTTGTGAGTGGTTTGATTCAGGGAGGTTCAATGACTCGCCTGTGATCTGGCTCCTAGAAGATACATCCGAGACTTCCACCTGGGTCGTCAGACCTCAGAGCCCACCCAGTTAATTCCTTGGCCTCGTTGCCCCCTAACGCGAAAGAAAGCATCTGGAGACCAATGGCACCCAGGAGGTGCGTGGTTCAAGTCCCACCTGACTGGCTGCGTCCACAGACAAGCCAAGCCCAGCCCACTGCCCAAGGATGTGCTGTTTTAGATCTTCTGGATCTCACAACCACACCCCAATCCAAGATGACATCTTCCCAAGCTGGTGGGCAACTGAAGTCAATTTAAAATGTATTTGACTCTTCATTCTGTGTCTCATTCCAAAGGGACATGATGAGGGAAGCTACGAGCCAGCGTTTTCTCAGCAACCGCACCTTTCTGCTCCACACACCTGTGTGCAATGTGATATGCAGTCAAAGAGCAGTCTGGACTTGCCCAGACCTGACCACCAAGGAGCTCTCGGCACAGTAGGCTTCTAGAACATTCCCCTGTGGAGCCAAGGTTCTTAGGACTTCTGCCTCTGCCTCAAACTGAATTGTCCAAAGATCAAGGATGATTTTAAGCTCCAAACACGAGTGCTGGAAGCAGCTACGTCAGTCATCAAACACAGTCTAGGCACAGAAGGGGCACAAGAGTGGGGGGAAGAGAGGGAGCCAAGATGAACCAGGCTGGAGGCCTCTGTCAAAGGCACACAGTCAGCAGGGGAAGTATGACATAAGCGTCACCACCATCACAACACTACACGCGGGATCTCATTGGTCTTGGATGTGTATTTTAGAAACAGTCTCTTACTTAATGCTTGAAAAATCTCTGTGACGTGGCTGCCTTTCTCTCTACCTTACAGATGAGGAAAGCAGGCATAGAGGTAGGAACTAGCCCTCAGGCAGCAGAGCCAAGAGGAACACAGTTGACAGGATCCAGAACCCAGACACCCCACCACCCAAAGAAAGTGACGTCACGAGCTCTCGTGGGTAACCAGAACCGTGAGGTGAGGGTGCGGGCACTTTATATAAGGACTTTCACGGGCAGGCGAGGCCTGAGAGTCGGCATTTCTAAAATCTAACAACAGTGGGGCGCCTGGGTGGCTCAGTCGGTTAAGCGACCGACTTAGGCTCAGGTCATGATCTCGCGGTTCGGGAGTTCAAGCCCCACGTCGGGCTCTGTGGTGACAGCTCAGATTCTGTGTCTCCCTCTCTCTCTGCCCCTCCCCTCCCCTCTCTCTCTGTCTCTGTCTGTCTCAAAAATAAATAGGGGCGCCTGGGTGGCTCAGTCGGTTGAGCGTCCGATTTCGGCTCAGGTCATGATCTCACAGTCTGTGAGTTCGAGCCCCGCATCAGGCTCCATGCTGATAGTTCAGAGCCTGGAGCCTGCTTCAGATGCTGTGTCTCCCTCTCTCTCTGCTCCTTCCCTACTCAGGCTCTGTCTCTCTCTCTCTCTCAGAAATAAATAAACATTTTAAAAATTTTTTAAAAAAATAAGTAAATAAATAAACATTAAAAAAATAATAAAATCAAATGAACCAAATCAAATCTAACAATGGAGATGCTCATGCCACTGGCCCTTGGACCACACATTGAAAAGAAGCAACAGAGACCATAAATCAGGGTCAGGTCCGTCTAAAGGAGAGGCTGTCCTCATTAGACTTACGTCCTGGGTTTATGGACACCAACACCAGACTTAAAATAAATTAAGTGGTCTGAACTCTGCCCCAAAAGGGCTTAGGAAAGTAGTCACTATCATTTTTCATGAACCCCACGACAGCATTTCTCCGCCTTTCTGAACCTATGTCCCTAAGATGCTTTCTTGGTCCATCATGTCCCTGGCTAGGCAAGAAGACTTGTCCAACTTTACTCTCTGCATTTTCTACATAGAAAAATAACCAACTGAATACATATGCTTTATCAAGTTACAGTCTCTCCCTCGCATCTAATGCACATCCCCTCTATATGCTGCCGACCCACCACTGAAAATAGCCGAAGTAATAGATGCCATAAGGGAAACTTCACGTAATATAATAAAAAGGATTGTCTTTCACAATCTAGCCGTATACAGGACTCTAGAATGAATCTGGTCATCATTCACATTCAATCTGGGGCTCTTTCATGTCTATGTATAAAAACATGTTTAAATTAAATTTTCTATAGCACCACAAATGAATACATGATCCTGTTTTAGGAAATAATGCCCTGGTTTATAACTCTGAGGTCACCTCTGGTTAAATGAATGTCATCACAGACACAGAAGGCAGTATGCTTTCCAACCCCCCCGCCAGCCCTCCCCATCTGCTCAGTGTACCCATATGGATTTAATTTTAGTAGACATTGAGCCACCTTGGCAAGAGCGGAGAAGATGTTTTCAAATGCCTCCGTTCCACAATGTAAGGTTTATGTTCCTCGAGGTAAGCAACATTCCACAGTGCTTCTGGAATGCAGCACAGTCAAAGAGTCAGTGTGAGATCTGGCCCTGAGGTTTAAGGACATGGAGACCTCATTGCGATGAGCTGATTAGCACGCCCAGACATTAAGACCCTATTGTGCTAAAACAGTTTGCAATTTACACCCAGTGCACGGTGACCCACGGGGCACCAAGGACAGACACTTCCAAAGACCAGCTGCCCCAGGGGACAACGTTAGACTCTGATATCTTTCAACTTCTCTGTCATTCCACACAGAAACGCAGGATGAGGGCATCTCCACTTTCCACGGGGAATGTCAAGGACAGAGCCCCTGAACTAGAACTCAGCCTATAGACTCTAAGGTGTGGGGGGGGGGGAGCTCCGAAAAGAAGATCAGACGGAATAATGTGCGATCTTTTCACATGAGCACGTTTTCTTACAAGCAGAAATCACTCCCACTGGGAGTGATTCTACAACCCAGTTCGATGCAGTCTTCCAGCCCCAAATCTTCACCACAGCGGTTTTACAGAAATGCAAAGGTGTCAGGTTGTACCATAATTAGCCACTTTTTTAAAAATGTATAATTCCCATCTTAAATTGCCTAATGAGGATGGGTGGTACAGCTCATCAGAAACGTGGCTTCTGCGAATGAAAAATAATCAAGCTCCTTAATAAAATAAAAAATGGTAGCCCTTGTGTTCTGGTGTTTAATAAACCAGTATGCAAATGAAAATAATCAGAACAACAAGCTCCCAGGAAATCAATCCACACATGCATCCCGTTCTTCAAGCTGTTCGACTGGAGATGAGCTGAGCTGAGCCTCAAGGCCCCGCACCTCTCCCGGCAGGAACCACACGTGGCCAATACGGATTACACACCAAATCCTTCCTTCCTGGAAGGAAACACTAAGCAGATAGCGGTTTCTCTCACTTCCTCAATGGGATCAGCTGAAATCCACCCACCCTGTAACCTTCAAATACATGTTTCTAATGTTATAAAAAATGAATTTGAAAGTCCCTTAACGCTAAGCTTCAAGTCCCGGCAAAATGAAAATTGTTACATAGGAACCATGAGGGGCAAGGGGCTAACTGACTACAACCGGGAAGAATGATTCCTAGAATTGTGCCCTTGCTCTATTCCCCCAGCTCTGAGAAAAGAGCTGACGAGCTAATATTTTTTAATGTTTTTGTAACATTTTTATTTATTTTTGAGGGACAGAGAGAGATGGAGAGCGAGTGGGGGAGGGGCAGATAGAGAGGGAGACACAGAATCTGAAGAAGGCTCCAGGCTCTGAGCTGTCAGCACAGAGCCCAACACAGGGCTCGAACCCATGAACCGTGAGATCATGACCTGAGCCGAAGTCAGATGCTCAACTGACTAAGCCACCCAGGCGCCCTGACAAGCTAAATTTTGTGTTGTTTTTTTTAAAATGTTTATTTCTGATAGAGAGAGAGAGCAGGGGAGGGACAGAGAGAGAGAGAGGGAGAGAGAGAGGGAGACACAGAATCCAAAGCAGGCTCCAGGCTCTGAGCTGTCAGCACAGAGCCCGATGTGGGGCTCGAACTCACAAACTGTGAGATCATGACCTGAGCCGAAGTCGGACACTCAACCAACTGAGCCACCCAGGAGCCCCGTGACACCACAGACGGCCTCAGGGCCAATGTCTTCATGAGTCTATTAGACCATCAAAGGAAACTGAAAAGAACAACAGTCCTTGATATGCATTTTGCCACCTCTTCCTTAGTAAAATACTCTGAACTGAGAAACCCAATGCGTCACAGAGATATTTAATAAGCTGGTTTGCTAAACAAGTTTACCCTAAAACTTCTATCACTATGACATGAATAATCTTGAAGGAAAAAAAGGGCTCAGTCACTGCAAAATGAACTCTGCCAAGAAAACCACATTTTAATTTTCGTCTTCTATTAAAAAAAAATGCTGGCATCTCTGCTAACCCAAGACCTTCCTTTCAGTGTGGGAAAACTTTGATCTTATTTAAAAAGAGAGGGAGGAGGGGAGCCTGGATGGCTCACTCAGTAAAGCGTCCAACTTCGGCTCAGGTCACGATCTCGCGGTTCGTGGGTTTGAGCCCCATGTCCAGCTCTGTGCTGACAGCTCAGAGCCTGGAGTCTGCTTTGGACTCTGTATCTCCCTCTCTCTCTGCCCCTCCCCTGCTCACACTCTGTCTCCTTCTCTCTCTCTCTCTCTCTCTCTCTCTCTCTCTCTCACAAAAATAAACATTAAAAAAAATTTTTTAATAATAAAAAAACAAAAAGAGGGGGAGGGGTTTAAGTTTAGTTTCTCTTTACAGAAATGCCTTCACATTGCCAGCTTCAGGCCAGTGCAATGAAGACACATCAACAAACAGGACACGAGCATTTCCCACAATGACTTATTCTGGAAAAGTTGCATGTGACTCACCCTGAACATGCATTAGCTAGAAGGCCATTTCAGAAGGGCACTTTCCTTTCATTGCTTATTGATCTGCATTTGCTATTGGGTACTGAGCTCCCGTTCTCCCAGAGCCTTAAGGATCCACAAACCACCATTCATGCATCTCAGGGAGCACAAGTTGGAAGGGAATGCGATACAAAAGTATCCTTTTGTAATGCCAATAACCCTCCCCTCAGTTATGTATGTCTTCTGTTTGTGTTGGAAAGTCCAGATTAAAGGGGTTGTGTGACACACACAACCATGGAGATGAGACCTTATGAAAAGCGCTCTAAATTTTAGTAATCCTTCCTGCATGATCTCTTTCCAGTGGTCTTTCCCACCCACCACCACCCCCAGAATCAGAGAAAATTAAAGTAACTGACAGTGCAACTAACACGACAGCTTCTCCCTGGTACTTCACAAAATACCAACACTTTGGTACGTGCTGCCAGAGTGAAGTGGGACCGAGCTCAAAACACCACATGAATCGATGATGCTGGGAGAGCACGTTCATGGTCGATTCAACTTTTTGCAATTCTTCCCAACTCAGGGCTGCTCAGCTCCCTCCAATTCTTGGTCTGTAATCCAAGGGGGATGAAAGTGAAATCATGGCCAACTGAGTCACAGTAATGGAGGCACGTTCAAAATACGATGGGAACTCGTGCAACTGTGATCAAAATCTATTGGGGGTGTTGGGGTTCCGGTGATCCAGGGACTGATCAAGGAAAGAGATGTGACCAGGAAAGGCAGGGACACACAGCAAGCGTCACTGGTGGCTTGGGAACACTTGGACGGGGCTTCATGAGACGGGGAAGTTCCTCACTGCAGGACGCAATCCAGGCTCCGGGTCCACCATTCAGCAGGGGACAGGACCAGCGAACTACCGCGGGGGAGGGGACAGGAGAGGAGGCTGACGGGCCTAAGTGATGTCCCTCTGCAGCAGGTGGAGAGTGTTTGACACCCAGAGCTCCAAAGGGCAGGGGCACCTTGGGGTCTCACAAACACACACCTCTAGCTAATCAGTGACCAGCAGGTAATGGGTGTAGCTTCGCAGGACATGCAAAGCAGGCATGCCAAGAATGGCTAAAAAATCTGCATGTCTGGGCTATTTTTAAAACAAGTGGATGTGTAAAAAATGGAGTTTGGCGCCAGGGTTTTGAGGTACGGGGTCTTAGGCTGCACTGAAGAAATAAAAAGCCGGGAGCCAACACGGTGGCCATCTTCTGCACATCTCGGGAGCAGGAGGCTGTGAGCTAGACCCTGAAACCAGCTTTGCCAGCCAGGAGGCAAGAGGTAACTAGACTTCCGTGGTGATCATTTTATAATGTACACAAATGTCGTATCATCGTGTCACCATGCGGTACCCTTGAAACTCATACTGTGCGTCAACTACACTTCAATTAAAAATAAAAAAGCAAGGAAGGTCGTCTTGGCAGAGGACCTACAAACAGGCACAGTGATGTGGGCAACTTCTGGGCCTTGCTGCTCAATGCCACGAGATGGGCCGCGGGGGGTCGTGGGGCTGGAAGCCAAGGCCTGAGGGAAGGAGGCAGCCAGAGAAAAGGCCAGAAAGAAACGAGCCCAACACACGATGTGGTGCCTGGGAGTCCAGTTCTAGAGCCCAGTTGTTGTTGTTTTTTTTTTAATGTTTTATTTTTATTTCTGAGAGAGAGAGTGTATCTGAGTGAGTGAGTGAGTGAGTGTGTGTGTGTGTGTGTGTGTGTGTGTGTGTGTGTGAGCAGGGAGAGGAAGAGAGAAAGGGGGACAGAGAATCCCAAGCGGGCTCTGCCCTGTCAGCAGAGGCCGATGCAGGGCTCAAACCCATGAACCGTGAGATCATGACCTGAGCTGAAGTCAGATGCTTAACTAACTGAGCCACCCAGGCGCCCCTAGAGTCCAGTTCTGATCTCACTACTTTTTTTTAGGTACCACTTGGTAGGTTACTTAATCTCTCTAGCCTCCATGTCTTCAGCTATCAAAGAGGGTTCTAAGTACCTAGTCCCATGCCAGCCACCCTCCCTGTTATTAATGTCAGCAGACAGCCATAGTAATGACCTGGCCTTGGACCTCGATGCCAAAAAAGGCTGATGCCACGCCACAGATTACAATGCAAAGAACTGACTCTCTATAACCAAGACAGTGACCACACCAGATCTGTGCTGGGAGAACCTGCAGGAGTCAGGGGAGAAGCAGGAGGCAGGAAACCAGGAGACTACTGCAATGGTCCTGGCAATGGATACAGAGGGCCTGAACTAGAACCATAACAGAAGGAACAGTGCAAAGGAGAGGAATTCCCAAGACACTTCTCAGGGCATCAACAGGGGCTCAGAGGGGGAAAGCATGAGGGAGAGTCAAAAAAAAAAAGGAAGAAGACCTCAAGGTTTCTTTCTGGGGATTTCTCAATCTCTTCTCTCCATGGTGCCTAATCTTTAAAGAAAAAGTACTTCGGTGGAAAGAAGCAAGGCCATAACCTTGGAACAACTCACTTTCTGACGCAGCATTTTAAAAAGGAAAAGGAGGGAGACAAATGACGGAAGTAAGTGTGGCTAATGGAAAACGTGAAGGCTAGCTAGAGCTCCATTAAATTAGCCTCACTGGGATTTATGGCAGGAAAGTGGCATATGTCTTCCTCCATACTTTAATGAGTCCTGAGTCCACGGGATTTCTCAACGAACCACCTCCACCATGAAAGACTCTTGCAGAGCATTTAAAATATGAATCGGGGTCTGAAGAACAAATCTCCTCATTTATTCAAAATTCTTCTGAAGTAGAAGACACTCGGCTTCCACCACCTCCCAGGGATCCGACTGTGTTTTGGAAGCCCCAGAACTGAGCCAGGGGGCTGGGTTTCCAGACTAAGGCTTGGACAAGACCCTCATGGAGACCCCAGACATCTTCATTTGAGGCTCACAAACATGGGACTGGAAGCGCCAAAATAAAACCTAACAAAGTTTTAGCCTACATTCAAAGGCATGTGGACTTCTTCCTTCCCTTCATCAACTTTTCCTGCAACATTTTAATTAAACTGCCAAATGGATTCCTATGACTTTGTGCTCTGCTCTCCCTTCCTCATAATGGTCAATGTCCTCACCAGCCTTAATTTCCACTTCTGTCACACAGGACATTGGAGGGGGTTCTGGTCACTCTGCCAAACTCTAGGTAAAAAAAGGTGCCAAAAGTACATGGACATGGAGCAAACTGTGTGATGGAATAACACAGAAGCTAAAATGATAAAAAAATGGAAAACAAGGAGGCAAATTAGGAAGTGAGGACACGGAGGAAATTATAGGCTAAGATCAGAAATGATGATGATCACAATGATAATGGTGGTGGTGGTGGTGGTGGGTGGTGGTGACTATTTACTGGACACTTACTTCTTGAACAAATGCTATCAGTTGTCCCCTAATATCCAATCTCTCCTTCTTGCATAGTAATAGAGTTCTCAGTGAGGTACCAGCTAAAGCCTAAAATTTTCCTAACTCACTTTTGAATGATGTGGTCATATAACTAAGCTCTAGTCAAGAGGATGGAACAGAGACATGGGCAACTTTCGGGCCATACCCTCTGCTTCCCTTTTCCACTTCCTGGCTGGGATGTAGGTGTGATGGCAAGAACCAAAGCAGCCACCTTGGGCCACGAGATGGAAAGCACATATTACAGATGGCAGTGCAACAAGGTAAGAAAATTGGGTCCCTCTGCTCTGACCAGACCAGGGAGAAATGAACTTTCACTTTTTGAAGGCACTATTATTTTTTGCCTTCCCAAAACAGCTAACCTGATCAAACTCTGTGCCAGGTACGATGCTATACATATTACGTGCATTATCTCACTTAATCCATACACAACTCTATAAAGTAGATACTACAGTTATCTTCATTTTGGCGTGGAGGACACGGGGACCCCGAAGGGCAAGTCACCTGTCTAAGCTTTCAGAGTCAAGCAAATGGCAGGGCCTTGATTCAACAAGGCAGCCAGATTCCAGGGTTTGGCATATGATATCTCCTTGCCACGCGACCAGTCAACCTGAACCAAGGAAGGAATCTGACCCACTTTCAAAAATGTAAACCTGGATTAACAATCTCCCCAGCCAAGGTGAAGGGCACACGTCCCTGGCTGTTCTTAACAGTCCCGGTCTCCAGGTGATCAGTTTGCCCTTCATCTCCTGTGCCAGAGGCAGGAAGGCTCAGGGAGAGACTTTCCCAGCTCTCCTTCCACCCCCATCTCCTCTGCTCCCCGGGGCTGTGTGAGCATCGCGGTGCGAAGGGCATCCACACATGTGCCACACTCACAGTACCCTGACATCAGTGGCTCCCTCAACACTAGACCGAAGTCCCATCAGCCCGGTGACATGTTGCTCGCATCTCTACACTTCTTTCATCTTCACGCTTCCCTTCCAGAAGACGCAGTCCCCCTCGGTAGATCCTGTGAAGCGGCACAATTAGAATTGCGAAGCTGGACACAGCCGCACAAGGAAATGCTGTCAAGTGCACTGCATCGAAAACAGCCAGCACACCACTGCTTTTCACAAGCTGTCAAAGTCCAGAATAACTTAAAAGCCCACCGTAGTGCCCGGAGTGAGGAGTGAGGGTAAAATTCTATCTGGACGCCAAAGGAAAGCAGCAGAAGAGTCCTGTTCACTCCCTGCCTTTTCTCATGCCCTGACAGAGTCTCGGAAATTTCTCCAGGACTCCGTCTGCCTTTCCAAAGAGTGGCATGCGGAAGAAGAGCCACGGGTGACCCAGCTCCCAGGCTGCGGGGCTCTGGAAGCAATTTCTTCCTACATTTTCAAATGAAGAGTGAGTCATCTCCTCACCAATCTCACTGAAATTTCACTACACGTTTGGGCATCTTAAGAAAACTCTGCTTTCTGGGGCGCCTGGGTGGTTTAGTCGGTTAAGCGTCCAACCTCAGCTCAGGTTATGATCTCGTGGTTCCTGAGTTCGAGCCCCGTGTCAGGCTCTGTGCTGACAGCTCAGAGCCTGGAGCCTGCTTTGGATTCTGTGTCTCCTTCTCTCTCTGCCCCTCCCCTGCTTGCGCTTTGTCTCTTTCTCAAAAATAAATGTTGAAGACAAGTAGCTTGTATCCACTTTAAAAAAGAGAAAGGAAGGAAGGAAGGATGGAAGGAAGGAGGAAGGAAGGGAGGGAAAGGAAAGAAAGGAAAGGAAAGGAGGAAAGGAAAGAAGGCAAGAAAAGAAAAAAGAAAAGAAAAGAAAAGAAAAGAAAAAAGAACAGAACTGCAAGAACTGCTTTGGGGGTCAAAGACGGACGGAAAGGACACGGAGAGAAAAAAGATATGAACTTTCAAATCTTGCCTGCAAGCTGAGGCCACGCTACCTGCCTGGAAGAGAGAGGTGGCTCAAGTTTGAGGACATGCCTACCTGAAAGACTGCTGCGAAGCGCAGAGGAGGTACGCGCTCATTTGGCACATAGAACCTGCTTAATAAACACTGACTAGAATTAACGACTCCATCGTTCTCACCCGGGGACAGGGACATACCCGTGTGGCGCCATTAACACCCCATGGATAATCGAGCTCCATCACCTCCTCTACAGAGCATGAAGGTGGGAGAGGGGAGGCTTCCTAAGGAAACGGAACAGTAGAAGGTAAGCCTTAAGGGAGCCAATAAGCGTTGACGACCTACCAGGCTCAGAGCGAGGAGCTAAGGAATAAAGACAAACAAAAATCCCTTCGCTCAAGGTTCTCAGAGTCTAGCGTGGGAAAGAGATCGAGGAACAGATGACGACAAAATGACTCAGAAAGCTGTGACTGCGGTAAGACCTAGCACTGTGGGAGAATCCAGGGGAAGCTCCCAGGCTGTGGGGAGGAGAAGGAGGGGGCCAGAGCGGGGTGGCCCGGGAGGGCCTCACAGAGCAGGTGGCCCTTGAACATGGCCTTGAAGGAATCGTAGCTCATCAGGCAGAGGAGGTTTCTGCTCAAGGCGGGAAAGGCAGACAGAAGCCAGGAAAGAAAGCACCTCTTGGGACCTTCTCTGGGGTTGGAAATTCATCCCACGGGCTGAGCAGCCGTGGGCATGAGTTTGCTGGGGCTGCCGTAACAATGCGCCACAGACCAGGGGGCTTAAACCACACACATTCGTTGTCTCACAGTTCTGGAAGTCCAATATCTAGGTGTGAGCAGGGATGGTTTCCTCGGAGGCCTCTCTTTGCCTTGCAGACGGCTACCAGTGTCCTCCCGTGGCCTGACCTCTGTGCGCATGCACGTTTGCACCCCAATCTCCTTGTCTTATAAGGACCCCGGGCAGCTCAGATTAGGGCGCACCCACAGGACCTCCTTTTTTCTTCCTCACCTCTTTAAAGACTCCCTCTCCAGAGGCCCCTGTCTGGCTCAGTCCATAGAACACCCAACTCTTGATCCCAGGGTTATGAGTTCAAGCCCCATGCTGGACCTGGAGCCTACTTACAGAGTAAAAAAATATATAGACCCCTTCCCCAAATGCAGTCCCGTTCAAAGGCTATGGGAGTTAGGACTTCGGCATATCAATTTTGGGAGGTCACTGTTCAGCCCATAACACCAGGAAAGGATTTGCAGGAGAGTTACCGGAGTGCCCAAGACAGCTGGTAGGGAGGAAATGGGAATATGGAAATGAAGAGCCTTGAGGCAAGCAGGCCACCAAGGAGGCAATGCAGTCCCCGCATTGGGCACGCATTGGGCACGCGTTCCACTGGAGCCTGGTTGTTTTTGCTCAAGACACAATCTCTTGTCACCCAGTGCAAATCCCTGCCATTCCCTGCTGCGAAGAGTCTGCTTGTCCATGTGGATTCCCTGAACTACTGTTCCAGCATGTTCCCAGGCTGGGCCAGATCACCCACCACCAATACCTGCCAGGGGCCCGAAGGGGGAGGGGGGTGGTCTGGGAACCCCCAGAACGTAAACAAACAGTGGCCAGGGGAGCAGGAATAAAAACACTGCCATGCATTCCAAACACAAGTGGTGCGGGGGGGGGGGGGGCCAGGACCCAAGGTCTGAGCCTCCATCCTCAGCGCTGGAGGAACAAGAGCTCCGGTGTCCTGGCCCCTCGAACCAGCCCCCTAGCAAATAAAGCCCCAGCAGGAAGCCCATTAACACCTCACAGGGGCAAACCTCAGGCCTCGAAGGGGAAACTTCAAAAGACATCCCAGTAGCACAAAATGCCAGAAACTCATCAATCAAGCACACCATCCCAGGAAGTGTCCGGCTGAATTTGGGGAAGGGGTCTTACACATAAATTAAATGTCCCCGAGCCCCCATATGGCTCTCGATTTATTACCATGGAGGCCAACTGTGCTCCTTAAGTTTAAAAAGGATCAAGGTCTCCATAAACAGTATGTAGCACTACTTCATTGTAAAACTGGAAAAAAAATCAAGAGAAACTCTCTTTTTTTGGTTAAGAAAATGATCCTTTTGTGAAAATAATTCCCACCACGACTGAACTCTGCCTCGAGTGTTATAAAATCCAACTTGCCAGGCGGCCCTTTAAAAAAATGTACAATGTCAGCTATAATTACCAATTGCCTTTTTGATTTGTTGAAATTCATTTCGGAATTGGATTTTCTCCTGAGTAGGTGACCTGCCTGAATGATATGCTAACATCCGGACGTGTTAGCTGAAAAATCTATGACATTGCTCAGAGAATTAAACTCTGTCCCCTCCCACCTCGGTCCATACACAAACACTCACCAACCGTTCACTGCAAAAACAGCTCAAACTCACCATTCATCCCTGTCACAGCAGAGACGCAAAAAAGGGCCATCTGAGAAGCATTAATATTCCCTGGGGTATTACTGTTATGTAATACCGAAAGGCACCATCCATCTCATTCCCATACTAAAACTTCAGGCTGCCAGAATTTCTCTTTCTTTTTCTTTTTTTGACCCATCCTGGTCCTTTGCTCCTCATAAGAATCAAAATAGCTAGCCGTTTACAGGGCACTGACTCCACGCCGTGCTCATTTCATCTTCATGTAAACACTGTTATTATTCTGGGTTCAGAAAGAGGGAAACAGGCTCAGAGAGGTTAAGTAACTTCACTAGGTAGAGAGTGGCAAAATAGAGATCCTAGCCGAGACTTGCACGATCTAAACCCAAGCTCTGAACTGCTCATTTTAATGGCCATCCTGGGCTAATTTGAAAGATGGAAAGCTCGCCTCCCAACCAGCCTTCTAATATAATAGATTTAGAATGTATTTGCACTTAAATTTACCCACGGCTCAAGAAGTCATTTTGAATACTATACACCAGGAGGCTTTAAAAAAAAGCTTTTAGAATTCCAATGGATACCTTAATACCTAAGATTTGGCCTTTTCTTCTAGATGATGATTTCTTCCACCTTCTCCTATTTAATAATACAAGCACTTTCACCATGCTTAGAGTTAAGCAGAACGTGAAATCCAACTCTAGATTGTGGGTTCATCAAAACAAGTGGAAATGTCACAATGGTTACATGCCATGCTTTATTCAAAAGAGATGAAAAACAAAATGAAACAGTAATAGGTATGTGTTGAGTAAGAATTCGACTTAAAATTTAGGAAAACATCTTGTACCCTAGACTGCCGATTCCCTGAGGACAGGGATCCTGTCTTATTGCACTTTTTATCCCCAGGGCCTAGCAGAAAACTGGCACATAGTAGGTGCTTAACAAGGATTTGCCAAAATGGAGGATGGATGGATGGATGGATGGGTGGGTGGATGGATGGACGAATGGATGGAAGGATGGATGGGTGGACAAATGGATGGATGGGTGGATAGGTGGACGGACAAATGGATGGGTGGACAGACGGATGGATGGATGGATGGATGGACGAATGGATGGATGGATGGACGAATGGATGGACGGATGGATGGATGGATGGACGAATGGATGGAAGGATGGACGAATGGATGGAAGGATGGATGGATGGATGGACAAATGGATGGAAGGATGGATGGGTGGACAGATGGGTGGCTGGGTGGGTGGGTGGATGGATGGATGGATGGATTGATAGATGGATGGGTGGATGGCTGAATGGGTGAGGAAAGAAATAGATGAATGGATGCTTACACCAGTGGTTACATCTGAAATTATCTTTAAGGAATTTACTCTCTCTCTCTCTGTTTCTATGTCTACAGTGTTTTTCTGGCCAGATGTAAATTTTTCAACTGTCCCTCCTGGATTCAGACAAATGAATGAGCTGGTTGCAGAGCCCACCAGAGCAGTGACGATGGAACCAAATGTGAGCTGCTACTGACCTATGACCCTTCCCAAAGACGGGAAGACAGACACCAGCAACTGCACACTCAGTAACTGCCCATTTAACAAACACATGCTGAATGCAAATAATTTTTCTGAGAGGCAGTCCATTTGTTGGCACCGAAACATATTTGTGATCTCGGTGTGTCCTTCCCATTCTTGAGTCCCCAAAGGGGAAAGCACCATTTGTTCAAAGAAAGACACTTTGGGTTAGTAACCACTCTGGAAAACAAGTCCTGTAGTGCTATTCAATTCCAGCTGAGGAGTGAGGAAAAAGAATACATTCGCTGGCTTTCCTGAACACTGCAGCAAGGAGGCTGCCGGTCAGAGAAGGTTCACGCAGGCATCTGTTTTCACAGTCCTGCAAACACAGTGCTCGAGATGGGCTTTTAAAGACGGCCATGTTCCCAGGGCACAGAAGAGAAACTGACATACAAACAATTTGCCATGTTAAACATGGAGAGAAATAACAGGTAAACCGCCGGCAAAACTCCCGAGGAAATGCCAGTGTTCTAATAAGCAACAAAATATTCCTTATGCAATCAGGTGGCACAGCTCTGTGCCTTTAAAGCATTCTTACAGAAAATATTTCATTTGGGAAAGCTCAGGAAAGGAGTGTGAACACCCCGATTAATCAGTAAGGGACCCATGGCTCACGCTCCGAGGATTCAATGACTTGCTCCAGGTCACGGGTGCAGGACGTAGGGACGGGCACGTTTGGCATCCTGCTCGGATGTATTGCTCGTTGCTCAGCAGAAACATTTTTGGCCCCACCCTGAGTACCAGATTGTAGCCAGGTAAGTTGCAAGCTGGACACGGCTCCCGTCTTTATGAAATGACGAGGCCATTTGAGGGCTGGAGCCAGAAACTGAAGCTGCCCTCCCTGGCCTGACAAGCACCAGGGAGCTCTCGGTGAAGCAAGCTACCCAGAGGAGCGGGGAGGGAAGACGTGAGGGAGAGGCAGAGAGAGAAGAAACCCCACCCACACATCTGAAACAGACAGGGAGCGAACTGCAAGCTGACTCTCACGCCTCGATCTTAAAGCTATCTCAGAGACCAATTTCCGTGTCTTAAAAGCGAACTCGGAGGCACCTGAACAGAGGGAATCCAGTTGTCTTTCATACCACAAAGAAGGCCTTTTGAAGGAGCGAATTACCTGTTTCTAATCAATCGAGCATCTACAAAAAGTAGACTTTTTTTTAAATAATTGCCCTATTTTCCACCCCACCCATCCCAACACACAGAAGTAACTTACTGTGAAAACAGAGCCCAAATCAAGCATGAAAAACATGGCCAAAATATTTAAATCCTCGAATTGTTTATACAACCCCACCATTTTGTCTTGATCAAGGATGATTACAGAGAAAATAAATAAACCCATCCTGCAGAGGTTCCCAAACGTAGCTAGGGATCAGAAGAGAGCATGCATGTGTCGGGGAGGGGGGCAAGAGAGAGAGAGAGAGAGAGAGAGAGAGAGAGAGAGAGAGAGAGAGAGAATCTCAAGCAGGCTCCACACCCAGTACAGAGCCCGACGTGGTGCTCGATCTCACAACTCTGAGATCATGACCTGAGCCGAAATCCAACAGTCAGACTCTTAACCGACTGAGCCACCCAGGTGCCCTGGGAATCTCTCTCAACGATGCAATGCTGAGCCCACCTCTGGAGACTTGAATTCAGTGGGTATTCTGGAGGGGGCCCCGGGTGTCTGGTGCTGGTGGGACCAGTGTTTTAAAGCACCTCTCCGGTCATTCTGATGGTCAGCCTACTTGAGGACCTTTGCAATACACCTCCAGAGATCATCCGAGAGCCAGGGCTGTCTGGACAGGACCCACCCCACCCCATACCAAGCACTAAGGGAGGCTTATTTCACACACACTAGAACCCCATGCCCTCCTTACAACATCTTTAAGGCTGACACAATGACACCCATCTACAGATAAGACAACGAGGGCTCAATGATTTGCTCAGGAGGTGTTATTCCCTGACTTTCCCGAGAAAGCCTGCTCTATACTCCTACACGGCATAGAAAATCCACCACCAAGGAAAGGAGCCAGAGCGAGCACTAGAACTCAGACACTATAAAAGTGTTTGAGAGGCTGGCGCTGGTTCAAGGAATGCCTTGATTTAATTTCCTAGTATTGATTAGTATCACTGGGAAAGAAATGCTAGTGGAGACAGACACCCCAATTCTACAAGCTCCAACAGAGTCGCCTTTGCCAGGCATGGGGAGGGTGCTGGGAGCCTGTCCGGGCTTCCACCCCTGAGCAAGAACTAGGCGGAACAAGTTCATGGGCCTGCAGCTCGGCCAGCCACAGCATGGGTGCCCCGTCCCGCAGCCAGGAGAGAGGATAAAGGCAGAAAATGCCCACTGGCAGGGAATCAGGAAACTATTCTCCCAGCCAGGGGAAGAGGAGCCCCATTTTAACCAGAGAGTGGAGCAGACCCAAATCCGTTTTTCCCTCAGAGTCTGAAGACTCGGAGCATCACCCTAGGACCCCCCCAGGGGCCAGAGGGAGGTACTCTGACACCCTAATGTAGGACATGGCATTCTAGAAATAGCATCTCTGCCCAGGACACTCAGAACAGAGGTCATGGCCTGCTTTCCTGGATATAGGCCAGAGCTAGGGAGAGTCAGGAGATGAAGGTTTCTATCTGGTTCGCCCCACTAACTCACCATGTTCTTGGGCAGTCACTGCACTTTGCACCTGAGCTTCCTAACTACGCACGTGGAGGGAGACGATACTTGAATTTCTTGCCAGCTCTGACCCCGGACCCCCAGTAAGAGACCAGGCTGGCAGGACAAACGTGCAGAGAGATTTCCCAGATGCTGAACACAGGGAGTCTGCAGGAGGGAGTGCGGCTTGGAATCGCATTTGCCCAAGTGCATCTGTGGCAGACACATTGCAGAAAAGCACACAGGTCAGAAGGAAGGGGTGATGGGTGATGGGACAAAGCAATGGATACAGACTCAGTGAAAAAAAAAAAAAAAACCTGTCCCAAAGGTCCCCCCAGACTTGAATTTGATGGTAACCTCCAAATCTTCCCTTGTAGACCTTCAAGTCATTCATCCATAGCTGAATAAATATATACGAGAAACTGCACTGTGACCCTGGGGCACGGAGGCCAACTATTATTATTATTATTACTATTACTATTAGATAATTAAAGCAGCTGGGAAATAAAGACATATCTAAGTGATGCTGGGATTCCCTTAATAGACCAAAAAAAAAAAAAAATCCACCAGCAAGATTCAGAATATGTCCAATTTTTCCCCTTCAACTTACATATTCCAAAGGAATATCAGGCAGTCGACTTCAAAACATAAGGCCCACGGCCTCCAAGGCCAGAACAGAAAGGGCAGATGCACACACCAGGGGCCTTGGACGGTCTGGCTCTCTGAGCAGAGACATGCAAAGGCCAAGGGCTCTCAAGGGAATTCAAAACCACCCCCCTCAGATGTCCAGAGCCCAGACTAGATTCAGTTCCACCCACAGGACACTGCCCCACACAGGCTCGATGCACAGAGCTTGGCCCTTGCACCGCCAGGGTCGTGCCCCAGGAGAAAGCTCCTACCACTAAACAAAACTAACACAGCCTAAGAATCTCCTTCAACAAGTGCTGTCAAATTTCAGGTGACACACCCATCCGTCCTATAGTAAACTCAGGGTTTAAAACAAAAACAAGAAACAAACAAACAAAAAAATAAATAAAACCCACAACTGGCTATGTAGCAGCAGTGGTGGCATTCATTTTCCTAACTACTACCCACATACCAACCAGACCTTCTTACAATTAACTCCACTACAAGTACGCTGCTAACTTCGCACTCACCACTAGGCTATACTGCCTCTCACTGAATGGAGCCACATCTATCCCTCAACAAAGTATATAGTACATACTACACATCCATCCCTCTACAAAGTATGAAGTATAAAGCATATGCTTGTTGATGATCTGACAGGATATGGAAGACCCTGTGAGATAGGGGAGCAGGTGTCATTAGACCCATTTGACAGATAAGGATACTGATCCCTGCAGTCCAGACACTCCCCCGAGGGCTAGCAGCTGATAAGCTGTCAGATGTTTTTGGCTCCCTCATCCCTCACTGCCCGCAGCACAGCTGTGCAGGGAGACGGGCGACTCCTGAGACAGCCCTGCACCCTTGTTCTGTTCTGATGCCAGCGGCCAGGAAGGACAGCTGGGGCAGGAAAACTCCTACACCCTGACAGTCCCCTCCTCTCTACAGCTGGGCCTCCTCAACTACACACACATGCTCACTCGCGAGCGCTCTCTCTCTCCCTCTCTCTCCAAGTAGCTTCCCAGGAAAACGCAATCATCACCCTTTAGGGACCCAGCCTGCACCTGCGTTAGAGCCTTCACGGCACCCGGTGGCGAAGGCTTTGCTGGAACGGCTCTCAGAACAGCTGTCGCGGTCCTGCCGCCGGGCCGGAAATCCTTGCCTCGTGGCAAACCCCAGTGCAACCGTGTCTCCGCGCCGCAGCCTCCGATGAATGGAAATAATCAATTCAAGCCAAGCAAATCCAAGGGGCTATCACACGAAGTGCTGGTGTCAAATCAAACCTCACAACCAGTAATTACCCATCAAGCCGGGGCCGTAATAACGGGCTCCTTGGGGTGACTTCCCCGGGAAGCAGGGAAGGTGTTACTAAAGAGAGTTGGAACTGGACAAGCACAATGACAGCCTTAAGAGAAAGGAGTCCCCTCGCCTTTCCATACATCTCCCCAGCCCAGTGTCTGAAAGCCCAAACCTTTCCTTGGAGGTCACAGCCCACCGCGTGACCGTCCCCGAGCAGCGTGCTAGGGCGGATTTCGATCTCTGACGCTGTGCCCACTCATTGTAAAGGAAGTTGGCTTTAGAGAATGGTCTGCAAGGTGCTTCCTTTCAAAACTGCTGTAATTAAACTAGAAAAACATTCATCTGTACCCTCGTGGTAAGAGGGTTTCCTGGAAATTCCTTATAATCAATAGAGTGGCTAAACATCACACACGTGGCGCAAGAACCTAAATCAGGCACAAGGTGTGAAGGTTCAAGGCCCCGGCTAGAGAAACAGCGCTGTGTACACAAAAAGTCCTCTATTTAGGGCTGGTAGTGTGACGAAGAAACACACACACACACACACACACACACACACCCAGAGGAAACAAGATTTGCAGCACAGAGCTTCAAAGCTCCTTACAATACTAGCTCCAACTCTTTAATTTGATTGAGGAGAGGAAAAAAGCATTAAAAAAAAGATTTTTGAGGAAAACAATAGCTTCTATTAAAATCCATAACACTATCTTACATAGATGAAAGGACTCAATTACACAGTAAATTGCTTCTTTTGTTTAAGGCAAATTAATATCAGATCACAGATGAAAAAACAAACCCTCCCAGCCTCCCCCGTCGGACGCTGCGTCCATAATGCAGCTTGGGAGACCACACGTGGACGGCGTTGGGGAGAAGGGACGAAGGGTTGGTGACAGTCACCTTCCCACTCAGGTCCTCAAATCCTGTCTCCTTACCTGAAGTGTTTTTCCTGCAAGTGACACACAGATGACTTTCTAGTCTCCCGTTTCTTTGCATAAGCCACCAGACGCAGAGCCCGGAGTATATTGGCTGTGACAGCACATCTGTCCGGGGTCCTCCTAAGTGCCTCCCACAACACGACGCACAGACGGCATGGAGTCTGCTGAGTGAAGGCCTTGCCAGGGGCTTCAAGAGAGTCAAAGTGAATCTGACACAGAGGCCTCCTGAATATCCCTTCCTGGGGCTCCCAGAAGCTGACTCCCTAAGAACCACAAAACTAATGAAGGAAATCCAGCATGAAACTGTGTCTAAATCCGAATCTTCCCTCTTACCCACAGGCTCCTGGCATGCAAAAAGGGCAGGCCTGCTGATTCAAGGACCGTTCTTGAACTCAAATGAGTCGTACTTCCCACCTCCAAGATGACCTTCTATCCAAAGTGACACAGCACGCTACTCAGTGGGGAAAAGAAAGCACTGGTACATAGTAGGTGCACAGAAAATGCTGACCCCTCCATTAAGAAGAGGGGCCAATGAGAAACCATCTGGCTTAATGTCACCAAGCTTATCAGCAGTCAACTTGAGCCACACCACATCACGTGGACTCCGTGATCCCCCAAAGGATGGAATTCTTCCTGGGGTCTCTTCTGGGGCCACACTCTTCTCCCAAGAATTCAGTTAAGCCTCAGAACGAGGAGGGCAATGCCATCTCTCCAACTCCAGTGTGATCAGTGGACCTCAGCATCACCGTGGAACCTGTCAGAAATGCACCCTCGGGCCCCAGGCCAGGCCTACCAGGGGACCAGTCTGCTTTTTAACCAGATCCCAGACGGATTTCCCCACATCCAAGAGTGCTCCAGGAAGGGTGACTGCAGTCTTAAAACTGACAAGCTTCCGAAAGAAAAGACACTGATGGACAGAAGGAACAAGACAGGATAAGACTACTGAAAATGACACCTGAAAAGGATGTCAACCGTCATTGGTGCAGACGGGCGGGGATTAACCCGGCTTCGAGAAACCCATCCAACACTAACAGTGAAAAGTGGACCAGGGACAGGTGAAGCCTGTGGGTGGGGCGCAGGGACCCCGCCAGACATTGAGCTCCTGAGCGCACTTTTAATGTCTTTGAAAATTCCTCAGCATCCTCTTACATTACATCTAAGACTTTATAAAAGAAACAGATTATGGGGGTCAAATTTCAGCTTCCCCCAAATGACTGAACTACCAGGCCTAGGAAAGTTACTTAACTGCTTGGGAGCAAACTCACTTCTGTTAACAGCCCCGGGTGCGGAGGATTGAGAAGTGAAACAAAACAACGCATAGCAAGTGCCTCTGGCACATCACCCGTGCTCAGTACACATCCATTATTGCCCCTTCATCGCCATCACTCTTGAAGGAGCCCACAGCAACGTTTTGTCCCGTGACCAGCTTAGGCACAGACTGGGCCCCCCCAAAGCCCATCATGTGGGCCCCCCCAAAGCCCAGCTACCACTGGCATCCTGAGGGGTTCCTCCATCCAAGCACCCCGAACAGTGGGAGGAATGACGTCTACCTTATTGCTTCACGAGTCAATTTGGAAGTCGTCAAATAGCAGTCACACATAAGGGACTGATGACTGATAACGGGGGAAAAAAGCAAAAGATGACCATTTTGGTAGCTTGTACTTTAACACAAGGATCGGAGCCCATCATACGAATTGTATAAATGCACTTCTCGCCAAGACATAAATAGACACTGCTCTCCACTGAAGAACAAGGTGAATGAGAGAAAAACAAGAGCCGGAGTCTCCGCTCCCCCAGCTAACATTTGTCAAGGGCTTGGGCCCTACCAAGACCCCTGCTGAGCGCTGGCTGCCTTCCCCCCTTAATCCTCTCAACAGCCCCAGAATGGCATAGATGATAAAACTGGGGTCCAGAGAGGTTGAATAACTCGCCTAAAGTCACACAGCTGATAAGCAGCCTAACCCCAGAGCAGCAGTTCTCACTGAGGGGAATTTTGCCCCCAGGAGACATCTGACATTGAGACATTTTTGGTTGTCATAACTGGGGGGTTATTACTGGGATCTAGTGGGAAGAAGCCGGAAATAGTGCTGAAGATTCTCCAGTCCACAGGACTGCCCGGAACAACAAAGTATTATTCAGCCCTAAACGTCCACAGTGCAGAGGTTGGGAAACCTTACCCTAAACTTCTATTCTTACCCACTGCGCTATGCCATCTCCCCTCTTGTTTTCTAATGTGCCCCCAAAAGGGCAATAAATATTTTTTTAACATGACCATGAATCAGAGTGCCACAGCACAGGAGTCAATGCTAAAAACTGAAAACACTTATCATGCCTTGCTTTCCTTGACTTTCTCTCCAATGCTTCCACCCAAGGCTTTGAACTTGCTTTTCCCTCTGCCCAAGAGTTCTGTCCCCCTTCCCACCAAATCCCTCATGTATGTTTAGGGCTCAAACTTCGCCTCCTTGGCACCAATCATTGCCTTCTTTTTTTTTTTTTAAGTTTATTTATTTTGAGAGAGAGAGAAAGGGAGAGGGAGGGGCAGAGAGAAGAGGGAGAGAATCTCAAGCAGGCTCCATACTGTCAGTGCAGAGCCATAGGGCTCAATCTCACAAACCGTGAGATCATGACCTGAGCCAAAATCGAGAGTTGGACACTTAACCTACCGAGCCACCCAGGCGCCCCCAACCATCACCTTTTCTGACCATCCCCACCCTCCTCCATAGCAACCCCTCACCCCCTGACGTGACAGATATGTTTATTTGTATGTGATCTAGTTCCTCTAGTTAGATGTAAGCTCCGTGAGGGCAGGAATCTGTTTCTCTGTTACTTACCGCTGTTTCCTCAACACACAGAAAAATGTCTGGCACACAGCAGGAACTCAATAGATACTTGGTGAAACAACAACTGACTGACTGATTGACTGAATGAATGAGTCATTAGTCTTTTTCTGCAACGAGCTAGATAAATCGTTTTGGCTGGTTAGGCTGTCCAGCGTCTGGTGTAGCTACTCACCCTGATACTGTAGGACAAAAGCAGCCCCGGAAGATACATGAACGAGTAATTAGGCCTGGCTGAGTTTCAGCGATACTTTATTTAAGAACACTGATAATTTGGGGACACCTGGGTGACTCAGCCAGTTAAGCATCCGACGCTTGGTTTCAGCTCAGGTCATGATCTCATAGTCATCGGAGTGAGCCCCACACTGGGTTCCACACTGAGCATGGAGCCTGCTTGAGATTCTCTCTCCTCTCTCTCTCTCACTCTTCCTCTGCCTCTCTCCCCACCTCAAGCTCCTTCTCTCTAAGATAAAAAAATAAACTTCATTTTTTTAATGTTTATTTATTTTTTGATAGAGACAGACAGAGTGCAAGTGGGGGAGGGGCAGTGAGAGAGGGAGACACAGAATCTGAAGCAGGCTCCAGGCTCCAAGGTGTCAGCACAGAGCCTGATGCAGGGCTCGAACTCACAAACCATGAGATCATGACCTGAGCCAAAGTGGGATGCTTAACCGACTGAGCCACCTAGGTGCCCCCAAAAAATAAACTTAAAAAACAAAGAACACTGATAATTTGAATTTCATGGATTTGAATTTTCGTGTGTCAGGAAATTATTCTTCTCTATTTTTTTTCAACCATTTCGAAATGTAAAAATGATTCTTAGCTCACAGGCCACACAAAAACGAGAGATGAACTAGATGTGGCCCAAAGGCCACAGTTGCCTCACCCTTGTTCTACATCTTCATGAATTTTGATTTATTCAAAAGGGATGGCCCAGAGTCTCTGCAGGATCCCCATCGTATTCACCCTCATGGCACTCCTAGGAGGTTGGCTCTTCACATCCTTCTCTACCTCAGTTTACCTCTGCGGAAAGACAGGCCAACCAGGACTTTCCTAAGGTCACAGAGCCCTAGCCACTGACTCCAGTGCTAGAATTCTTTCTGCACTTAACAGATTGTCACAAAACTTTGTCCATATTGGATACAAAGCCCTCAATTAATCCATTATTGATTTCTGAGAGTTAGCAGAAAGGATCCCAGAGACGTGAGCATCAGAATCAGCAAAGATTCTTGAATTTAAATACAAATGCCAAATCAACGCAAGGGCCACCATGCACCCGTCCCCCAGCCCAGATGGCTGTTCCACTCGCCTTGGAGAAAGAAAACATGAATACCAGCAGCCGTTTGCCCTTCGGTGTTACAGGAAAAAGTTAACGACACAGAAAATTGGCTGTGATGCCCAGGATGGCAAATAGGAACTTGAAAGGTGAAAGCTTCATAATAAACACACAGGTCTTATATTTTAATACCTAAGCCAGGCATGACCCTTTTCCCACCTGAATTTCACAAACATTCCCTGAATGGTAATTAAGACACTCACACCAAAGGCAAAGACTCGGGAAAAAAATTCACATCCAAAATCCAAGAAGTCTGAACTGCATTCCTCATGAGGACTGTCCCAGAAATAACCTCGGAATATATGTACATATCACCTTAAAACGCTCCCCAAATCTACCACGCCAATGTTCTCTTGGTGTGTGGAAGACAAAAAAAAAAAAA
>CM053571.1:16634069-16644092 GCA_028646485.1 Cryptoprocta ferox
GAGGAAAAAGAGTTAGGGAGAGGGAGGGAGGCAAATCATGAGAGACTCTTGAATACTGAGAACAAACAGGGCTGAAGGGGGTGGGAGAACGGGGAAGGGGGGTGATGGACATGGAGGAGGGCACTTGTGGGGAAGAGCACTGGGTGTTATATGGAAACCAACTTGACAATAAACTATAAAAGAACAAAAAACAAAAAAAAAAACAAAGCCCTCCAATTTCCAGCACGACCTCAAGGAAGAGCTACCTCCCCTTCCCCACCTTCCCCCAGGAGTCAGGTCATTTTGAAGCACTGGTGGGAATGCAAAAGCCCAGAGTCTCACCCCTCAGGACCTGTACACCTAGAATCAGAACGAAAATAGCCATAAAAACCAGGATGATGACTTAGTTCAGTATCTGAAGCAGTCGACCCCTCTCTTGCTCCATCCATCCCAAATCCTTCTGCTGGGGAATTCTTAAGGCAAAGGTTTAAGCCTGATAGAATCTCAGTGAAAACATCTGGGATGGGCTTTTGGGTGAATCCTAAACAAACAGCCTGGACGCCTCGTCCAGCTCTTCACACTCTGGAATTCAAGATGGTGTCTCCAGTTGGGTTCCTGCCACTGACATTGATGGCACTTGGCTTGTTCTGTCTCTAAAATGCCTTCCCCTCTTCCTCCTCCTCTCTGGTCCTAAGCTAACCATCTAACCTGGATCCAACTTGCTAGGAATCGCTTTCATTGTGCTCCTTCCTGTTCAGAGAACGGAAATAGACCTTTTCTCAAACTCCGTCTTAATAATTGACTATATTGATGACCATAAAACTGATTTCCCAAAGCAGGATACTTCGGAAATTAAAGGGGGCACTATTAATAATTATGCCAGGACTACAGCGATAAACTGGGACTGTCCAGGGCACACTAGGGCACAGGGTCCCAACTATAAGACACTGGAGGAAGCACCCTGTATTATCTTGTTAACTCTGCCTCACTTTTTAACCAAATAGTTCCTAGGGGCGCCTGGGTGGCTCAGTCTGCATCCGACTTTGGCTCAGGTCATGATCTCGCAGTCCATGGGTTCGAGCCCCATGCTGGGCTCTGTGCTGACAGCTTAGAGCCTGGAGCCTGCTTCAGATTCTGTGTCTCCCTTACTCTCTGCTCCTCCCTTGGTCATGCTCTGTCTCTTTCTCTCTCAAAAGTAAAGAAACATTAAAAAAAATTTTAATAAAAAAAATAAACAAATAGTTCCCAGCATAGAACCTGAAACATCATAGGTGCCTGATAATAAATATTTTTGAAACTGATTTTGTGAATTATAAGAGCCCTACATGGTACCACAGGTCCTAGCTCCTCGGAATTTGTTTCCATAAATGCTGCAGATGATTACAAAATAAAATCCTCTAGAAAATTATGGCTTCTGATAGTCTATGTCATTTTATTTCCACCATGGATATTTAAAAATCTTTCACTGTATTGTATATAATAGTAATAATTAACAGTAGTTATCACATACTTATACCACATACGGAGTCCTGTGTATACTCATTATAGTCAAGAAACCTTGGATACATCCTCCCAAACACCCTAATAAGGAAGCATCTCTAGTCTCTAGGTGAAGAAAATGAGGTCCAGCTCATAGAAAGCTAATGAATTCAAGGTTACAGATTCTGGCCAAGCTCATCCCCTTCCACTGACTAGAAAACTTACCAACCAGAATTTGGTTCCTAAAGTGTTATGTTTCAAAACCATTTCATGATCAAGACAAAGTGACATATCATTCAGCCAACTATCCCAAAGCCATGAAATTGGCCACGTGTGGTCCAGCTGTACCACTGACTGTCCACTGCACTTACTACGACATTACGTGGATCCAAACTAAATGAAAAAGAGAAGACCTGGAAGAATGTTAGGAAGACACTATGATAACATAAAGCACAACCCTTCTTTGAGAGAGAGCAGGAAGGCAGAAATGGACATTTCCAAGCTCCAAATAAGCTTTGCAGGACAGCCCCACAAGTGGGACCCGCAAACAGAATTTCCTAAGATCTGATGAAAGGAAGTGAGCCCATGGAGGTGAAGAAAGAAGAGCTTCTATTAGTAACAAGACCAAAGCAAATTGCTTTTGAAGAAGGGAGGTAATTTAGGCTGTAAACTGCATAGGTTGGAGGCTGATTCAACCCAGGGCTGCCCCAAACTGCTCGGGCATTTTGTCCAACTTTTTTTCCTCAGTGAAATTCCACAAGTCTAAAATAATTCATCTCCTGTGATGCTTGGATTTATGGAAGTTTCACCTCTAACACAAGAGGTTTAAAGCCCTCCCCCTTCCACCCCACCCACTTAAAAGTATGTACAAATTCCCCAAAGCTATGAAACAAGGCACTCTCATGGGTGCATTCCTCAAATTACAAGCTACCAAAATACTTGAAGATAACACACTGGGTTGTTGACTCCTCTGTAAAAAAATTCAAGAACCTCACATCTCCACTTGCAAGAATCACAAACCAACTTCTTCTTCTAAATACACTCCCAGGAAATGAGCTGACCAACTCAGCCCTAACAAAGGGAAAGCATTGTCTGCCAAATGAGAGATTCTCTTCATTAATGTCTCCCTTGTATTGATTACGGACAACATGCTGTATAAACAGTGTTTCCACACTGAGGAGGACAGAGCAAAGTTTTGCTGCAGTCACTAAATTCGATAGTTACCAACTCCCTGCAGATTCCATTCTGCTCCCGAAAGCATATTCGGTCATCCCTGATCTCAAAGGCTCTAAACACACCAAGATGGGCACCGTGTTCCCCAAAGCTGCCAGACAGAAGACCATATAAACTTTCAGTCTAAAAATTAACTGGGTTCTGGGGCACCTGGCTGGCTCTGTCAGTAGAGCATGCGACTCTTGATCTCGTAGTCACGAGTTCAAGCCCCATATTGGGCACAGAGATTAGTTTAAAAAAAATTAATTGGGTTCTAAGAACAGCCTAGAGCAACACTCTTATCTTCACCATGCATAAACTGTAAACTCCAACTCATATTCTCCAACCCCACCTTTTTGGTTCAAAGATTCCCATTTTGTCACAAAGCTGCAGACTAGAACCCAACAGTGCATGAAATGGAAATAAGACTTAGTTAAGACTGGGTTTAAGGTGGAAAATCAGATAGAGATGTTTAACAAAATAAAATAATGCTGCGTATCTCTTGCATAAACACTGTCGTGTGGGGTCTTGCTAAACAGAAAATGAATATATAGCTAAATACATTTCTCCGCCCCCTTGAGACCAAGCTCTGGCCAATGGAATGAGAGTAGAGGTGGTGGCACCCAATTCCAGGCCTGACTCAGTATCGTTATCCCTCTGGCTGGCTACCTAAAAATAGGAGATGACCTTCACAGTGACCCTGGGAGTACTGTGTTTTAAATGGGAGATCAACAAGAAGAAAGAAGGCCGGGTCCCTGAAACATCAACCGGAGGACAGGTGCCCAACAAAAACATCTGCTCTAGACTGTTGCATTAAGTGAGAAACAAACTTTTCTTGCGTTCATTCACAAGATTTGGGGATTTACGCTACAGACATTAATGTTACTTTAAGTAACACAGGCAGTCATGAAGAGTCCATTTACAAGTATCTAAGTTAGAGTCCCTACTGGATCTGGGGCTTCCTCACATTCCATCCATGGAATCCAATGCCCCATGCCATTGTGCATGCTACTCTTATCATGCACCTCTGAAACCATAGCAGTCTGGGGGGGCTTCTCCCACAATCTTTGGTCTTAGAACAAGAGTAGCACAAGAGTGAGGTAGAACACCCCTGTCAATATCCCTTCCTAGTGACAACCTTATGCTGCAGGACCACAGCGACAATGGTCAACAGTCAGCAAGTAACTGGTATGCTTTATCCCACATGGCCTCACTTCAGCTCTAGAAGGAGGCACGATTTTCCTACCATTTTAGAGATGAGGAAACTGAGGCTCCGTGGTATGAAATAACAGCCAGGTCACATGGCTAGTATGTAGCAGTGCTGGGATTTGAACAGAGATCCACCCCACTTTCTAAACCTGCTCTGAACTATTCCTACACAAGGCGATGGAAGTATTTCCAAATGCTGGTGACCCTGGATGTCTGCGTTCACTTGTCCTTCATCTCTGTGGTCCAGGAAGCCATGACTAGAATGAAAACTCAGAAAACAGGAATCTAACTTTCAGAAAATTCTCTCCATGCTCACTTGTGGTGAGTGAGTGTAGTGAAACCACTGTGTTTCAGGGATGAGAATGACAGAGCTGATGTTACAGCTTATCCAACCTCAATTCCCACCAGCGCCAGAGGGGGTGGGGACTTACGAGCAAAAATGACATTAGTTACCTTCATACGTCACCATCATGGAGACAATCCTTCACATCTCCTCCCCACTAGTCCTATTTTAGCAAAGCATTAGGCACAAAGTAGGTAAATAATGACACACCGGCCAAAGAGCTGAATCTCTAAACAGATAATAATAATGGTAATGACAATAACAGCTACATGTATCTTCTTGGACTCCAAGGAATATTATAAAGATAAAGAAACTTAGAGTTACAAAGGTTAAGTAATTTGCCCAGGGTCACACAGCCAGTTTGGTAGGAGGGCTGTGACTCCAACCCACACCTGAGTCACTCTGAAATCACTGCTCTGAAAACACTTGCTATGCAAAGTGTGGTCCTCAAAAGGGCAGCATCAACGTTGCCCAGGAGCTCGTGAGAAATGCAGAATCTCAGGCGGCACCCCAGATGCACGAAGTCAGGCAGGAGGCCACAGGTAAGTCTGCAAAGGACTCGCCTACACAAGGGTTTCTCAGCCCCAGGGCTACTGACGTGGGCGGCTGGATGATTCTTTGCTCTGGGGACTGTCCTGTGCAGGGCATTTAACAGCATCCCTGGCTTCTCCCCACTAGAGGCCGGCAGGAACGCCCCTTCCTCCCCAAGTCACGAGGACCAGAAATATCTCTAGCAGTGCCCAACGTCCCCTGAGAGATCAGCCACAGAGCCCCAGGCCGAGAACCCTGGGTAGACTAGAGCACGCTTCTGCAGGGCTGAATTTCTGTCATGGATCGAAGGTCTGTATGCAAAACTTACAGAGGCCCGTTCCTTAGGGGTCTGTAAGCCAAAACAGAATCTCTGAGTTCCAAGGACTGTGTTTGGCTCTAGGTCTGACACTGACTGCCCTGTGAAACAGAGGGCGACAGAACCACAGATTTGCACCTCGATGTCCAACCCCAGGACCAAGAAGGCTGGACTAGAGCCAGGCTTTGCCAAAACCTCGCTGCATCCAAGAATCACCTGGAAAATGTTTTAAAAATACAGATTAAGGTGTGCCCTACCCAACCATCTAGATCTATTAAATAAGAACCTCCAAATGGGGCCCTGGAATCTGATTTTTTTTTCAAAATTTTTTAATCTATTTAGTTTTGAGAGAGAGAGAGAGAGAGAGAGAGAGAGAGAGAGAGAGAATGAGTGGGGGAGGGGCAGAGAGAGGGAGACAACAGAATCTGAAGCAGGCTCCAGGCTCTGAGCTGTCAGCACAGAGCCTGATGCAGGGCTCAAACTCATGAACCGAGGATCATGACCTGAGCCAAAGTCAGACACTTAACTGACTGAGCCACCCAGGTGCCCATAAAGCACCACCATTTTTAATTCAAAAATCCACCCAATGATTTCTTGTACCTTTCCCTGCAAGAATTTTCTTCTTTCACCCTTAAATCTCCACCCATTCAGTACAGCTCATCCTTAGCTTTTCTGGTCAGTTCCCGAAGCAATCTCTGGCCACAGAGAAACGGGTCCCATGTGCCAAGAGCAGTCACCAATGGCAGCCAGGATTCCCAGGAAGGTCAAGGCAGCCCCGCAGTGAACCGGGTTCCCAGTCCTGGTGTGCCTGCCAGGGACACAGGGCCCGCAGTCTCACTGGTCACGTCCAGCCAGGTAGAGGTGCTCCCAGGTGAGAGCATATGGAAAGACCTCGCTGTTGGCCGCTCTGTGTGGGCCTGGGGCTGTTCTAACCATCTACAGGGCTTGCTCTTTTATTCCTAAACATACCCACTTTGGAAGGTGGGTAGTAATTACCTACCAATTTGCAGGCGGGCAGCGAGGCTCTGACAGGGTTAATGATGACTTGCCTGAGTTTTACAGTCTAGATTTTGGTGGCGCCCCCAAAATTCCTATGTTGAGATCAAAATTCCCAAAGAGGATGGGATTAGGGGTTGGGACCTCCGGGAGGTGCTTCTGCCAGGCGGGAGGAGCCCCAAGGAACGGGAGTGGTGCCCTTGGAAAAGAGGGTCCAGAGAGATGTCTAGCCCCTTCCATGGGGCAAGGACATAGCTCTACCTTGTCATAGCCAGGCGTTGGCTATGAACCAGAAGGAAAGCCCTCACCCGACCATGCTGCCACCGTGATCCCAGACATTTCTAGCCTCCAGACCATGAGAAACAAACTTCTGTTGTTTATAAGCCACTCTATCTGTATTTTGTTATAGGCCAAACAGACTATGACACCAAGGTCACACACCTAAAAAGTGACAAAGGTGGGGTCTGAATGCACGCCACACAGTGCCACTCACCACCCTGAGAATGGTTTGGAAAGGGCCCAACAGTCCCGTGTGCCAACGGTTCCTTCTCCCTTGTAACCCGTATGTTTTAATGCATTATCTAGATCTATAGACTAGTACCTGATCTATTAACACCTCGCTACCCCCAAGGGTGCACCTCGGACCAACAGTATCACCCAGGAGCATGTTAGAAAGGCAGAATCCTAGGGGTGCCTGGGTGGCTCAGTCAGTTAAGCCTCCGACTTCAGCTCAGGTCATGATCTTGCAGTTCGTGAGTTTGAGTTCTGTGCTGACAGCTCAGAGTCTAGAGCCTGCTTCAGATTCTGTGTCTCCCCCCACCCCCCGCAAAATAAATAAACATTAAAAAAAATAAAAAAGAAAATAAAAAAGAAAGGAGACTCCTAGGCACTGCCTCAGACTGCTGAATGCAGTGTGAGAAGCGCTGATAAGATACTTTCTCACTTGATAGTCTGAACTGCCAGCCGTCTGCTAGCTACCCAGCTTACCACCCAGAGCCGTCTCCTAGCTAGCTCACATATGAGCTGTTTCACACACGCAGGAGGTGGGGGTGAAAAGGTAAGACTGGTTGCAGAAGGGATGGAAATAAATTATCACTCACAAATTATCCCCACCCAATTAAACGACCAGCAGTCTAAAGACCTGAGCGGCTGTTTTTCGGGGGGTGGTATTTTTAGGCCCTGGGCCTATTCCAGGAGTGTACCTACTCCAACAAGTGGACACCTTCATGAACTGAAGTATCTGGCCAAGCTGATCTGTTCTAAAAACTAAGCATGCCTGGGGCACCTGGGTGGCTCAGTCAGCTGAGCATCCAACTTCGGCTCCGGTCATGATCTTGCAGTTCGTGAGATCGAGCCCCACATGGGGCTCTCTGCTGTCATCCGCAGAGCCCCTTTCAGAGCCTATGTTCTCCCCCTTTCTGCACCTCCCCCACCTGCGCTCTCTCAAACATAAAGAAAACATTTGAAAATAAATAAAACCTGAGCACGCAGATGGGCTACGGGAAGAGGAACGGCAGGCAGGAGTATGCGAAGCGTGAGCTAGGAGCCTCTGCCTGCCCCTCACCCTGCTGGAGGGGAAGGCAAAGTTCCAGGGTTTGCTCAGCGCTGTGCCCTCCCCTCAGATTGGCAGCGGCTGGCCACGGCTGTGTGTATGATTAGCCATTTCCACAGCGACCAACACCAGGGTCTGCTGGAAAGCACTTGAAGTTGGCAACTCCCTTCTGCAAAGGCGCTGGGTCTTGCTGTGTTCCCAGCAGGAGGCTGCCTCCTTCGTCCTGCATGGGGGCACCCGAAGGGGGGAGGCCTGCAGACCGCACCCCCAGGCTCCTTCTCTCCAGGCTGACATCCAGCCAAGCCCTGGGCTGAGCGAGTTACCTGCCTTGGCTGACTTACTCTTCACAAATGCCTCGAGGGTGCCCCCGGTGCCAACTTGAGCCCATCTTTGCAGGTCAGCTGAGCATCTGCAAGCCTAAGTGACTTGCCCAAGGTCAAAAGTCTAGTGGAGTGGTCGGCTGAGGATCTGAAAACAGGTGTACGTGTCTGACCACCAAACACTAGACCACACACCCCAAGAGGGAGAAAAATACTTCAGGTCCGGCCCCTCCCTTCAGCCTCCACAAGATTATCCAGGAAAGTTAGGTGTTTGCTGTCAGAAGTGTCCTCTTGACCCACTAACATCTGTCTGTCCTCAGTAACTCCCAGGCAGCAGGCTTTATGCCTAAGGGCACAAAAATCTGCTAACAACAGCACTGGGCTCATGGCCCAGCTGTGAACACAAGGAAGGTGGTCCTATCTGAGCACCTTTCTACTCCACCCCCAGACCCTGGTTTTACCTCTCATCCCGGAACGCTCTGGAAAGCTGCTCCACTTTTGTACCTGTCTCTGAGGCTGAGAAACTCAGCCCTCCGATCCTCAAGGACTCTTAGGGAAAGGCAGTGCCCTTAACAGCAGGTCCTGGGCACTAGGGATGCAATCAAAGGGCTCTATCCCACCCCCTGGATCAAACCTGCCTTCCCGCCCCAGATTCTACACAGATCAGACCCTGAGGAACCTCCTCCCAGTTTATTTCCTAGTTACCAGACTAACCCACTGGCTTGCTGCAACCATTCAATTGCATGTCTCTTTAGGTCTTTCAGAGAATCAGATGCATTGAAAGCCAAAACCAGAGTCCCACACCAACCCAGAGCCAAAAGCAGACAGCCCTGAAATCCGACTGAAACCCCCCCCCCCCCAACATAAGGGATTGGTAATCCCTCTACTAAATGGGCTCTGGGGGAAAAGCGTATCTCCCGCTTTCCTACTGATGGCTCCTGTCTTAGCTCCTATAATCTTTTCTACGCACTCCACAGAGAAACACCAAGCTGAAGACAAATCAGTCTCATATGGGTCACATGCCAAAGGGCAGACGATGTCACAAGGCCACTTGCCTTCTTCCTTTCTCATTCTAGGATCCTTGGTTCATTTTGCCCCTGATTAGCCATGAGGCTCAACACAAACCACTTAAAATTCTCTATGCCGCTTATCACCAGGCCAGGATTGATACCTCCCAATCTAACAAACGAGAGGCTGACAAACCCTTAGCAAACAACAGGTCTTCCAAAGGGGAGGCGATATTGTACGTTAAGGAAATAAAAGGCAAGAGCTCAGATAAACTGTCAGGTATTAATAATGCAAAGTAATAAACCAGGAAAAGGCCCAACAGCAACGTTTTATGGAGACAAAGCAAGAACTTCTTCCAAGGAGGGGAGGGGCCAGGAGCGGAGCTTCTAATCTAATAAATCAAAGCAGAAAAAAGCAAACCATTAACAAGGCCCAGCAAATGTAAATCAGAAGACAGCTGCAGGGAAAAATAGAAAGAGCTTACAGGTCACCTGGGGTGCTAGATTAAAAATCCACAATCAAATACTGCAAAGCTGTACGAATCTTATTTAGTGCCATCAAAACATATTTTATAGAGCACGTCCCCGCTGGGCCCTGGGCTGGCTGCACCGGGGACAAGGGCTCAGAGGATGCCCTAGACCCTACAGGGGCATCCTCATGGCGTGGGGGGTGGGAGGGTGGGGACAAGGGAGGGCAGCAAGAGAGAAAGGGGAACAGAATGAGAGGACCCCAGCAGTGACAGAGGCCCCAGAGGAAACACCTCTATTTTTGATGATTTCCCTGTGTTTTCTTGGAGGGGAGGGGGAAAGCTGAGCTCTCCAGCCTTGAGCCACCTGCTGTCCAGAGCTATGTGTCTATTTGATTTCCATAATAATGCTTTCTTCATATTCCTGAAGCTCTCGTGAACCAAGCAGCATGGATCTGAGCCATTTGTTCAGGCACATTTTCTCCCTGTCTTCCTCCTCCTTGTTTTCTTGCAGAAGCCAAGGTTAAAAAATGCACAGTCTGGCCCCAGAACTGCAGCAAGTTAATGGCCCAACAATCAACTACTGCTCCAGGCTGGGGGGGGGGGGGGGGA
>CM053571.1:16644192-16679811 GCA_028646485.1 Cryptoprocta ferox
GAAATTCAGAACTGAATCACCTCTCTCTCTTCCTACTGCTGAAAAAGAACATAAACAAAAATAACGCCTCCCTCCAGCCACCTGAAAGCCATTATATTAAAAGTTTCCTAAAAGAAACCTGTAACAATGTTATCAGCTGCAAAAGACTATTAAAATCAATGGCTAACTTGTGTATCCCAGCTCTTTGAACTGAATCCTTCCCACATCTGCTTGAATGGACTTTCTTGGAAATCATTAAGAGCTGCACAAATAACCCAGACCCCTTGCCGACAAGTCAGATAACCCAGAAGTGAAATTTGCTAAAATCTTCAATGAAAGGAGTCTCTTAGGGAAGTTTCCAATAAAAGCATCTTTGAAGGCTTGGCCCTCCTGTGAACTGAACTCCACAGTAGATTATTCCAGTCCTAAGACATTAACTCTATCTCTATCCTTCATGTGCACATCCCTTTGTTCTTCTGGCTTTTTATTGGGTTGAAGTTAAGCCCGCCCTGGCAGCTTAAAATTCCCCTACCTAGTCACTTCCCATTCTATCTGCCTGCTTCCCAGTAAAGGTTGGCAGTTAAGCCTTTAAAATAAAATGGACCCATATGCTTAGGGAAGTGGGAAAGCGTACATCTGACCCGGGCACCTACACACAGACCAGGAGGGAGAAGAGAGCCCCTCTCAAAGACAGACACTGTTATTAAGATGAAACACGATGCAGGGCGCCTGGCTGGCTCAGTCGGTGAAGCACGTGACTCTTAATCTCAGGGTTGTGAGTTCGAGCCCCACTCTGGGTGTAGACATTGCTTAAAAAAAAAAAAAAGAAAGAAAGAAAAGAAACATGATGCCCAACATCCCTAGAGCTATAGTATCCAACAAAGTAGGGGACAAAACTCCAGACCTGGACAATTCCCAACAGCAGCACATGCAGGGCAGGGTGGGGCCCCAGACAAAGTGCTACATGCCTGCGTGCAAACAGCACATGAAGAGGCAGCTGGCTTCATCATGCTTGCTACCACAGGACCCTCCTCTTCGCCACCATCACTGACCCAGCTCTTTAGAAAGGGTTGGGGGCACTTAGTGAAGACCGAGAGACATCAGCCCCTCACTAGAACCCAGGAAACAACTGAAGCAGAAACCTCCTAAGAAACGATTTACAGATAAAATGGGATGACAAACAAGGTACTCAGGAAGCTGTCAAAGCACCCCAGAAATCAAACCACGCTGAGTGTGCTGGGACTGCCGTAACCAAGCACCACAGAGTGGGTGGCTTAAACAAGACATCCAGGGGTGCCGGGTGGGGGGGCGGTTCAGTGAGTTAAGCATCCATTTGGCTCAGCTCATGACCTCACAGTTCATGGCTTTGAGCCCCGCATTGGGCTCTCTGCTGTCAGCACAGAGCCCACTTTGGATCCTCTGTCCCTCCCCCACTCACACTCCCTCTCTCAAAAATAAATAAATATTTTTAAAAAATTTATTGTCTCATAGTTCTGGAAGCCAGAGGTCCAAGATCAAGGTGTCCATAAGCTGACTTGTTTCTGAGGCGTCTGTCTGAGGCCTGTCTGTGGTCTGTGGATGGCCGCCTTCTCCCTGTGTCCTCGCTGGCCTTCCCTCCATGCGCGTGTGCCCCCGGTTCATCCAAATGTCCTCTCATAAAAAGACACCAGTCAGAAGATTAGGATCCACCCATATGACTTTATTTTAACTTAGTCACTTCTTTCAGGACTCTGCTTCCAAGTACAGTCACATTCTGAAGTGGGGGAGTTAGGGCTTCAACATACGAATTGGTGACGGGGAGACACCATTCAGCCCCTCGCAAACGATAATGGAAGTCACTGTGCTTTAAGGCATGCCACCTGTTAAGTGACAATCATATTACACAGCCACCTGGTATTTCTCAGCTCCTTAAACCTCTGCATGCATCCCGTGAGGCAGGTGTCTGCACTCACCAATCACCGACAAGAGCTCCCGATGTCACCCGATTAGGAGACCAAACCGTCCACAGGCATGGCCACAGAGGTAGGCGTGAGCCCAGCAGAGGGACAAACAGGCCTCTCCTGCTCTCCTCCAGTGGAAAGGCTGTTTCTGGATGGCAAATTCTTTCAGACTCCCCCAAACACGCCTTATAACTCATCCTTCACTGTCTAGGATTTTGTGAAAGGAAAAAAAAGTTTCAGGGGATTAGTCTGTGAGTCAAGTCCTTCATGGAGGCTTCAGTTTAATGGTGCCAAAATAAGAAATATGTAAACAAAACACATCAAAGAGTGAGGTGTGGCCTTGCAGATTTAATGGCCTCGGCTGGAGGGACCCGGTGCCATTATTTACCGATAGGATTAGCCGCTGCGAGCGGGATTAGCTCCTTGAAATAACGCAATGTATTTTTCCTAATGTAATTGGAAACGTCAGTGAAAACAGTGACCCAACACAAACATTAGAACTGATATGGGGGATCGCGGCCGCCAATCTCCACCACAGTGCGCAAAGGAAACTGGGCTAATGTGAGGCCTAATCAGAAAACAAAATTAAATAGGAAAAAGATTAACAAAAATTAAACCAAATATTTGACATTTATTCCACTGCTTTCACGGCTTCCCAGAAAATCTGGGGGCTCCAAGAATGAACCCTCTAATGCAATAACAGCTCATTAATTCAACATCAACCCCCGCAACACACACACACAGATTAGAAACCAAAATCAGGAGTTGAATAGCATCAATGAAAAATGTTCAAAATTAATGCGTCTCTTTCCTCTCTTCCTCTATTATTTACTCAAGAGTTATGGGAATGGAAACCAAAAACAATACAAAGTCCTTCACCAGCCAAGGGCTTAAGAGACTTGGCCATTGTTGGTGGCGTCCCAGCTTTGGGCTGCTACACGAGGCTCCAGTGATGACTGAGACATGGGTCTGATTCCAGAAACTTCAACTCCAGAGCCCACCAAGGAGCTCCATTCTCCAGGAAACATCTTGTTATCTACTATACCTTTCCTGATATGGGTCAGCTCTGGGTGTGAATTCTACATAGCTTAGTGAAGAAGAGAGAAGCAGAGAATTCCATGAAAGCCAGGTTCAAATCCAGATGCAGGCCTTCACTAGTTGGGTGACCTTGGGTAAGTTACCTAAATTCTCCAAGCTTCAATTTCCTCATCGGCAGAATGAGGTAAAAACGCAAGCATACCTACAGTGTGGTGGTGGTAATTTAGTCATGCAAGGCACTTAGAAGACCTAACAGTCCATACCAAATTGTGTGTTGATTACAACATGAAGGCACAAAACCGGATTGTTTAACCACAATGAGATACCACCCCTTGGGATGACTATGACACAGAAATTAAGTGTTGGCAAGGCTGTGGAGTAACGGGAACCCTTGTGCACTTACTGGTTGGAATGTGAAATGCTCCAGCTGCCACTGAAAACAGGACGGAGGTTCCACAAAGGATTAAAAGTAAAATGACCACATGAGCCGGCAATCCCACAGTTGGCTATTTATCCAAAAGAATTGAAAGCAGGATCTCAAAGAGATGTTTGCACACCCATGTTCATAACACCACCATTCACCATAACCAAGAGTCGAAGCAACCCATGGGCGCCTTGATGAACACATAAACAAAATGTGGTAAATCCATACAGTGGGATATTAGTCAGTCTTAGGAAGGAGGGGCAGGTGTCTGGGTGCCTCAGTCGGTTAAGCATCTGACCCTTGGTTTCGGCTCAGGTCCTGATCTCACAGTTTGTGAGTTTGAGCCCCACATCAGGCTCTGAACTGACAGTGCATAGCCTGCTTGAGTGTCTCTCTCTCTCTCTCTCTCTCTCTCTCTCTGCCCCCCCCATCTCCTCCCCGCCTGCATGCACATGTGCTCTGTCTCTCTCAAAATAAATAAACTTAAAAAAATTTTTTGGGAAGATTATAAAAAAAAAAAAGGAAGGAAATTCTGACAACCTGCTACAACATGGATGAGCCTAAGCGAATTAAGCCAGTCACAGAAAGACAAATAGCGTATGATCCCACTTTATAAGGTGGTATTTAAGTAGTCAAACTCACAGAACGCAAAACTAGAAGTGGGGGAGGGGGACACAGAATAATTTCACAGGTTTGCAGGCTGCAAAGAGTTCTGGAGCTCCGTGCCACAACCATGTGAACATACCTAATGCTGCCGACTGCGCACCTAAAAAGGGAAAATGGGAATGTAAATGAAAATGGGACTGTTAGGCGATGTGCTTTTTTACCACGATTAAAGATTTTAACTGTTGTTTTAAATCTCTCCACACAGAAAAGCAACGACATTGTTTAATAAAATGCTTTAGAAAATGAACTCTAGATGCATCGGAGCCCATCGGCGAGCCGCCCCACCCCTACCGCAGAGTTTGGATTCTGGATCCGTGCTGACACAGAACTAACGCCCACAAGATAGCTTGGAGAAGGGGTGCCGCTCATCGTCAGGAGTGAGCTGCTAACGAGAAGATCAGGATCGGAGGAGTTCTGAGGAGTTAACTTGAAAAGAAACGTTCTGACTTTGAGTGGATTCTATTTTAATGCTCTGAGACAAAATCCTTCCCCTGCGAAATTACACCCAAGTCACTGATCGCATCCTCAGAAGTGGAGAGCCCACCTTTTCATTTCTGAGATGTTATCACGGAGCTGTTCCAATAAGAGTAATGATAAGGAGGCGGGGCGCCTCAGTGGCTCAGTTGGTTAAGAGTCTGACTCTGGATTTCAGCTCAGGTCATGGTCTTATAGTTTGTGAACTGAAGCCCCACATCAGGCCCTGCGCTGATACTGCGGAGCCTGCTTAGGATTCTCTCACTCCCTCTCTCTCTCTCTCTCTGTTCCTCCCCTGCTTTCTCTTTCTCTCTCACTCTCAAAACTAAATAAATAAACATTAAAAGATACATATGTAAGAGGCGCCTGGGTGGTTCAGTCAGTTAAGATCCAACTTCGGCTCAGGTCATGATCTCATGGTTCGTGAGTTTGAGCCCCGCATTGGGCTCTGCGCTGACAGCCTGAAGCCTGGAGCCTGCTTCAGATTCTCTCTCTCTCTCTCTCTCTCTCTCTCTCTCTCTCTCTCTGCCCCTCCCCTACTCTCACTCTGTCTCTCTCTCAAAAATAAATGGACATTTAAAAATAAAATTTTTTTAAAGAGCAATGATAAGGAACATTAAGGTCATTAAGATGTGATGAGGACGAAGTGATGGCCCTGAGGCAGCAAGGCTTCCTGACCCCACGAGGCCTAGGCCAGAGGGGCCAGCCAGCAAGCTACCAAGTCCCTGGTGTCCGCCTTCCAGTGCAGGCTCTACCTTTCATCTCCATGCCATCTCTTCAGAAGGGACCCTGTTGGCAATTTGGGGAAATCCACCCAATTCCATCCCCCAAGTCTGTGGCCCCCAACCTCTAGTCCAGTGGGTAGGTCATGAATAACAAACAGCTTGTTTCTGCCCACATCCAACCCCAGAGAGCCTCACACCTGCTGATTAAATGCTTCCGGAGGGACTGCCCTGCACAGACCTTAAACATGTCTTCCTACATACAAGTTCATCCCCCCTTCCCTTCCGACCCCCAGCGTGAGCCCAGGTGAGCAGCCAGAGCCGGGGGCCAGGGGAGGGAAAAGGGCAGAAGGAAGGAAGCTTCACTGGCTCCTCAAACCCTCAGGACTTCGATCGCCCCTCCACTGCCATCCCAAAGCCCCCTGTCCGCCCAGTCTCCCACTGAAGCAAATAACGCCTTTCCCATTTACGAAGCACCTGACATATTTGCATATGTAGCTCCGCCTCCCTCATACTGACAAGGCCAAAGCCGCTACATTTCAAGCCAGCACATCTTACTCAGCAGCCTAACGTCGGCACCACTGCACCTAATAGGTGCTCAGCAAATACCTGTTGAAGGCATAACCACATTCTAAGAACACCCGTGTTTACTTAAGAGCCAATTAAACAGCCCAAGGCCCACCCGGTTCCAGGCAAACAGTTCTCTTCCACATGCATCATCTGATGAACAAGCGATAACGATCTTGTCACATCGATGATCAGGAGCCGAGGCTCCCCCCATGAAGGGGATGGTTGAGGCCACACAAGCTGCTGGCAAACCACGAGCTGCAACACATACTTCCATTACCATCTTATTTCACTTTCTGATCTTTTTTTGGTCAAGAAAATCTAACTTGCCTGAGAGAAGGAAAGAAAGCTGTGGGTAAGTGTACATGTATGATTTCAACTTGAAACGTTCCTCTGTTACATCTTGGATTCTTATTAATAAAACTTCCATCAGCTCGATGGAAGTCACGCCCCATGCTAGTATCTCCAAGCTGAATCTTCTTTCCAGAAGCCCCGTTCAAAAGCCAACAGTGGAATTTCAAAATGAATCCCATTCTTTACTCATAGCTTCCAAAGGGTATGAACAGGGATTTACTCATGCAATGAGTCAACAATAATATTCATTGCGTTCTTGCTGTGGAGACACTGGAGTATGTGCAGAGGGAGAAGGTAATAAGGAGAGACAACAAGGGCTCTGCCTGCCCTCAGGTAGACTCTACTCTAATTGGGAAATGGGTAATAACAAGGAAAAAGGAGAATGAAGCTGGGGTGCCTTGGTGGTTAAGCTTCCAACTTCGACTCAGGTCATGATCTCACAGTTCGTGAGTTGGAGTCCCACATTGGACTCTGTGTCTCCCTCTCTCTCTAATCCTCCCCTGCTTGCACTCTGTCTCTCTGTCTCTCTCTCTCAAAAGTAAATAATAAACATTAAAATTTTTTAAAAAAAGAAAGAAGTTAATTTCAGAAAGTGATATGTGCTTTGGAGAAAATAAAAGAGGGTGAAGTAATAAGGGGGAATTCTTTAGACCAAATAGTCAGAGAAAGTGTCTCAAAGGGAGTAACATAATAAGCTGAGATTGATTGATGGAAATCAGGAAGTTTTTAGGAAGAACGGCATTCCAGGTAGGGCAACAGCAAATGCAAAGGCTCTGAGACAGTTTTTGAGACCAAGAGATCTGTACATCTGGAGCACCACAAGTGAGTCCACAGGTAGTAAAAGACAGTCATAAAGACAGGCAAAGCCTCTAAGTGGTTAGAATTTCATCTCAAGTCCAATGAGAAGCTCTGGAGGATTTTAAGGAGAGAACCAAGGAAAACTAAGAATAGATTGTGGGGTTGGGGGCAACTCTTCATTATGTGTATTTACTTATATGCTTTGCCTAAAGTCTCCTGTCCATCTTAGCTCAGGTGACCCAGAAAAGTCTAGATCAAGTCAGGTAGGTATGGTGGATTCTCTCTAATGGTCAGGAAGGAACCCCACCTGGGGGGAATCTAACAGGTTACTCATTTAATATGTACCCAGTGAGAGAAAACTTGCAGGAAGCTTAAAACCATACCTAAATGCAACAGGCTCTCAGAAATAATTGTCTGAGAAATGAGTAAATGATTAAACACCCTGTCTCCACTTAGTTCGACACAAAGACAGATTAAAACAATCAGAGAACCCTGGGACCCAGCACAGCACCTGGTCCACGGTAGGGACTCTCAAGAAGTTAGGGAAACAAGTGAAATGTAAGCAAAATGACAGGTTATATCTACGATTGCCCGGTATTTTTCTCTTTGAACGATGGTCAATATTTTATTACTTCTCAACCCTTACTTCAGAATTCTGGAAGCAGTCCAAAAAAACGCACTCCTGAGATCTAAATGTTGTCTCTTCAGACCCACCATACATACTAAACCATTTATTTTTTTGGAAATGTCGGTTCTCATCGTGATGAATCCACCCTCTCTCTTCAGAGGGTGAAAGAAACCCAATTTCTCCTCCTCAAATTCCCCTGACCAATGTTTAGCAACAACAGTTTCAAGACTTAACATAAAAAAAAAAAGTGCAGCATCAAACCCAATACTTCCCTTGATTTTGTTGAACTTTGTGCTTACACCTTCCTTTGGGAATAGCACAGGCTCAAGACAAAATGCTTATGTAGTCAAGTTTTCTGATGAAATCTCATATCGTCTGCAATTTACCTTACAACACTTTGGCATCAACTGTGTGACATAGCGTATACCCATTTTAATGTAGGTAGAGTCAGGTCATATCCAAGGTCCCTAAATAGGAAACACACACTGCCAGTGGTGGTTCGTATTTGAAAGCTAACAATCTGAAGCGTACTGTCCGTTGGCAGTCCAATAACGCACCCGCCATCTTAATCTCCCACACGCACCAGAAGGTGGGAAATTCAGCATAATGAGTATTGGAAATAACTTCACACTGGCAAGGAGAGGGGTGTTCAAGATGTGTGGTTTGGCTAGACTTGTCTGCTTTTCCTCAACAAACTCTAGGCCAAAACCTACATCTTTCAGGCTACACTCTGGCCCAGCGTACCCCGTGGTCTGCAAGGAGATGTTTCCAGAGGATTCTGTTTCCTGACCCAGCTAGACAGTTAGCAGAATGCTTCCCCAGAACTTTCTCATCTGCCCTGAGGGAAACCTGCATGCAAGGTACAGTCAGAAAACCCAAGGGGACAGACGCCTGGGACTTAATCGGGTCCCACGCACCAAACGTAATGAATGCTTATGTGACTCCTTGCTGGAAAATGTGCATGAGGCAGGTTTGGTCTGAGGCTTGCTTTCTTCCTAACATTCTCACAACAGATTATATGGGAAGCTCAATGGTCCTCAGGCCCCTGGAAACGCTAGAGACACAGATCTCTGCCCAAATAAGGCAGGTAATGGGGGCGCCTGGGTGGCTCAGTCGGTTAGGCATCCAACTTCAGCCTCGGGTCATGATCTCACGGCTCATGGGTTCGAGCCCCACATCAGGCTCTGTGCTGACAGCTCAGAGCTTGGAGCCTGCTTCGGATTCTGTGTCTCCCTTTCTCTCTTCCCCTCCCCTGCTCGCTCACTCTCTCTCTCTCTCCAAAATGAATAAAAATGTTTAAAATTTAAAAAAAAAAATAAAGCAGGTAATGGTTGTTATGGACTGAATGGTATCTCCCTAAAATTCATATGTTGAGGTCCTAATCCCCAGGACCTCAGAATATGACTATAGTTGGAGATGAAGCCTTTAAAGAGGTGATTAAGTTAAAATAAGGCCATGAGGCTGGGTGCTAATCCAAACCTGCCTGCTGTCCTTGAAAGATGAAATTCAGACACATAAAGAGACAGGGGTGCATGCACACAAAGGAAAGACCATGTGAGGACACAGCCATGGGGCAGCCTGTTGCAAGCCAAGGAAGGAGACGGGCCTCCAGAGAAACCAACCTGTAGACACATTAATCTGGGACCTCCAGCCTCCAAAACTGCAAGAAAATACACTTCTGTTGTTGAAGCCATTCAGTCTAGGTATTTTGTTACGGGGCAGTCCAAGCAGACTGATACAATGGTGAACAACAAACAGGCTTCGTGTGCGTGCACACACACACAGACACACACACCTCCATGTGCAGGTGCCCCAGGCTACCCTAGCTGACACAGCAAGTCCTCACTCTCCATGGTGCCTTGACCTGAACCTGCCCCCTTGGCCAGAGCAAGCCCCTTTCTCCTCCTCCCTCCCTCAGACCCAAGTCCCCAGTGCCAAGTCCTGTTGTCAGAAACCCTGGGCCCCTGACTAGTTAGCTTAATTTTAAAAAAATCATCCTGGGCCACCTGGGTGCCTCAGTCAGTTAAGCATCCAACTCTTGATCTCACCTCAGCTCACGATCTCACGGTTCCTGAGTTCAAGTCCCACATCAGGCTCTGTGCTGACAGCACACAGCCTGCTTGGGATTCTCTCTCCCTTTCTCTCTCTCTCTCTCTCTCTCTCTCTCTCTCTCTCTCAGCCCCCTCCCCCTCTCAAAAATAAAGAAATAAACTTTAAAATTAATAAGTAAATAATGTAAAAATCATCCATTTAAAAACTTAAGCTGTCAGATAATATGTGTCTTTTTGAAACTTTCAACAGTACCTGAAACATGCAAAGAATGGATACAAATAATAAAGTGATTGTGTGACCGTACTTCCCGCCCAAGAAGATTTACTTTTTACTTTTTTTTCTTTTAAGAAAAAGGGTACACACTGTTGCAAGTGTGTTTCAACAGGATTCTTAACTTAAAGGAGCCAGTGATCTGTGTTCAGTTGTGACCTTGGAAGACATCTGTCTGCCTCTCCGCTGTAAAACAGGGACAATGAGAACCTCTCCAAAGATGTTTATTAAACAAGATACTGTTCCTAAAGTGCCCTTGCATAGGCGGTAGCAGGCACTCAAAAAGAGGCACCACTATTATTAGTCTAGTAATTATTGCTAACAACAGGGTCGTTAGAAGCAAGAATTTCTGACAGAGCCGTGAGGTGGGGAGAAGGCTATTTTTAAGCAGACAGAACCCAAGTTCATTCAAGGCTATGTTCTTCATTTATTCGGGCTCTGCTGCATCCACCAATGGATTCCACAAAAGCAAGGTGAGACTCTAAAATATCTCACACCAGAAATGTGGCTTGCTGTCATTTCCTTCTAACGCTATCCAGCTATGCCTGTTTGTAAAAGCCAAGCTCGATGGAATTGCTAAATGGGACTATTCTTTATTTGTATAACAAAAATAGAAAGCTAGCAAGACCCCCCAGTTGTCTCCGCTGCAGTGGGAGTGTGGAGCAGGGCCCCAGGTTGAGGACTCTCTAGTCCCAGGGAGGAGGGCTCTTCCCTCCCCATCTGCTTCGGGGCCCTTTCGAGCTCTGGGACTCCGTGGTTCCATGATTCGGTGTGTCCTCGGAAGCGGTCCTGGCAATCTGGTCATCAAATAGGCACCACAGTGGAGCCTGATGGGGAAGTTCCAGGAACACACCCTGCAGACAGCCTTGCCATCCAGAGGGATGAACCAGAACACACAGCTCATGACCCCGAGGCTATGCCACATTCTCATGCTCTCACAGGCCACGAGGCCCAAGATTGAGCTCTGCGTAATTAACCCCACAGTCCAGCCGCGCAACAGGCAACGGCCGACAGGCTCCAGACCCCGAAGGCTGAAGTCATCATTTTCAAAAGACAGGCGCACCGCAGGCCAGTCTAGGGCTTGCGTCTCAACAGCCATTAGCCACAGAGTGATCCCCTCAGCTAATATTCATTTCCATATTATTGAGAAAAATTCACACGGACTTAAAACACTTTTCTCCCACGGATGCAAAGGGATGCAGGAAGATGGTCTATGACTCGATTACATCTGCTTGAGAATACAGACTAATGATGCTATTTTCCCTAAAGACAAAACTAAAGGTCAAGCGGGAATGACTAGCGACATCATCACTGGAAGTAATGCAATGAAAGGAAACTCACAGTCCAGCAGAGAAGGATGGAAGAAGAGAGAAAACACACGCATGCACGCATATGCACATGCACACTCACAGGTGCACGCACGCACACACAGAGCTGGGTGATGATTTATGCTCCAGCTTTAGACCAAGACCGGCCATGCAAAGACTCACGTCACCTTAGATCACCCTGCCGCCTAAAATTGGGGTGTCAAGTCATCCCCCCGAGGTGCACGCCGAGTAGAGGGGGAAGGTGGGCCGGCAGGAAGTCTTCGGTTAGAGGCCATTTCATTTTTCCACTTCAGCTCAAGTGCTCACAAGGATCCCCACTGACCAGGAAAGCCCTGTGGTTCTCAAACATTAAAGATGCTTTGGGTCTGAACGTAAGGCTCCCCACCACCCACCTCCCAGCTCTGACGATGGATGGGAATGTGAAGAGGCACCCGAATCTGTCCTCTTTTTGCAAGGAAAGTCTACAGGGACTCATTGTATGGTTGTCACATCTGCGGCACATCTGCAGTTCCCTAAGACCGTGGACCCCTCTCGTGACCTGCCAGCCCAGGCCTCCTGATGCTGTCGCCATGGCTGCCAACTCTGGGCCACACGCTACCCATCGTGGCCTGTCCCATACATGACTTTCTAAGATCAGATACAGACGTCCCTTTAGGTGGCCCCTTGTGTTCTCCACTAGAACCATTTGCCATTGTGGCGGTCACCATACCATTTTGCAGAGCCATCCAATCTTCCCGAGATGTGTTTCCCAAAATGAGGTCAGGGAACACTCCCCCCATCAGAATTTGCCTGTCAAATAGAGTCCCACCTCAAAGCTACTGAATTCAGCCCCAAACCTTCATTCTGAGCAAGCGCTCCGGGTGATTCCATAAGCACAGAACGTTTGAGGCTCAGGGCCCCTAGTGCAGCAACCCCCCCCCCCCCCGCCGCCAGATTTCCCAGGGCAGGTTTCTCCGGACCCTACAGCCTACTAGAGCTCCTGCCCTGACTCCTGAGCGAGGCCGTCTGGGGTGGGGCCCAGGAATTAAATTCTCCAGAGAGCACCCCTATCTGTGAGCTCCTGACATCGGGCCATGTCCCCCCCAACGAGTGGCCCCCATCCCTTCCCATCCTTTTCCTAATCCCACTCAGCCATGTCTTAGCTCCCACTTGGACAAGAAAGACTTCTATGACCACCACGAGGCCCCACCACATCCCTGCCACCAACACTAGGTTAGGTTCCTTACTACCGCCTCCAGCAGCCTGCCTTTCTCTTTCATATAACTTACCACAAATGTTATTAAGAAAATTTTTAATGTTTATTTTTGAGAGACAGAGAGAGAGAGAGCGTGAGTGGGGGAGGGGCAGAGAGAGGGAGACACAGAACCCAAAGTAGCTTCCAGACTCTGTGTGAGCTGTCAGCACAGAGCCCAACATGGCACTGGAACGCACTAGCCGTGAGATCATGACTTGAGTCAAAGTCAGATGCTTAACTGACTGGCCCCAACCACAGATGTTATTTAAATACATTATCTGTTTGGGGCACTTGGGTGGCTCAGTCGGTTAAGCACCTCTTGCCTTTGCCTCGGTTATTCATCAGGAAAAAAAGAAAAGAGTAGCCTTCAACAGCCCACAATGACCCTGGACCTAAAGCAACCATGATGCCACATGGAGACTGCATCTCCAACACCACATTTATCTCAATACACGTGGCCCGAAGTTACATATGGGGAGGAGGGGCATGCCCAGATGTTATCTTATTTTTCAAAATACTGTAGTTTCAACAGCCAACTCTAAGCCTTTATTTCAGTCACAAGATAAGTCTTAGACATCCTTATCTGAGCTCTTCAATCAAGGCACTGTGAACTTCAAGGATCCCACAAGCAGGCTAGAATTCCTACGGGTCGAGTCATTACACTGGTATCAGTTGTCATTTGGCTTTGCTAGGTGGCTCCTCCAACACTCTCCACACGGGTTTGGCATCATTGGCACAGCTCAACGCAAAACACTGTGTGGTTTCCGTCCAACATTCAGTGCCCTGTCTTAGATAACACCCAGTTTTCTTTGGAAACCATTCTCCTCCATTCTCCTCTCCTTTCAGCCCAACTCTTGGACTGGGTACGTGAGCCCAGCCACACACCAATGAGATTCATTCATTCATTCATTCATTCAACACATACTTACTGAACATTTACTATAAGCCAGGCACTGTTCTGGGAGCTGGGGAAAGCACAGTAAACAAAATAGAAAAAGCCCTGTCCTCATAGAGATTACATTCTAGGACTTTTATGAAAACTGCTGGGAACGAGAGGTACTCTTCCTTCTCATGGGGATCACTGAGAGGACGGGATGGTGGCTGGAGCTGTTGACAGCCATCCTGCCACCAAGAGGAAAGACACAGGGCGTGAGACCTGATCCAGAGGACCTGCACCCTGCCACACTGGCCTGGCTTGTTCAGTTCTCTGTGCCCAGAAAAATAAAGGTCCTTTTTTTTTTGCTTAAACCAATGTGAACAGGGTCAGGGAGAGGGAGGACCTACGTCTTAAAGTCTCCTGACTAATCAATACCTTGCGTTCCTTCAGAAAGGTATTTGAGGCAAATTTGGAAATGCCAATTAACAATAGGTAATTTTTCTGGGAAGGCCAATCCTTGAATATTGCTCACACCCAGGCACTGTTTTCTGTTGTTGTTTTTTGTGGAGGGTTTTATGCTTTTTATTTTGAGGGAGAATTCCAAGCAGGCTCCACGCTTAGCACGGAACCTGACATGGGGTTCGATCCCATGACCCTGAGATCATGACCTGAGCCAAAATCAAGAGTCAGGCTGAGCCACCCGGGTGCCCCAAGCACCCAGATACTGTTTTAAAGATTCCTTCCAAGTTATCATTTCCAGTTTTAAAGACCCTCCCTCTAATAAACTCCTAGAATGGAAGAACCAGTTCGTGGCCTCTCCCACTGTGTACTCAGAACCAAACCATATCAACAGCTCCAAAACGACCAGAAACTAGAAGGTTCTAGGCCCCTCCTGGCGCTCTTGAAATTACCGCCACTGCCAATGCTACCTATACTTCCCAAGGGGCTAAGGCACGGTGGCTTTTCTCAAGGTCGTTACTGGGTCCAGTGCCTTCTAACGGCTTTCAGTCCTAGGCAGGCATCGCTATGGGCACTCTGTGTGTTTAGAGTTAGCAGGACTGTCTGAACTAGACACAGATAACCAAGCTTAATTAACCACATCCGACTTAACAGGAAACCTAACAGCTAGCTATTTTAGACCCTTCTCACTTCCCCTCATCCCCTCCTCCCACAGCACTAGGCTGATGGGCAGTTCAGGGTGAGCGAAAAAAAGAAAATGGGGAGAGAGACAGTGAGGACTCCAGAATTCTGATAGGAAATGGCTACGGGGAAGCTCCCCAGTGGAAGAGAGGCACCTGTTTGCTATCTGCAGCACAAATAGGGCACTTGTTCTTACTGTGCATTCTGGGGTGCTGGGGAGTGGGCAGACGGCAGTTGGTGGGGGGGATTAACATTTCCCCTAAGCCATCCCCTGACACTGCCATTAGAGTGCTTTGCATCCAGTCTTACTCCAAAGCCACGAATAAGTGATTTGCCAATGTTGTTTCAAAGACGTAACACAAACTAAAAGACGTGTGTATAAAAATGTTAATTACAATATTTTTTTAAAGGGACAATGTTGCTCTAAAATGTTCAAGAAAAGAGAATGATGAAATTAAGTCTATCAAGGCATCCCCTCAGGAGGCACGGGCAACAGAGATATCACATGGGAAGCCCCACCTGTCGAGTGTGTGTGTGTGTGTGTGTGTGTGTGTGTTTGTAACCATCAGTAGGGTCTTTCACTTTTGCAAAAGGAAAGACACAGTCATCGGTTGGATTTGGTTGTGTTTTCCTTTTCCCCCATCCCTGCTTCCTGTTTAGGGGAGCCCGCCCCCCCCCCCACCCGAGAGCATCATCAAGACACAGCTCCAAGAGTCAGACTTGAAGACTGAGAAGACTAAGTGGTTTTTTAACACAAGCAAAGGGCACAAAGCAGGTTAGCCCGGAGAGGCTCCACTCCTCAGAGCACCGCTCACCATGACCCTTCTGAGGGGGTTCAAGGCACATAAATGACTGCTCCGTGGAGTCGCAACATCTCAGTGCCACTGACGTGTTCCCTCCCACCTGGATCCCTGCCTCCATCGGCGGAGGACCACTGGATGCACAATGCCTCCCAGGGCTATCATTATGTCAACCGTAGAGCAACTGTCCATCTTCCTCCCAGCTCAGGGCTCGTCCCGCTGTACATTTCTCCTCCTCAGTCACAGAAAGGAAGTTTTTGCACAGACACTAGCCCCATGGTTTGCAAACAGAAGTAAGTTCTCAGTAGAGAGAACCGACTGGTTGGTTCAGTCGGAAGGGCATGTGACTCTTGATCTTGGGGTGGTGAGTTCAAGCCCCACATCGGGTGTAGAGATTGATTAAATAAATAAATAAATAATTCTCAACAGTTCTGGCATCTAGAAGTGCAAGATCAGGGTGCCGGCGCGATCGGGTGAGGGTCCTCTTTCCCTGGTTCAGAGCTGGCACCTTCACTCTGGGTCCTCACGTGGTGGAAGGGGCAAGAGCTCTCTCGGAGCCTCTCCTAGAAGGCACTAATCCCATTCCTGAGAGCCACATCCTCATGACCCAAGCAGACGCTCCCTGGTGGTCTGGTGGTTAGGATTCGGCAAGCACTTCCCAAGTTGCCAGCTCTTAAACCCATCAACTCTGGGGGTTAGGATTTCAGCATACGAATTTGGCAGAGAAGGGGTCACACAAACATTGAGACCATGGCGCTACGTTACCTTAATTACAAAATGTGTCCCCATCCACCTAAAAAGGAGGGGGCCTCCCTCACCAGACTGCTGAGAAGACTAAGTGGGTTTTTAACACAAGTAAAGGGCACAAAGCACATGAGCAGCTAAGGTGTATCTTTTCATGGCATGTCAACCCCGAGGATGATCTGCTGGCCTCGCGGACACGCACTGAAAATGTGGAGTGGCCTCCACACAGGCGCTTTCCTACTGATGAGTTTCCCTTTCCCTGCAAGTCCACGGTGAGCTATTCTGGGACAATGAAGGAAGTTCGAGTCCCAGCTGCCCAGTGAAATCTCGCCCCGTCCCTCTTGGCTCACTGCCTCAGACACACAAGCACGTATTCAAACGTTTATTGTATTTCACAACCACGACAGGGCAGGTACTGGGGACACAGCCTGTGCTCTCGTGAAGCCTGTCATCGAGAGTGGACCAAAAACAAAGGAAGAGCCTCCACACTTAGTGTGAGGGAGGCTCTGGTGGCATCTGGCTGACTGCCAAATCACTCACTGGCTGCCGTCGATAAGACCAATAAATTCACACGCTGCTGGGTGCAGCATACATGGACACAACCATCTAGGAAACACTTCGGCTCCATGTATCAAAAGCCTTCACAAATCTATAAACTGTGCGTTCCCATTCTGAATGTTTATTCCAGAGAAACGTTAAGAAACTCAGGTAAAGATTTATGTACAAAGAAGTATATATATCGTGGCAATTTTTACAAAGGGGGAAATCTTTTTTGAAAATGCCCAAAAAAGAGAATGACTAAATTCTGTCCATATGATGACATATCCATATGATGGAATATTATGACATCCATGATGAAATATTCTGGTGTTTTCGAAGAAAATTGGATGACATTAGAAAATACCCATGATTCAGTACTAAATGGCAAAAACAGATATGCTATAATATACTCACGATGCTTTCATCTTTATAAATATATATATATATATATATATATGCGCAGAGAAAAACAAACTAGAAGCTAGCAGAGATCTTTCCTGGGTGGCAGGGATCAGGGATTGCTTTATGGAAATGGATCCTTTTTTTTTTTCCAAAATTCTCTACAATACACCTGAATTAAATGGATGATCAGAATTACATATATACATTATATATATATATATATATATATATATATGAACAAAACATTGCTTTACTCTGACATTACATGGCAGGGGAGGGGGACAATGGTAGAAAAGAACCAGTGGTGTTGCGAACCTTGCCACTTGATAAATTGTACGCCAACATCAGCTCCATTAAGACGGGGATCACAGTCTTTGTTCGTCCCCTGCTGTCTCCCTAGCACTGAAAATGGTCCTGGCACACACAGAAGGCATTCAATGCTTGCTGTATAACAGAATGGCTGGAGTCCAGTTCAAAGGTTCCTTCTCTGTGAAGTTCCCTGACCTCCCTTCAACTAATGACTCCTTTTTTTCTAGCCGCCTATAGCCATTATTACAAAGCTCTGCAACTAACAATTATGGGTCTGTCACCACTTGCCAAATTACAAGCTATTTGAATGCAGGAACTAAGTCATATTGAGATTTGCCTCTTTAGTCAGATAAATGTTTGGTCACTAAATGTTTGAGTGATGGATGGAGGGGCGAATCGGTGTCACTCTGCTCATACTGTACAGACAGTTACTTTAATTATGATTTAACCCTAACTGTAAATGTGTATCAATTTTGAGACCTGCTAATAAAACAAGATCTGAGTTGGGAGAAATTGTCACAGAAATAGACTAAGCACGAGGTGTCTGGGTGGTTCAGTCCTTTAAGCATCCAACTTCCGCTCAGATCATGATCTTACCACTTGTAGGTTCAAGCCACCCTTGGGCTCTGTGCTGACAGCTCAGAGCCTGGAACCTGCTTCAGATTCTGTGTCTCCCTCTCTCTCTGCCCCTCCCCTGCTCACGCTCTCTCTCTCTGTGCCAAGACTAGGTGCTCTGGGGCCACTCCACATTTATTTCCCATGCAAAATAAAAAAGGAACATCGCTGTGACTTTCTGATGACCGCATCCTTTACATAGCTTGGATCCCACGTGCAGGAAGGCACTTATTATCAGACCTGTATTTATTTTTAAAAATCTCAATTTGTATTTTACAGACACAGGAAACGAAGTCTGCACAAACCCCAAGAAGAACTCTTGTCTACGTCCTGTGAGAGCTCTGAGCCACTCCCCTCCTGAATTAAATGGATCATCCTCAAATGAGCAAGGCCACCACACTAGTTAATATTTTTAAGCACTAAATGTCTTTCATAGTGTCTCACACCTTCCCAACAAAAGCTGCTCTATTACAAGTAACCAAAAGATGGCCTGTTCGGTTTCTGATTTCACACCTGTGCCTCCATTTTTGAATAACAAAATTAAACAGAAAGCCCGACGTACATAAAACCTGGGCTCATAAAAGACTTCACTATCTAATTCTTCCATTTTCAAAATAATCTCCATTCCAGTACTTTTGCCTAGACTTCCAAGAATAAGTACTGCCTCCATGAGACCTTCCAATCCTTAATCCCTAAACCCTCACAAGTTTGCAAGTATAAACCCAGAAGCATCTGCCACTTGCACGGCTGCACACCCCCTTGAACAATGATGCACGTCCACACCATTATATCACTTTAAAAAAAAAATTAAGCCTTTTGGAAAGTTCTGTGTGTTGTTGTTTTAATGGGAAAAGGGGGATCAAAAGGGGATCAAATCCCTATGTGGAAACCAGCTCTGGGAATATTTATCAATGAGTGTCAAGTGCTACAGTCTGGGAGAGAAAATGAAGGGAACCCTCAGCTTTGTACCCAGCACAATGCCCCCCAGAAGTGATTCTGAAAGGCTGAGATGCCTTTTTATGCTGTGTGTGAGCTCCGTAATTAACCCGTCTCTCTCCCACAGCCCAGGAGTGGAGTGGTAAACAGAGGGGGCCTTTTGATATGAAGATTACTTAGGGCAACATCTCTCAGGGGGACAAAGAGATCGGACCCCACACACAGCCCACCGGGCAAGTCTCCTGGGGGCCCCAAAGCCCGACCCTTGGGCCTCGGTTCCCAGGAGGAAGCGGCTGGCTTGGTTCTCCAGTCTACACCGCCTCTCTAGGACAGGCCACAGCTGCATCCTGACCCCAGACAGACCCAGGGGCTCACACTGGAGGCAGAAATTCTCCCTGCGACTATTTACACACTTTCCCTTTCTCCTACCACTTCCTCCAGGACCTCTGAAAGTGAACCCAGGGCACCATTAGCAACGGAGAGACTAAAACTTCACCTTCATGGCCTTTAATTTTGGCACAAGCAAAGCCAACAGCTGAGTTTTAAATCCCATCACAGAGTGCTTTTAAACTATTTCTTACGTCGCACTTTAGACATTCATGAATAACCTTCCTACCTCCCATTAAATGATAATAATAGAAATGACTGCAAAATGGCCCGAGTTCATTTGAGAAAGTGTGTTGAAAACTTCTGCCCTTCAAATGAAACCAAAGAGTTTAATTAAATGGAGCTTAAATTTCATCATCTGAAAAACAGGAGACCTTCAACCTTCTATGGCTCCCAGGTCCCAAGAATAAAATTCAAACTTGACAGCGTTCAGAGCCCTCCAAGTCCAGTGTTGACTCCCCTCTCTACTACCCTGGAGCCTCCTGGGTTCCCAGACATCACTCTCCTTCCCGCCTCATCCCTGTTCCGGCGGGTGCCCTCACCTGGAATGTCTTTCCTCCCCTTCTCTCGTATCTCCTAGAAATTTTCCACTCATCCTTCTGGGCCCAACAAACATCACCTCTCCTAAGAAGTCCTCCTCAATGCTCTCACTCTAAATCAACGATCTCCCGCTCCGTCCCTAGCTGTCGGTCTCTCTTTGTAACCCCAACCACATTTGGTCCTGTAGACAGTCCATCATGTGTATTCTGTCCACCCCAAGAGAATGAATGTTCCCTGGGCCCGCCTTTGCACTCAGATGTTTGTGTTAGAACCATTTCAAACCAAATGCAAGCAATTCTCTGAACCCCTCTGCGTTTCCACTGCCTCATCTGTAGAATGGAGGTGATAACTGTTCTCTCTCTACATTACAGAGTTTGTTAGGATCTCATTAGGAGGGTCAAGCCTCAGGCGGCATTTGCCTAACCAGAAAATTCTGAAGGAATTTTCCAGGTCTGAAATTACTTGAGCGACACATATCTGACTCCACGGCTAACATCTCTTATTTAACACCTAGAGTCCCAGAAGGTACAGCTTAAACCCAGGAAATAAAACATGGCTTAACTAAAGGGGAAAAGGGTGTTCTAACACTTCAGAGCAGCACTATCCAATGTGATAGCCACAAACGCGTGGAATGTGGCTAGTCTGAGTCAAGATGTGTTGTAAACGTAAAATATACACTTAGTGCAGAGACGTAGTGCAAAAATGTAAAAATCTCAATAATCTGTAATATTCGTTGCTTGTTAAAGGGATTCTTTAGATATTAATTTCACCTGTTGTTTTTTGTTTCTTTACTTTTTTTTTCAATGTGGCAACAGGAAAATTTAAAGCTACACACGTAGCTGACCGTATATTCTGGCTGGACAATGCTGTCCTAGAAAGGTCCTGTTCCAGGCACTCTCCCATTCCGGGTGAACCAGCAGATCCCTTCCCGGGACATATCAGTTTACTATCATGGCCACAGGACCTAACAACCACGTCTTCAAAAGTTGTTCATTTTTTGGCTGGGTCTACATCTAGCCAAATGAACCGTTAAATGAATTGTTAAATGAATTGTTAAATGAATTGCTCTTTGCTCGCTTCCACAGCTGCTCACTCACTGCACAAACAGAAGATCTAATCGGCAATGATAATGGCTGAAAGTTCCATACTCACCATCTCAATTAGTGGGATTTTCTTTTTGGTTGTCAGTCAGCATCAATGTATCCGTTCTTTCAATAAAAATTGACTAAGTGACGACTATTGCTATGGTCCCAATGTTGGTGTCCCCCCCCAAAAGTCATATGTTGGAAACATATGCCAAGGTGATGATATTAGGAGGTGGGGCCCTTGGAAGTGACAAGGTCATGAGGATGAGGCCCTCATGAATGGGATTGGTGCCTTTCTAAAAGGCCCAGGGAGCTGCCACAGCCCTTCCGCCATGTGGTGCTACAACACAGGAAGTCTATACCCCAGAAGAGGCCCCTCACCCAATCTCCCTGGCACCCTGATCTTAAGCTTCCAGCCTCCAGAGCTGTGAGGAATAAATTCCAGTTGCTTACAAGCCACCCAGTCTGTATTTTGTTGCAGCGGCCTGAACGGCCTGGGACAACTTCTGGACCAGGCTCTAGTCAGATGTTGAGGTACTGGGCTGAACAAGACACGACCTGCTCTTAATTAATGACCCAATACGCCAGAGTGTGTAACAAGAGAGAAGTGTGCACACATAAAGTACCACGGGCTGCAGAGGAAGGCCGTCCATCCCCTTCATCTGACCGAGGGGACGGATGAAGATTCTACACAGGAGGTAACCTATGCACTGCACTGTGACCTCAGGATACATCCAAGTTGAAGTGAGAAGTGTCACCTGAACACGGATGACAGCACTGGTCCCAAGAGGGGATGAGCTCACCCCGGGATACAGTGTAAGGTAAGAAGAGAAGAGGCTATCACTGAAGGTCCCGCTTAGAGTCTGCAGCTGAGCCTAAGGCCCTTATAAACAAATTACCTCCTGACCTAATTAGCTGAAAGCAAGAACATGTAAACAGAGCATAACAGTGACGTGAAGAGCAGTCTTTGGTGTCAGTCAGACCCAGGCAGGGGTCCTACGTCCAACTTTCCAGCTCTGTGACCTCAAACAAGCTCCTTAACCTAAGCCTCAGTTTGCTCATCTGCACAATGGAACTGGTAAACACTCACCTCACAAGATTGCAAAGATTAAATGTGATAATCCAAGAACAGCAGTTGGCACGCTCTCTTATACATAGTAGGTATTCAGTAGGCGAGCACTGTTGTATTATTCTGTGTGAGTGTGTGTGTGTGTTGTTCTTAATAAAGCATCAAAAAACTATAGAATCTAAATAAGAGTTTCCCAGCTACTGCTATTCCAAGCTGGATTATTCTTTGTTGGTGGGGACCAGTGGGTGGAGGGAGGTCGTCCAGCGCATGTAGGATGTTTAACAGCATCTCTGGCCCCTCCCCACTAGATGCCAGTAGGCCACCCCTCTCCCCAGGTGGGCCAACCAAATCCTCTCCAGACATTGCTAAAGGTCCCTTGCAGTGGGAGACAGAAGGGAGCAAAACGGTTCCCAGCTGAGAACCATTAAATCTACATCAATAGTCGGGTGAGGTGGAAAGTTCATCTGGAGGGTCCAGTGCCTAAAAAGCTTTTCAACTTGTAAAGAACCCTGAGCATTGATGGACCCTACCCGCCTTGGCTGTCAAACCCAGCAGGACTGTCTCCAGGAAAGTAAGGGGTGGGGGAGGGAAGGGCACCAAATACATCTGTACCTTCTCTGGTGACCATGGCGGAAAGGGACTCCGCCCCAGCTATGAATGCCCCCCCCCCCAGGGGCAGCTCCACCAGCCTAGCAGACTGGGGTGACTGGGCCCTGTGCAAGAAGAAGGCATACAGTCCTCCTCTGCACATAACAGGTTCAAGAGTGGTGACAAAAGCCAATCGATTCTGTCCTGTGTAACAAGCCACGTAAGCCACCCAACCACGGCTCATGTAAGGGCTGCCGCTGATGAACGGCTATTTTTCTGGAACTTTGTATCCTCCTGAGTCCAACTTTCAGAAACAGCACTGACAGTGCCCTGTGTTTTACTTTTCCAGCGCCACCTTTTAAAGCTAATGAGGACCTGAGGGGTTAATTGGTGGGGGAAAGCCTCTGCATTCAGCATGAAACCACAAAGCTGAGTTTTCACCAAATAAACTCTGCTTTTGTAAAATGCGACACCGAGGCAGAGCTCAGTTTTGGCCTTGGTGGCAAGCCGGCCCAGCAGACAGAAGGTTAGTGCAGACAGAAAGAAGATACTCAGGGCACCTGGGTGGCTCAGTCGGTTAAGTGTCCGACTCTTGATTTCGGCTCAGGTCATGATCTCACGGTTCATAAGTTCGAGCCCCATGCTCTCAGCTCAGAGCCTGCTGGAGATTCTCCCTCTCTCTCTGCCCCTCACCCACTCACACTCTGTCTCTCTCAAAATATATAAATAAACTTAAAAAAAAAAAAAGAAGATGCAGCAGTCCAGAAGCAGGACCCTCTTAGTAAACCTTACAGTGCAGGGCACACATGTGAAATGGATAAACTTGCTCCGGTTTCAAACAGAATGAAATTCAACAGCATTGCTGTAAACATGAAGATCAATATCTCAGAATGAGAAACCACAGTGCATTTATTCTAATAAATCTGTGTGCACAGTGTCTGCATCCATTTCAAGGCATTTTCCCATCTAGTTTCCCATCTAGTTTCCCCTCTAGTTTGAGGTATAATCCTCACCCCTGCCATCGGGTTGGAGAGGTAATATAACTACCTTCACTAGGCAAAGGAGGCGACCAAATCTCTGAGGCTGTGACCTTCACTCGGTCATTCGATCCATTATTAAGTTGCTACAATTTGCTGGGCACTTGCCCAAGCAGTGGGGTGTGGCCAGGTAGTCCACCAGATGCTGTTCAAGCCTGGAGAGTCTTGAGGTATTTCTCAAGGAGAAGCATTATTGGCATTTGGAAAAGATGACTCTGATGGGCGGAAAGATTGCATCCTTTGCAGGAGGTCTAGCATCCTCAGCCCTGCCAACGAGACTGAGGTCATCAGTCCTAGAGACGATCAAGAGCGTCCCAACACATTTCCAAATGTGGGGGAGGGGACAACCCCCAACTGGGAGCCCCACCAGATGCCCACAGCAACAGATCTTAGACAGCCGTGGCTCCTCAATCCTCTCAATTTGACCCCAGACAAGTGACATTCTCTATGCCGCAGTTTCCCCTCTTTTAAAATGTGATAATAACCATTTGTACCTTGTAAGTTTCTTTTGAGAAATAACATATTAAACACCTGGCCCATGTCGACCTTCAGAAACAGCACCCCATAAATACCTGTATTATTTCTCCGGCTCATCTCTTTCTATCTTTAAAGAAAGCCACCTCCTCAGGGAGACCCCGTCAGAGCATCCCTACCGCAGACTGCTGTTCTCAGGCTGCTTCCATTTCACATCCTCCTTCCTTGTCTCATTGTCCTTCTGTAGTACTTGTCATCATCCAACATACTCTATGTTTTAAACATGCATGTGGTTATTGTGTCTTCCTCGAGGAGAATGTACCGCGAGGACATGGATTTTTGTCTGTCTGGGTCCCTGCCAGCCCCCAGAACAGAGCCTAACGCTTAACAAGCATTCAACAAAAACATCTTGAGTGACGTCCAATATACTAGACGGCCAAGATCTGAAAGCTGCTCTCTAGACTGCAAATCCTGTGCTCTTTTCTCTGTAGCAAATGACCACAGATGATGACAACAAAGGGAAAATATGTCAACCGTTAAGAGATGTAAAGTGTGATATTAGGCCCCTTGGAGGGGCCTTTGTGTCTTCCCTCTTCTGGGATTCTTTGAAGTTAACAGCTTCAAGCAGAAGCCCAGCCACCAGCCTGTTTCAACTTGAGTTGCCTTTGTGGGTTTTCTTCCCAAGGCTTTTAGGATAACGACTCACAAGACTGATACAGACTGAAACACCTACATTACCAGGTTTCTTTATCCCTACCCATACCTGCCCGAGCGGAAACGAACTTCAGGTGATCCTGGAGATCTCAGTACTACTGTCTTCCTTGTCTACAGCCAGACTCAGACTCCCCTCTACCAGAACTAGCACCAGGTTACTAGCACCTTGACCCAAAGTTGGCTGTGGCGGGTCTAACAGTCACCGATTACATTCGAGACAAGTCCAGAGCCGGAGTTCCAAAGTCTAGTGGACACTAGGGCCCCTGGGAAGGCAACATTAAGTCTCGTTTATATTTAGTCTAAAAAAAGAACTTTAATGTGAAAAATACAAATCAACACAAACACTTCCATGTAACCTGTCATAACAACTCACATGTCTTTTATGAAACACAGGTGAGGGTGCCTGGGTGGCTCAGGTGATTCAATGTCCGACTGCTGATTTCAGCTCAGGGGTTGTGGGATAGAGCCCCACGTTGGGCTTTGCACTGAGTGTGGAGCCTGCTTAAGATTCCCTCTCTCTCCCTCTGCCCCCTCCCCCACTCACTTTCTCTCTCTCCAAAGAAAAAAAAAAGAAGTGTGCCTAGGTGGCTCAGTCGGTTAAGCGTCCGACTTCGGCTCAGGTCATGATCTCATGGCTTATGAGTTCGAGCCCCATGTCAGGCTCTGTGCTGACAGCTCAGAGCCTGGAGCCTGCTTCCGATTCTGTGTCTCCCTCTCTCTTCCCCTCCCCCGCTCACACTCTGTCTCTCTGTCTCCCAAAAATAAATAAACATTAAAAAAATAAAATAAAAAAATAAAGAAAATTAAAAAAACACGGGTGTCATGAGGAGGGAGATGGAGAGCTACAAAGTGAAGGGACTCTATGGCTGTCTCAGTGAGCCCATTGCGTGGGCGTATTTCATGGCCCGCCATTTACAACAAATCATAAATAGATGTACAGATTATATTTTCTACTTTCACCTAAACTAATCCTCACAAAATGGAATGGAGGCTTAGAAAGATCCCAGCCAAGAAACCACAGCGCACTGACACTCACAACGCACGCACACTCCTCCGAGTCTCCGTCTGCCACATTACAAGGTAAAAAGGAAGACAGAATCAGAGTGCACAAGGTGTCAGCCAACAGAATCATCCCGAGGATAATGAACATGTGGTTTTTACAATCACTACTGTTAGAAAGTTAGAAATATCCTTATCCTGGATATTTAGATAATGGTGGTAAAACATCTAAATTATCTATAAACAACATATATTGGGAATGACTCAAGTATGTTTCACCAATAGTGTACCAAAGTGTGGTTGAGTACTGTGGATGTTTGCTCATCATCCATTCCACCCTCCCCCCTCCTAGAAGGCCTTCTTATGCTGCACAAGCTGGTAATTGAAAAGCCATACTTCCCAGGCTTCCTAGAAGCCAGGGTTCTGGATGTGAATTTGGTTTCCCCAAATAGAAGCCCTCACTCAAGACATAGAAAGCAGACATGAGGGGCGCCTGAATGGCTCGGTCGGAAGAGCATCTGACTTGGTTACAGCGCAGGTCATGATCTCACAGTTCGTGAGTTCGAGCCCCACACGGGGCTCCACGCTGATGGTGTAGAGCCTGCTTGGGGATTCTCTCTCTCTCTCCCTCTCTGCTCCTCCACTTGCATTCTCTCTAAATACATACATACATACATATATACATAAGCTTAAAAAAAAAAAAAAAAGAAAGCAGGCATGAGGCAGAGACCAACTTCCTGACTTCTGGGCGGTTTTGCTACGGGCTAATGTGGTGATGGGGATTGGAGACATCTTACAACAGCATTACATGGTCCTCCCTCCATCTTTCTGGGTGTCAAGACGTGGCTGTAGTGGGGAATCATCCCAACTCTGGAATCGGAATTTCTGACCCCTGGTTCTCGGTACCCAGTTTGTTCTCAGGCTCAGGAGTTCTGGGAGACTATCTTAGAGCCAGCTGTACTCCTGTGGGTCAGTTCTGAGCAGCCAATATAGGTTGGTTTGTAAATGATTACATGTACTGTCGGCTGGGGCTCCTTCCTGGAGGCAATTTATTAGCAATTTCATAACCACCAGATCTCCTCCATTAAATACCCTCTGCTTAAAACACTTGGACCATTTTTTGTTCTGGCCCTGAACTCTGAGAGCAGAGGGATTTAGGAGACAAATGGAAGAGACCCCCCACCCCACCACCTCCAGGAAGCTGTCTGGGCCTGGCAAAGCACCCCAGCTCTTCCCTCTGGGCTCTAGACATACAGGTGAGGAGGGGACAGGAGGGAACAGGTGTCTTTGAGACTCACTTGTTTACTCTTGAAATGTTTCCGAAGTACCTTTGGGTCAACCTCAGAGACAGAATCCATGCTCTGATGAATCAAAAGAAGAAACTGTGCACACGAACAAACAACTACATTTCTAAAAGGGCCAGAGAAATTATAAAGGCCACGTGAGCTCAATGGCCATGAAAGAAACTAAAATCAACACTGTGATATTCTCCCCCAAGAAATGTCTACACCTACTTCTGTCGGAACTCCCAGGGTCGAGCCCCAGGTTAGATAACTCACTTCCCCACGCCTTCATGAAGCCCACAGTCAGGGCTGATCAGACATTTCTGGGCCCTCAGCTGGTGCCTGCATCTTACAGGGATGCCCTTTTCCATCTCCTTACTAAGGTCACGGCGTGTGTGGTGGTTTGCAAAAAGTGCTTTCCCTGTTTACAGAGTTGGCTTCCGAGAGCATCAACTCTAAGACAATGGCCACTTTGTGTCCCAATGACAAAGACAAAGTGCAGCACAGTGCCAAGCAGCCATCAATGACGGCACCGTCATATTTTGCCAATATGAAAATATGAAAAAATGAGTCTCTTAGAATGGAGAAAATACGATAATTGATTAGGAAGCAGAGGAGCCCACACCAGGCCCCGGGCCTTCCCTGTCCAGATGGTCAAGCCCCTCCCGTCCCGACGCTCCTTCCGAGGGCCCACAGAAGTCAGGGGCCGTCCTCGCTGTTCGCAGTCGTGAAGGCCATGGATCGCACCCTGAACACTTGGCTGAAGAATTTCCCAACACAAGCTCCGTTAAAATGGTTCTCAAATCTCTTTTACTGATTTGTGGTCTAGGGTGGGGGTGGCAGGGTGAGGAGACATGGGATCAATGAAGTGACCACGTTATCAAAGCGCAGGACCAGCTCCCCAAAGATAAAGGTGCAAGTGAGAAGCTTCCTGACCTCCCATCCAGCCTGCCCCAGGCCCCCTGCACGGACTCTGCTCAGGCTGCTCCCCTCTGCTTTGAACACTCAGTGCTGCCTGCCCATCGAGTTCCCACCTCAGAGACAGGCCTCTGCTGCTCTGTGTCCGGAACATTCTTCCTGGGATGGACATGTGGATGGGTCCTTCCGTTCCTTGAGGCCTCTGCTCTCCAAGGTCATCCCACCAGTGACATTCCCTAATTACCTTTATATTCAATTGCAACCCCGCCCCCCATCCACTCTCCCTGCTTTGTTTTTCTCTCTTCACACCACCAGACAGGTCATGTATTTTACTTCTGCATTTGCTTAAAGTCTGGCTACACTACTAGAATGTAAGTTCCCTGGGGGCCAAAATCAATACTGAATCCCTCAAGTACCTAGACTCACCTCCAGGACCTGGCACAGAGCAGAAGAGAAAGAGAGACACAAGAGACAGAGGAAAAAAAGCACAACTCAACTCGTCGATTTTGATCAATCATATTTGATCTAAGATGCATCAAATAAGTTTCCAGGAATTTTTAATTGATAGATCAGACTATTCAGTGATCTCATAGGAAGATGTGCCTTCCTCTTCACTTCTGATAAAGGCGGGGTCTCGAAATTCAAGAGAAAAGAAACGAAAAAGAAAAAACTGAGTAAGCAAAACAACTTCTGGTTTTTCTAAGAATATGAACTTACATGTCTGCTGGCAATGACTTTCACGAGACCTTTTTCACCTACCCTCCCCAGATTAGGAGTTGAGTCCTGGGGGTGGATTTTAAGAGGGGAAAGGGTGGGGCCTGAACTCGTAAGCGCTTGACTTCCTGTTTTTAAATGGCTGTGCTGATAAAGCTGGTCATAAGCAAAATGACTTCCCAACCAGATCATCTAAACCGAAGCCACCTCCATGGCAGGATGGACCCCCACGTCCCCCGCCCAACGGAAATCTCCAGTCACTCTTCTGCTGCTGCCTGACCACCACTTTTATTTCAGAAAGCAGGGAAATGAGGGCTTGTGAGCAGTGGTTGTAACTGTTGGAGGAAATTGCCTAAGTGTATCTGCCTCATCTTAATGCAGCTATGAAAATGCGCCACTGAGGTTGCAAACGTTTCAACCGCCAAAGGGAGACCCCTCACTGGACAAGTCTTAGTCTTCAGTTATTCAATGCTGCTTTCAGGATTCCTAACAGTCTCATATTTGAGATGCTCCTGCTGCCTTTGCAAAGGAAATTCCAGATAGATAACCTAAGAACCGCCCCTACAAACTGGTGAGTCCAAACTCATTTCATGTATGAGCAAAATAAAAATGATACAGGACTGACATGCTACAAAGTGGAGTAGAGGGGACGGGTGGATAGCGGAGGCTTACGCAAATCTATAGACTAAAACGGTTGAGGTTAAATTTTGTCTTTAAACTTAGTAACTAGTGACTATAATGATGCCTTCGTCTAAAACACATCAAAACAGGTACAAAAGGCATGACATAATCTCAACTATTTTTTTAACATATATATCCTATAATATATAGAAAAAAGCCCCTGTTGCCTGTGGGTGGTGGAATCCTAAATGATGGTTTCTCTTCTACACTTCCTAAATTCCCTAAAATGAGCACATATTATGTTTATAATTAGATTAAAATCATACCACAAAAGCCCTGCGCATTCAATCTAATCAAGTAAAACTACAAAGGGGTAACCCAAGAAGTCTTTAAATAAAGGGGATAATCTTTCAATACCTTCGACCAAGGCAAAGAAACCCCAGGCAACAGTGAAAGTAAACATATGGCAGGAGGAAAAAAAGAAAGGAAGAGAAAGAGAGAGAAAAGCCTTCTCCTCCGCAAGGCCTCTCTTCTTTGAACAGGAGCTTTCAAACAAAACCACAATCCTAGGGAGCAACACAAAAGGAAGGTTCCGAGGAGGTCTCTACACACACTCCCCCAAATGCAGCCCCTGGGTCTCCTCCGCTTGCCCTGCATGACACAGCTCCATCCATCAAAGCCGGGCTGTCTGGGGCAGGTAGGCAAGATGCTTTACCGTACAGGACGCCTGTTTACAGGACGCCTGTTTACAGGACCCATTCACTAATGGACTTGAACGTGTGCAGAAACCGCTAGCAGCTGGTTTCATTCGCACCAACTTCAGGAGCTGCTCGCACCCGCAAAAGGTGTTCATCCCCTGAACAGGTTTCTTCAAGTCAGTGGCTAACAGAGGCCAAGCTCCCCCAGGACCCAGGACACAAGCAGTGCCCCTGCTGCCTCATACCTCAGGGCAGCAAAGCGAGGCCCCGGGGCATGCCCCAGCTGGTACACGACGGCTTGAACCGAATCCAGGTGTGCGAGGCTCTCAGCGACCAGGAAGGCAGGGAAGGCACCTTTCCCACCACACGGACCCAGGCTCGCTCACAGGGCCTTCTCAGCAAGGCTTGGTAACTTTCCTGAAACCCAGAGATGTGGGTCCTCCAGAGCTGAGCTATTCGTGCTTTTCTCCAGCAAATATTTTATTGAGAACCTACTATGTGTCAGGCACTGCATAAAACATTGGGATTAGAATGGGGCCTAAAACCTGATCCCCGGGGGCCTGGCTGGCTCAGCATGCAACTCTTGATCTCAGGGTCATAAATTCAACCCCACACTGGGTGTAGAGATTATAAAAAAATAAAATTTTAGGGCGTCTGGGTGGTTCAGTCAGTTGAACACCAGACTCTTGATGTTGGCTCAGGTCACAATCCCAGGGTGGTGGGATCGAGCCCCCGGCATCAGCCTCTGCGCTGAGCGTGGAGCCTGCTTAAGATTCTCTCTCTCCGTTTCTCTCCCTCTGCCCCTCTTCCCTCTCATGCTCAGGCTGCACACACACTCTCTCTCTCTTAAAAAAAATAGACATATTAAAAAAAAAAAACTGATATAAACAAAGACTATAACTCAGAGTGTCAGCTAAAGAAAACAGCCTTACTGACAAGGCCCACTTCTCCTGAACCCTCCAACCAAATGAAAGATCAACTACTCAAGATTATGACTTGCTTAGGAATTAGAAAAGTGGAAAAGACAATAGGCCCCAGATTAGAATCAGAGGGAGAGACAGCCAGCCCTCCCCATCACCAGCTGCCTCCTTTCTTTTTTCTCCCCCACCTCTCACACTCCAGGTGTTCTCAAGGTATCAGTGAAGCCCGGAATCCATTTCTTTTGGAATACTCTTTTTCTGTTTCAGATGCAGGTATGGGGAACTCCTACCAGAGGGCTCCAGATTTTTAGCAACACCATCTGTGCCATGCTGTGGTCCCTTCTGCCTCTCCCGGAGACATCTCTCAAGACTGAAACGGCACAGCCAGGCCAAATGATCATCCCACCAATGACCCCAAACCCTCAAAGAAGCAAAGATCCGGCTAACTTTTAAAGAAATTCAAAGCAGTAGAAAAGATTTAGCATCAGCTGTCATCAACCGTGAAGTTTAATAAAATGGAAAAAAAAAAGAAAGGGACATGTTTAATATTGATTTCAAAGCATACTTTTATGGCCCACGTCCTAATCAACTGCTGGCATGGAATTTTCGTGGAACCATATGTAATTCAACATAAGGAAGACCTTTCAATTGATCCATCTTCAGTTGTACATTCAATAGAAGGTATTGAAACTTGCTATGGACTAGGAAAAAATGTCCGGAGAGCGTACTCATTAGATATGAATAATAAGCAAATGCCATTTCTTGAAAAGAAATGCGGTCTGGGAAGGGAAGCAAGGCTGAGAGCAGAGGTCAAGGACAGACGATCCTTATCAGGACAGCCTTAGAAAAAGTTCCGTCCCTGATCCCAAAAGGCTAGATGGACAAGTCTAATGCCACTTTCAAGTCAACACTGTAAACCAGGACTGGTAATTTTAGCAAAGCGCCATTTACAAGTTAGAAGTTTCTTCCCGGTGTCTCTGGTTAGGAAGTTATTTCCTAATTCTCAGACATGAAAAGCAGGGCACAGGCTGCATGAAAACCATGCAGAGTGGGGGTATTACTAGTTAGTGTTTCCAGAGAAGTTAAAGTGTATTCCAGATGGAGACTAAGATCCACCCTTGTCCTGGGCATTTCTGCAGAGAACAACCTGGCATGTTGTGTCCAGGCAAAATTTTAAGTGACCTAAACACACATCTAGAGTCGAGACCAAATCACTTGGCCTTTGTTCCCACTGGTTGAGCCCCAGTGTACTTGCACACCACACAGCCCCTCAGTCTCTGGGGCGGAGTCTGGCCTAGCCTGCAGGATGCTGCTCTGCCCGGCTGCCCAGAACATGAGCGAGGTCCATTTTTAAATTCCCTCAGAAGTTTCCCAACCACCAGTTTGGGTGAGGAGACAAACCCGGCTGCAGTTTGCTGACATAAAACTAAAAATACCCAACTGCAAACAAAAGCCATCTTTTACAAGGCTGGCTCGGATGTCCTGAGGTCACCAGTGGTAGTGTCAGGCCATATCCTTGGCCGCCTGAACAACTGCTCCAGGGCCAGCCTGGCAGAGGGGGCCGATAGTCCCCGACGCTGTCAAGGAATCTCACACCGGCAGCCCTGCCTGATTGATGGAAAGAACAGCTTTATTCCTCTGCCACCCACCCAAACGGCAAGCTAGAAAAATTCGGGGCTGCGTCTGCTGAAAGTGTTAGATACACACTGAAAGGAGAACTCAGGAGGCAAAAAAGAAAAAAAATATCAACCCCATTTCCCTGGAAGAAAATGTGTTTCCAGCTCCCTCCTTGCAATTATAAAAGCAAATTATTGCTGTGGCTGTACTGAGAAAGGCAACTCGGAGGCGTTAAAAAAAAAAGAAAGAAAGAAAGAAAGAAAGAAAGAAAAGGATTTTGGAGCCAAAGTGGCCCAGTGGGGGCCGGCCGGGGGTGAGGTGGGGGTGGGGATACCATGGCTCCCGGGGCAGAGCCGCGTCACCCAGAGGCCTCCTCGGAAGGTTTTTGTACCTGTTGGGCTTCGGAGGCCAAGCAGTGAACCCCCGGCCGCAGAGCTCCAGGGCGCCCCTCCCTCCCCCGGGTCCCAAACTTTCCTTAGCGCCTTTTGGAAAGGGCGAGCCTCGGTCCTCCCCCAGTCTCGATTTCAGAAGGGTTACTTGCCTAAGCTAGAGAGGGCTGGGGGGAAGGGGCTCACTGCCACACGCCCCGGGGCCCTCCGGGGGGCTTCAGATGTCCGGAACCCAGGAGTAGGGCAAGCAACCTGACGGTCAGTCCAGGACCGGGCAAAGTTTCCTCCAAAACTGCTGCGGCCAAGGCGTGACCCAGGAGCCACGACCAGCGCAGGGTCGGGAGAGCCGTAGGGGTGGGGGCGCAGGGTGAAGCAAGCCCCAGGGCACCAGCCGCAAGGTCAATGCGGAGCCAGACCCCGGGGGTACACAACGGGCGCCCGGCCCCTTCCCCAGCCTAGTGGAGAGGCAGTGCGGGGCACCAAACCTCTCCCCACACCTCTGCGCGGCGCTGAGCCCAGGACACGTGGGAGCCTAAGCCTCGGGCTCCGCAACCGGGACTTGCGACCTCGCCGGGGCGCACACCCTTAGCCCCCAGCCCCAAGTCCAGGAACAGGCAGCGCGCCCAAGCGCAGGGCGGCCGCCTCCCGGCGCCTCTTTCATCCTCAGATCTCTGCATCCACCGGGAGTTGCGTTCTCTTCAAACCGGCCCCCCACGTCAGCAGCTGCCCACAACCTCTCTACCTTGCTCTGCTACCTCGCAGACAGACAGACAAGAGACACAAAGAAAAAAGGGAGAGGGGGAAAAAAAATCTACCGCTCCTCCTTGCTCCTATCCTCCAGCCTGGAGCCGGGAGGAAGAAGAGGAGAGGGAGCACGTCTTCCCTCCTCCTCTCCATCCCGACTCGTCGACCCGGGCGGCAAGGAGTCCCGAGGTGGCTTAGGGAGAAGAGGTAAGGTTGGAAGAGGCAGAAACCAGGCGCCAGCGAGCGAGCGAGCGAGAGCGCGAGAGAGAAGAAAATATCCAACAAAACCACGCTAACGCGCCCCCTACCTGGGTGCAACATACTTTGGAAATAGAAGATGACCAGGATAAAGGATCCCAAGCAAGTGGCCAGCACCATCCGGCAAATTCTGTTCATCCTCATCACTTCCAGCAGCGCCGGCTTCATGGCTTTGTCCTGGCTGCGGGGACCGGGGTGTCCGGGAGGCGCGCCCGGGGCGCAGGAGCCGGGACCCTGCCGCGCGGAGCGGAGCCCGGGAGGCGCAGGGCAGGGCTGGGCAGGGCTCGGGAGGGGGGACGGCCGGGAGGGCTTCGCGGCCGCTCTCGGAGCCCCCAGCCCCGGGCAGGGGTACGGAAGGCGCCGGAGTTGCTCTGGAAGTGCCGAGATGCGTGGACCCGCCGGCTGCGCGCTCCGGCTCCTCCCGCCGCTCCTCTTCGCCTCCCCGCCGCCGCCTCCGCTCCCGCCGGCGGCCGCCGCTGCCTCCTCGCGGGCCGGGCGGCTGGGGGGCGAGCGCGGATGGTGCCGCCGCCGCCGCCGCCGCTGCGCTGGCCGCTGTGGCTGTCGGACGGGCCCCCTCCCTCCGCTCCGAAGGCTACTTCATTGCGCTCCAATGATCTATATATTCCGGGCTGGGTTTTACCAAATGCAACTCGCAGCCCCCGGCGAGGGGAGGGCGCCCGCGGAGAGCCGGGAGGAGGGAGGGACCCGAGCGCCGGGGCGGAGCGTCGCGCTCCCCCCGCCCCTACCCGGGAATTGGTCGCGTCCAGCTGTTTCCCGGGGAGTGCGGAGCGCGCGCCGCGCTCCCGCAGGGTCCCAAAAGCCCTCAGTCCCCGGCCGGGCTCGGCCGCCGTCTGGAGGTTGTGTCAGCGTTTCCATGACAAAACCCGGAGGGGGAAAATGCGAATAAAATCGCCTCGGTGCTGCCACCCACTCCAGCCGGCGTTCGTGGAGGGAAGTGGCAGGGAGCGAGTTGGGCACCGAGAGCGTAAAGGGGTCTGGTGGTCCGCGATTATTTAAAAATCCCTGGACGAGGCGATGGAGAAGTTGCCCCTAAGCCCCCAGGGAGCTAGTGCCCTTTAGCCGAAGCTCAAAACGGGCGGTTTCGTTGTTTTTTGGTTTTTGGGTTTTTTTTTTCTTTCAAACCACAGCCGGGCTCGAGCGACCTTTTGGAAAGGGGTTAAAAACTGCTGATTTGGGGGTCAAGATTAGGGAAACTGCACTACCCGCAGGGATCCGGCGACAGCTGAGCTTTCCCGGGGGGCTACGCAGCGTCTCTCCCTCAACCTGGCAAAAGGGACTTGCTGGCAGATTTTAAAACTCTGGCTTCCCCGAGGGTAGAGCTCCCTCCAAATTCTCCCAAGCGCACACGAGTCCCAGCAGGGTGGGAGTGAGAGGTGGCCCCCACGAAGTCACTGTCAGCGGAATCCAAACAACTGATGGAAAAACCCAGCCGCCTTAGCACTGGCAGGTAAATGGAAAGATGGCGTTGTTTTCCTGCTTTGTGGGAAGTAATTTACAATTTCCAATCCCATGCATTTAAGTTGGTTAACAATCAATAAAGTGGATACAGGCTAAGAGCGCAGCGATCAGGTGGCCCACCTACCCCATTCTAACTTTTGAAAATTGGCTACTAGGGTCCATTTAGCTACCACCCAGCATTGAAGACCTTGTTCTTCTGCCCTTCCTTGTTTCTGGAAGCAAAGGACAGGGGCTGTCATTTTTTTTTT